>JAQFVV010012531.1:2260912-2477240 GCA_028023455.1 Epiperipatus broadwayi
GAACATTGTACAATTTTTTTTATATATATATTTATAACCAGCACATTAATAGTGGTTTTTTGACATCATGCGGCCAGAAAAGAAAATATATACCGGCATAACATTTTTTCTTTTATTTGTAGAACTAAAAAACATATTAAGTATTTAAGAAAAAGTTAATGTCTTTTTTATAGTTTTGTAAGACAAAAAAAAATAGAATTATTAGTTTAAAAGGAGTCAAATTATTGATTCCCAATTTCAAATTATTTGTAATTTGAGATAGCTGATCATATTGTTGTCTACCATTTCATTAAAGATGGGAGAATACAATTTGCTAAAAATCATGATTTCGGAGAGGGGTTGATAGATATCTCAAAAGATTATAATCAAAAAATATAGTTGAAAAATCAATGTTTAATGAGACTGACAGACATTAAAGAAGTATAGCCAAAAATATGTTCAGTTTTCTTTGTATGTGTATAAATAAAGATTTTTTGCAGAGATATGTAAAAAAAGATGGAAAATTTTCTCTTATTAATCTCAATAATGCTAAAATATTTAATGTAACTTTTGCATTAAATAATACCATTCAATGACAATATACATTTCATCAACTCCATCACTAATTCATTAGTTGAACTAGAATGTTGAATGCATATTCCTTACAGAATCACATCAGTAACAGTGATATATGTGTGTGTTTCAAAATTTGTGATGATATTTTAGTTGTAATTATATTTTGATCTATTTCCACCATCTAATATTTAATGTTTTTAGAAAAATTCAAACTCTGTTTAAACTTTTCAAATACATTGAACTGTCAATAATAGCAAACAGATTATGTATCTTAACATTCTCCTCTCCAAGTGTCACATGATCAATGACAGTATTAACATGAGAATTGAACCAGTGACTTTAGATTTGTCAATATTGAATTTAAAGTAATGTTCTATCTACTTAGGTTATTCTACCAAAAGCTCTATATCTAAAGCTTAAAGGCTGATGTCAAAACACATACTTTTACGTAGCAAAATCTCAATTTCTACTTTAAAACTGTTAAGGAGATTTTATTACATAACAACTTATGTTTTGAGATCTTTCTCATTATCTAAGTAAATTGTACACACACAGAGAGAAAAAAAAATTCTAGTATATTTTTCTATAAAGGTATAATTATTATTCTAGCCCCAGTGATTGGGCTGGTAAAATATATAGGTATTTAAATTATTAGTTTGTTTGGATGCAGAGTTCTCTAAGTAAAGTTTGACTTTGAATTATTAAGATCAGAAGAGAAATTCTTCCATCTTTTTTATTTATATTGATATATATATACAAATTATTTTTAAATATGTGATATTTTTTAGTATATATTCATACATAGTATATATATATACACCATGATATTTTTTCATTACTTAAATGGAAGTAATGCAGTGATGTTTTAGCACTAACTTTAATAATTATTCATATTCAAGTAATTTCATTTACCCACAACTAATATAAACTTACGCATAATCAGTATAAACTTCTTTCTTTGGTATAGAGATTTCTGGATCCTCCTCTAAATGACTCTTAACCCAAATATTGGCTTGGGCATGTTCTGATTTGCATAAGGATGGGTTGCCATTTCTAAAAAAAAAAAATATAATATCAAATAATGGCAATAAATAATTGAATAGTTATTGCTCAGGTAATCATGTGACATTCAAGCAGCAAGGTGATAGATATGGTTTTAATGCAAAAACCAAGAACCTTTAAGACATACTACTACTGCATTAAACTGCAGCCAGTAATGAATTAATAAGATTCAGCACAGCAGTAGATTGACGAATTTGGAGTTAAAAGTTCCAGAACTGAATCTCAGTTAAGTAACGTAAAAAAAAAAAAGCCCAACCTCGGATAACATTAATTAAATGGAAATGACAAATTTGCTATTAGGCTGCTCAAACATTAGATGACTTCCCAAGCAATTGATTATACAATTACAAATTACTTTTTTTTTTTACTGACTAAAAAAAATCAGTCATTATCCTCTATGCAAACAAACATATATATGTACTGCAGACCTAACAAATGGGTTGTCACTTTAAATTATGTGCAAATAAATCTGGAAAAATATGAAATCCAATCATTATGCACAGTATGTAGCAGTGCTATAATACTATATAAAAAAATGGCAAATCATTTTGCATTGTAGGCACATTTGAAACTTCTTTCATTATCTATTTTAGATTATTGTCAATAATCCATGCAAACAGAAAGCTGCTCAAACTATATTAATACTATAATTAAATGTTATATTTGTGTGGATTATAAGCAGTGCTTCAAGGCAGTTGATGAAGACAATTATTCTTGATTATATGTATATTTGCATAATGATTTAATTTTTTCATACATTATAGCAGTCTTCTCCGGGTTTAATTACGTAAAGTGAAGTAATGCAGATTTTCTTGGTCTCACTTGTATGATAATGAGATGGAAAAAAGTACATGAGCAAAATAAAGTCTTCCCAAGAATAGATAATGGCAATGGGTACTTTGATTCTGCATTCTTTCATAAGTAATAATCATGACATGATGACGAAAATTTTAAATTCAGTACATACTTTCCAAAAGATTATTTTGTATAAGAACGACTAGCAATTAATAAATTAATGTCTATGTCTGCATTTATATTACCAACATCATTTTCAAAAGTAACTTACCCATTGAAAGGCATTCTTTTTGAGCTTAATATAGTTTACATAATAAACATCCAGAACACTTCGTTATCCTGTCAATCTATTCCACATGTGATTCTTAAGTCACTTATAATCTCTTAGGCTCGTATTGAACTATTTTAGGTCTTTTATAATATTTTATGATCTAGTTCAGAACTTCAATTGTACATCTATTTATTTTATATTATTTATTCATATATAATTTTAGAAAGAAAAAATATAAATATAAGTTAGAATAAAAGAAGCAATGTATGCGGGATTTGAACTCAGACTTTCACACGACCCTCAACTCTCCATGCCATCTCATATTGCTGACCCACTTGATCACACATATGTTGAAAAGATAAATAATTTTCTGCATCCCCCCCCCCCGATTTGTAAAATAATTAATTTTAAAGAAACGATAACCTTCCTGTTTTAATATTAAAAGAGAAGAGAGAGGAAACCAAATAGATATCTTTTAAATTAGCAATTAGAATGCTTTATGTTTCAATGTCATAATTTAAAGTTTTAAAAGAAAAAGAAAATATTTCCAAATTGAGGATTATATCAACAACAGTTGGATAGATGTATGTATATGGATGAATCCTATGCAAACTGATATCTAACGATGAATATTGTATTATTATTGTGCATCTTAATACATTATTTAAAATAATTCAGCAAGTTATTTCCTTTGCATTAATAACAAGGCTGGAATATTTAAGATATAATGACTGATAATTTATTTTATATTCATACATGAAAGCTTGAACTATATATGTGCATATTTGAATGTGTATTCATTCTGATAGCAGAGATCGTTGATGAAATAAATTGTTATAAGATTTATATGACTAAAATGATATCATGTTGAGAAGTATTGAGATCTGACATTTAGAGTAATAAGAAAATATTTATTCCTAAGAAGATTTTCACTTAAATAATTCAGATTTTCAATTGGATGGACGGTTGAAAAGTTGGAATGTGGAGCCTGTCCATTAAAGTATGAGGTTTGGCTATCTTAATATATATCGGAGCACTTATAGCATATATGTGTAGAAATGGTAATCTGGACCAACTGATGATTGCTGGTTTAGCATGAAATACGTATATTGGTGATTTTTATCTTTTCAACATATGTGTGTTCAAGTGTATCAGTATTATGAGATAGTGTGGAGAGTGGTGGTTGTATGAATGTCTGTGCTCATATACCCTATATATTAAATAGTAAAGATAAGGTTTATATAAATATATTACAAGTATAAAATAGAGAATAATATTTGAAGTTAAATAATAATGAAGATCCAGCAGTAGTTTTTAAGTTATGTGTTTATGAATCGATCTTCTGACTGAGATGAAGTATTCATTTGAACATTAATGTTTTGATATAAAAGTAAAAAGTATTCATGTATTTCATAATATAGAACTATTGAGATTTAACTATACTATTGCAGTCTATTTATTGTCATCCTAATATATTGCTTATTATTTTAGTATAATGAAGTATAAAGATGATAAAAGTTTCTATACTTGTCTAGGATAGAATAGCTTTAATATGGTTTGGCAAAGGGTAGTTAAAATGAATAAATGTCGAGATGTATCATGTTCCATCAGCACACATATTACATTTAGAAATGTGAGTAGTGAGTTCAAAATCAAATTAAAATTAATAAAAGAATGAAGATATAGTTAAAATTATGGACAATGAAAGAGCTAAATTTAAAGTGGTAAACCTTATTTAACTGAGAATAAATAATAACTGGGTAGTTATAATTATATGTATGAGTAATAAAGACTTAATAAAAAGCATTCATATTTAATCTGTTTTGTGTGGAGTTTACTTTTATATAGGCAAACCTGAGATGGAGATCAAGGCATCTACAGGCCAAACAAGAAATCAATACTGGGCTAAAAGACAAAGTATGATATTGTGTGGACATCTATTTGGTTCTTCATGAATTAAATAGATGCTACTAGGGAGATCACTTTTAAAGTCCACACACACATGCATGTTCTACTTATTAGATTTTTATGGTGATAATGATTGATTATTATTATTTAAATGGACTGTTCTTAGACCATTACAATACAAAAGTCCTCCATCTTTTTATCAGAATAAAACTTATCGAAAGATAAATCTGAATTAACTGTATTTAACATTTTCTATTATGTTAAAATAACTATTCATGTTGCTCTAAAGATTTCAGTATCAATTATTAGTTGAATAACATAAAAAAAAATCATTTTAATCTAAATAAATAACTGATAAATGCTTAATCTACCATTGGAATGTTCAAACTTTGATTAATATACTGAGCAATCAACTATATGATTATTTATTTAATTCCATGGTAATAGCAGTTGTAATGACAAGAGTATATGGGGTGAACATTAAAAAATTAATCTCATTTCAATTCCATTAAAAGAGAATTACAAGGTTTTCTTTGCTTAATGCCAAACTTCTCTCAGCAACATATATATAAATATATCACTAAAAGCCTGTCAACACTTAGAACAATCCCAATATCAATAACAATTTCAAACTGTTGTCAAGGCAACCTTCTTTTAACAATAAATTAATGGTCCAATATATTTATATAGACACTAAAGATTGAAACTTGTCCACAGAGATTGTAATTACTGATACAAAAAAGTTTCTTTAAACAGATAAATATAATCTGTTCTGAATGCAGACTAATAAATATCAATTATAGCATTACAAACTGCAATTATAATTTTCAAATTGCACCCAAAGTATTACTTAAATAATAAGTGTAATAATGCTCAAGTAAGTAATCATTAAAAGCCACTCAATACTTAGTCAATCCCAATATCAATAACAATCAGCAATTTCGAACTGTTGTCAAGGCAACCTCCTTTTAATAATAAAGGTGGAATCCACCTTTATTAATGATCCAATATATTTATATAGACACGAAAGATTGCAACTTGACCATAGAGATCTGTTCTGAATGTAGATTCATAAATAGTCAATTATAATATTACAAACTGCAATTATAATTTTCAAATTGCACCCAAAGTATTACTTAAATAATAATAATTAATATTTTCAATCTCAATGGTCAAGTTGCAATTTTTAGTGTCTATATAAATACA
This sequence comes from Epiperipatus broadwayi, assembly GCA_028023455.1. Taxonomy (NCBI): domain Eukaryota; kingdom Metazoa; phylum Onychophora; class Udeonychophora; order Euonychophora; family Peripatidae; genus Epiperipatus; species Epiperipatus broadwayi. The sequence goes on from JAQFVV010012531.1 coordinate 2,266,710, forward strand.
TTGGACCATTAATAAAGGTGGAATTCCACCTTTATTGTTAAAAGGAGGTTACCCTTAATACCAGTTTGAAAATGTTAATTGTTATTGATATTGTCTAAGTGTTGACTGGCTTTTAATGATTACTTACAAACCCATTTAGCCTTGAGTAGTATTACACTTATATGTATATATTATAATAACAAAAACAATAAATATAATGGTAATTAACTATTATATACAGTCTTTCAATCCACAGAAGTACTTTCGGTTAATTCCTTAACCCTCCTCAACTGCCATTAAAGTTAAAAAACATAACGGAAACAAATGCCATCAACTCAAATATAGATGAATTGAGATGCAATATAGAAAAAGATTAAACAAGCATGAATTGTAAAACATATGTTTGAAAAGTAAAATAATAGTGATTTAATGACTGCTTCAGTTTTCTTGGATCATGAAAGGACATGTAAATATAAATTTAAATTTGATATTGAAAGTGTTAAGATTCTTCATGAAGAGAAAATCCATAATAAAAGAAAAATTAAGGAGGCAAGTTTAATATATGTACATATATATACTTTTATTCCTAAATTTTTAAATTTGTATTCATATACTAAAAACACATAATAGTTAACATTCCATTAATCTTCAAATGACTTACATAAAATATGTATCTAAAAAATCAAAAATATAATAATACTATTCTTATAAAACTCCATTCTCCAAATAACCCTAAGGAAAAATGTATTACGTTTAGTAAGTACTTACTGTTTAGATGGGATATCACTGTTTGTACTGCCAGTAGGAAGCCTAAGATATAAAAGTAGCTTCTCAGGATCTGTTAAATGGCCAACTTCTTCCTGTAACATTTAAAGACAATAGAAAATATGTATATAATAAATGAAAACATTTTAAATGTTCTCTATCAGTTTCATATGAAAATAAGAGATTAGATGCTATATATAATTATCTGAATTGTTAACTATAAGATTCACGGGACTGATTCTAAGAAAACTTTAATTATTGTAAGCCTTCAAATACCATTTTAATCACATTCAGAATAGGCACTTACTTATATTAGTAAGATCATATTTGGTTTAAAGTATAATGAAAAATGAAATATATTGTCACAGTATAAAAAATAGGAGTTAATAAGGGAGCATCTGGAGTTATAAAGTCCCACAATTGGGTAACCATTTGTAACAGTACACTACATTAGGGCTGAATTATGAGATGGGAAATCATCATCATCCCCAAATAAACAAAATATAAAATTAAATTTAAAAGGAATAAGATTAGAAATCAGCACAGAACTCATTATGAGTTCACCAGCATTATACAAAAGTAATAATCATTCATCATCATGAATGATCAGCAATAAAAATAAATCAACAGTCAATCTTGTGCTGGATTTGAAAGTGGTCCACTATAGACCAGACTAATTATTTAGCTACTACCAAATCTAGGCAGGAATACAAACAAATACTTATCTGGATGCACATACTTAGGTGCTACTACATCAAAATACAATAAGTCAAATAATGCTGAGATATTAAAAAACATCCTGATCTTCATCAATGCTATGGCCACTTAGTACCATTAATATATTGGTCAACTATAAACTTAATATCTAATTATTACTAAAATAAAATTTAGTGCATGGACTTTAAAGGATATATTTTTGTGCCATGCAATATTAGAGAAGTAATGAAATCATCATCAACTGGATATCCATAACACTAAACCTAAACCCCCAACCCATATAAAATAACTGTTATGCAAAAATCTAGCTCAGGAAGCAAGAACTCTATGAACTATTACTGTCAGCAAGAAATAAATAAATAAATAAAGCAGCTTATTATAAATTACTTTAATTATGGTGTCCAGGCGCCATATTGAATTTTTTTAAAAAGTGACCTGAGACACAATTTTCACAATAATTTCAGTTTTAATAATGTTTGAGCAAAAAACTTTACATTGATAGAAACTAGAAAAACTAAGGAAAACAATAAGTCTAAGATAAATAGTGATTACCATTTTAAAAATAAAAAAAAAGAAATTTCAACATCCAACATAATTATTACTTTATTGTTTGTTCATAATTTCTAATTCATCATTAATTAAGTTTAAATTATATCTTCAGAAATAATTTCTTTGTATTCCTCACAAAATTATCTTTCAAACCATATATAATACTTCTTACCGAGATAATCCATAGCTTCAGAATCTCCAAAAGTATTCACATAAGAATGCTTCATTTTTATCTTGTACCCCAAAAGTTGATAAATCTCAAAGGTGTCTATAAGAAAAAGATTCATCCTAATAAAAGATACAAACAAATCATTTTCAGAAGATGGATATGCATTTGTCATCATAGTAATTGGCTTCTTGTCTATCTAAAACTAGAAATTGTAGGCTACTGTCTGTATCACTGATAAAATGAGTTTCATCTCATATATTTTTTGTGTACCTCAGTGGTGTTTATATTTTTTATGCACACCAGTGATGCTATCTTGTTATATTTATTGTCTCACACAGATATAATTTATTTGCATATAGTTCATTTGTTAGCAATAGACTTGAAAGTGTGATGCAAGATGTGGCAAAACTACTACAGTATGAGTATCAAGGAATAGGCAAGAATCAGAATGATTCTTTGCCTGCATATAATCCCATGTATTATATGCATAACCATTGAAATCTCTCTTTATTGGTTTTATGTGTTTGTATTTTCACATGGTACTATGCCCAGTAAATTATGTGATTGCTTTATCAACTGCAACCTTCAATCCTTCTGTACATTTGATTATCAGTTTTTAAAATTTACACTGCACTGCTCTATATATGTAAATCATTACTTGTCATACAACCTTTCTGTACATTTGATTACCAGATTTTAAAATTTACATTGTGCTGCTCTATATATGTAAATCATTACTTGTTATACAACATGGTAGAGTAAACACAAACACACCATATAAACATAATAATACATTATTAACAAGCTTGGATCAAAGACACAAATTTACTGTACATATGAATAATAATTTATACACCATATAATAAATAGCATAAATGATTTAATATTAATTATTTATCATTTATATACTATACACACACACCAATATAAATGCAAATTAATAAATTATACAAATTTATCAAGTAATTAAAATAAATTTAAAGTATTAAAAAATTTAAAATATATACTTACGATAGATATTCTGTGATTATGTTCACATCCCATTATAGGCCTTGAATGTGAATGACTAGTGTATTTTTAATCCATTTTCACTATATAATGAGGCCGATTAAAATTTTCTGCCTTTATCATTTCATGTAAACTAGAAAATTGACCAAAAAAAAAAAAAATTAATAAAAAAATCAAATTTCTTCTGATTTCAATCAAAAAAATGCAATTTAAAAGAAATTTTTAAGATGCATCAAATGCCTGTAGTTCTATTGACGTCATGCTGATAGTTTTTATGTAATTAAAAAAACAAAATTTCAACCAATCCGCTATGATGCGTGACTGAGAAGCTGTTATGGGACAAACAGTTAAATAATTCCTAGGTTTGCCCTACTAAAGGTAAATAGTTTTATTGCGATCATTTTAAAAAATCCTAGAACACTAATAAAGTCACACACACTGCAATTTATGAAACAGGAGTTGGATAAAATAAAAAAAAATTAAAACTAAAAAATATTTTTAAAACAATTATTTATTAACTAACTGATTAACAATAAACAAAAGAAAATGACATGATAGTATAAAATTTTACATTCATTTCATCAAATAAATATATTTTCATAAAAATTATAATGAATCAGATGATTTCTATTCATAAATTAACTTTTAATCCATTAAGTTATTTCTTTAAAATAACTAAGAGTTGGAAAATCAAAGATAACAATCTTTGATTTAGATTAAGTAACCTTTTGTTAAGTTTTTAGGAGGGAAAATGAATGAAAAGAGAAAAACATGTCGTCCCCCCCCCAAAAAAAAAAAATTATAAAAACTCTTTCATAATTTTGAAAAGAAAATTGCCTGGATTAAAAAAAAGGGTACACAATTTAAAAATATTAACCTAATGAAAATATTTAAAATTATCAATTCTTACAACAACAAAAAATATTTTTTTACTACAAATAAAAAGTTAGTGTGTACCCACAAAAATACATTTATCCATGATTTTTATTTTCTGTGGAGTCCTTCTTTCCAGACACAATTTCCAGTTTTTCCAATTGAGTTTCTCCTTGAAGATTCTTGACATGAACATGGTTAATTTATCCTTATCTTGTTTTGCAGTATTTCCAGATTTAAAAAATAGCAACTTGTATCCATTTCTTTTCCCTAAAATTTCCAGGTGAGACTAACACAGACAAACTCATGCTCTTGGTTGAAGGTCAGGTTGCAGATGATTTTAGGACACAATGTCTACATTTTATTCCGGTAAAGGCAGGTTATATGGGGAAGTTGATGTCTAGCTTTTAGCTAATTTAGCACATGGCTTTTAATGTAGATACCATTTCCCATAAGTAAACTTCATGATGTACTATGCAACAGCTTGGTAAAAAATTTCTGCTTCTTTCTTCTTTATTAGCTGGATTAAGACATGACTGCTCTCTCTTCAACATCTAAGTTAAGAAAAATTTTTTTACTAGCCACTCAGGTCTTCTGAGTTATACACATCCCTATCTTGCCTGCAAGCCAATCATAATGAGTTTCTAACATGATAATTTTTATAACAACCAATTGGATAAATTTTTACAAATATAAATATTTCTCTCCTTAAACTTTGACATTAAAAAACATGTTAAGAACTTAAATTAACATCATAAAATTCTTGACATTCCTTTCTAATTATTTTTTTTTTTGCAGAAGGAAAAACAAGATAATCAGTTAATTACATTGATTTGATTTTTTGTAATGAAGGGAGATAAAAAGAAAAGAAAAACACCAACTTCTTAAACATAAAATTTTCTCTCTCTTAAAAGGCTAATATTAATATTTATTAAGTAATTTACAAAAAAAAAAATATTTTTCTCTCAATACATTTTCATAGTTTAAATTAAAACTACTAATTAATTATAATTACTGAAGAGAGAAAATTGAAAAAAAAACTTGTTCACATTCTTTTATAGTTCTCTCCCTTCTATAATCTTTTATAACTTATTAAAATATTCACATATTAAAATCATATTATTTAACAAATTTAATGTTTGAGAATTTTTATATTATCACTTTGGGACTTAAAATACTTAGTTAAACGAAGATCCATTGTTATTATAAAAAAATATGTGTGGGAAAATTAAATATTATTTTCCTCATTAATTAAAAATAAGCCTAAACTAAACCTGAGAAACATGCTGCCAACTTAACTAATTATTTTTAATGCAACTATGTAGCCAACTGGTTACAATATATACAAGTATTAAATATTCTTTTTATCATTAACAAGATTACATATAATTAAATTAAGAATAGGCGGAAATTATAATCATTTCCATTTTTTGAAAACCTTATTACAAATGACTATTCAGAACATATATTTTTAAAAAAGATCTTATATTTGTAAAATCAAAGATCAAATTTACAATCATTAATACATTGTCTTTTATATAATTAATAAGAATATACACAAATATATTTTAATTCTAAAAAACATCACATTTTCAAATAAAGCAAATAAAATCTTAATATAAATAAGATTCAAGCCTACTTTTGATTTGTAGTTAGTGGTGTTTGCAAGTTTAGCATAAATGAGGGAATTTCCCTGCCATAATTTACAACTCTTTAATATATTAAATTACATAAATTTATATATATTCTAAGAATATAGAAACAATTCACCAATTAAACTTATCATGCTCATACTCCTGTTATCAATATAAGCCTCAAAATGAGATGTAGACAAAACCAAAAGTTTTAAAGGTTTTCAGCAACTCCTGAACTGAGCAGAGTCCAACATCATATCTTTTAATTAATAATTCTACACCAACCTGATTTATATATATATAAGTATATGAAAGAACATGTGACTAAGTAAGTACACCTGTCTGTCATATCTACATTTGGTTAAAATCCTGGCCAATTAAAATGGAAGATTTTTCCAAGTTACAATCAAACTTAGAGATTTCTTTCAAAAAGCTAATCCATTGACAACACAGTTAACTATTCTATATTGATTGGTAAATGGTACATAATTATTCTTAGCTAGACAGTAAAACAAGTTAAAAAAAATAATTCAAACTCTCATCACCCAAAAACTGGAAAGATACTATAACTCTTTTCTTTACTGTTTCCTATGTGAAAGGCAGTTAAAAGTTTTTGCCCTACAATGGGTTAATTAAAGATTGCTTCATTTTTTGTCTATATGTGCATATAATTAATATATTAACACATTTAGAGAAATTGTAAATAAACTTGGACATAAAAGCCAGATTTTTGTAAATTGCTAGTGGCATTCCAAGGCAGTTGATAATAAAAGGATATTCTTGATATGTACATCTTGCAAAATGGTTGGCTATTTTTTTTTCCACAAGATGTGGTGACCAGATAATGAAAGTTTCATGCTCTGAAATTGGAATTCACATCTTTCAGGTTCATATATATATATATGTTGTACTACTGAAATTTGAAATCAATTTTAATATGTGGTCTAATGTCAGTCATAATTTTTTCTTCTTCTTCTTGTTTGATTTTAATAGTGAATACATTAAACTGGAGAGCACTGAAATGTGTTACTATGACAACATATAATATTGAGAAAAAGAAATGTTTATTATTAATTGTACTGTATAAAAATTATGAATTGACTTCATTCATTTTAAAAATGAATGTATAAAGAATAAAAGTTTATCGTCTTGATAAAGTTAGCATTTTTTCTTTATTATGGAAATTTTCTTTACTGCATTCACAGTAGTAGATTATAAATAATATATCTAAATATTTAATGTCTCCAGCATGTTTGTTATTTTATTTGTATATTGTGACAGAAAATTGTGTAAAAGTATATTTCTAGTGTAGTATGAAAGAATGTAGTCCATATTGTTTAGTTTTTATGTTAGAGTGAAAGAGTACTATTGGTATCTTAAGACATAAATATTGTATATTATATATGTAGTAATTATAAAATATTTATTTTTATTTGCTGTTATTATTGTGTAATAAAATGCTTATTTATGGGACGCTAGCTGAAATTTGACTAAAAAGTTAATCTGGAGCATTGCTATAATTTCTCTGATGTCAATTGAAAAGTTAATAAATAGAACTAAACAGTTTAAACTCACTCTCTCATGGCTTGGCTTCAATAGAAATGAATATAAGTTCCTTCATATGATTTTTTTATATTTATTTTAAAAGTACATGGTTATTAAATGAATAGAATGATGGAGTGAAGGCAATAGTATTCATCCATTAAACAGATTTATCGAGGATTTGTGAAGAGCAACAATTTACTGAAAGAAGGAAAATTAATTCATAGCATTTAAATATTAATTCATTAAAAAAAAATAATTAAAGAATAATCCGATTAAAAGACAAAGAAATCATTACTTCGTAATTGAACAAAAATTGGTGACTTTTTATGTCAAAGAAATATTTTCATATTTTAAATATCAGCATTTACTAATCTTTATAAATAAATAGCAATATCACATGACTTTCTCATATGATTATTCATATGCTCATAAAAGCAAATTTTCTCACCCTATTCTAAAACCATCCATTGCAAATTTGAATAATCAATAAATATCAAGTGCTATTGTGCTATAATATACCCATCTCCAGACTGGCCTCTTGTTTTTGCCTTTATTAGTGAAAATTAGTTGACCCTATTACATTTATCCATCTATTAACTATATTTGATTCCTTTATAGTATTCAAAAATATCCTTAAGGTTTTGAAATCAAGTTAAAATGCTTATATTAATATATACATAAGATATCAGGTCAGATTTATGACAATTGTATATTGTTCTAAAGAGTAGAAGGACATATAGATGGCATAATACTGAGGTCTCAAAAATATAGAGAAACTGACCTGATGCCAGATCTGAACACTGATTTCAACACTAAAAGTAAATTATAAAACTGTCAAGTACACAGTTAAACATATGAGCACCAACATTGACTTGGGAGATTTAATACAATGATAAAGTCAGAATTCAAGAGTTAAAGATTTGCCAATCAATTCTGATCCTGCCATTTGGATGTTTAAAGATAACATGATCTATTGAGTAAACAGCTATATATTTACTTCAAAATGATTTTATGTTTTACCAATTTATCATTGAGATGATTATTCAAAATGGAAGGTTAATATACTATATGTCATATCTGTTAATATTTACTAAGTCAAACTGACCACAAATTTTTGTATAACTCAATCGACTGTGTATATGACTTTGAAAAGATGGGAGGGGAGAGCGTGTGGTTCTGTAAAATGCCAATGAAGGAGTCATCTTTGTAAGTTATTTTATGTTATGAAAGATTTCTATCACACACAACTATGCATGATATTGCCTAACAAATTTCGCATACTTTTGTACACTTAAATAAAACAATTTTAATTAGCACCTGATAATAGTCCGATAAGAATTGTGCAGAATTTTAAATTTTTAAATACTTGCTTAAGCAGAAACTTGTTCAGTATAATTAGTGATATTTCATATTTAGTTCAATAAAGACCAGTCCGTTTCATTTTGTGTGCTTTCATTATATATATGAGTGCATTTGTATATATAGTTATCACATGTAGGCAACTTACATGAAAAAAATTATATTAAGAGTTGTGTAATAATAGAAAAGAAAGAGTCAAAAGAATTTATAAAAGGATAGTAATAAAGTAAAAAAAAATGTTAAAATTGGATATTTGAATATGCAAGATGGGATAGGCGACCAGAAAAGTGGCTGGAATTAAAGAGTTTGAGGTATTAGCAATAGTAGAAACACATCTAAAAGAAGAAAAAGAACCTACACTGGAAGACTTGGTATGGCCAGGTATAAGTAGAAAAGAAAAAAGGATGGTTGAATAGAAGTTATGTCAAAAAAATATTTAAATACTGTCAAGTGTCAAGAACATTTGTATTTTGAGATAAGGTTAGAAAGACAAGAATGGATGGTGGCTATAATGTTCATGGCCACTAGAGATAATCAACCTATAATGGAGTGGAACAGTAGAATATATGAATGCCTAGTTAAGGATATAGAGTTTCAAAAAAAAAGGGGAAGAAAATAATGATTATAGGGGATATGAATGGGCATATTGAAGAAATTGATGACATGGATAACAAGTTATGGACAGCTTTTGAAAACTTTTTGTCAGAGTGAATTTGAGCATTGGAAATTTATCAAATATTTATGAGGGACAATACATATCATCTAGAAATAATATATTTCACACTATAGACTATGTATTAGTAGATAAAGAGGGAATGAATAAAGTATTTATCAAAGAGAGAGTGTGCAATAGTGATCATAATTTCTTTATAATAGAATTGATGGAAAAAGTACAAAGGATAATGAAAGATGTGGATGGAGAATGAATGTAAGGACTGGTATGGTGAAATAGAAAAAGTGGCAAATAGGGTTTTAGGTGAGAATATTCAAAAGAATAAAAGTAATAGAAAAGTGAGAATTAATAAAAGTGTAAAATAGAGGGGAAAAGCATGCAGACAATATAAATGTACTATTAAAAAAAAAATGAAAAAGATATTAATATTAAATGAGAAAACTATTTTACAAAAGGGTTGGCTAAAATAAATAATTACAGAAAGAGAATAAAATTGAATAATAAATTATTGCAGGATATAATTAAAAGTGGAAGAGATATAAGTAAAAAAATTTGGAAATATATTAAAAGAAGGACTGTAAGGGAGACAGAAGTAGTATTACTTAATGATGAGAAAAAAGAGTGCTCTAGAGAAGAATTAGAGACAATATTAAATAAGTATGTAATGGATATAGAAAAGATGTTAGATGTGAAGGACAGAGTGATAACAAACATAAAAGCATATAGTAATGGAAAAATGATGTTTACAGAAAATGAACTGAACAAGACAGAGAAGAAATTGAAAAGTGGAAAGGCAAAAAGATTTAGATGGATGGGCAGTAGAGATGGTGATGAATTTGGGGAAAAGGGCAAAATAATATCTATTATCATGTTTTAATAAAATGGTACAGATGAAAGAATTTCCAGATAGCTGGAATAATACAAAAGTAAGGCTATTATTTAAAGTAAAGGGTGAAGATCATAGAAAGTTAAGCAATTATAAACCAATAGTGGTAACACCAGTGTTATATAAAGTTTTTGCATATATGGTGGCTGGAAGGGTCGCAAAATGGATGGAAGAAAATAATATAATGGAAAAAATGCAAGAAGGTTTGGTGTATAGGAGATAGTTTATTTGTAGACACATAATTTATAAATATGAATAGGAATATGGATGGACAGTTATATATGGTCTTTATAGCTAGAGAAAAGGTATAAGATAAAGTAAATAGAAACAAATTATGGGTAAGTTTAGTACATTTGGGGAATAAATGGTGGTTTAGCGTATCTTATTAAGAGATTATATGAAAATAATTACATATTAAATGAGAAATATAGAATCAGAGTTAAAAGTGGGATGGGACTAAAGCAAGGATGACCCATGTCACCTATTTTATTTTTGTTATATTTGAGAGAAATGGAGTAAGGAGCACTAGAAAGACTAGGAAGAAAGGATGGAATAGATAGCAAGGGAGTGTATATTTTATTAGGTCTGTTATTTGCTGATGATATCTTCTTGCGCACAGAAAGTAGGGAAGATATGGAAGTTATGCTGAAGAAGTGTGCAAGGGTGGATAAAGAGATGAGGATTACATTTAGTGAAGAAAAATCAAAAGTAATGATGATAAATGCTGGGGAAAGAGAAGAAAAAGAATTTTTTATTGGGGGATATAAAGTTACATGTGGTGAATAGGTATAACTATTTGCAAATAGTCTTAAGTAATAAGAGAAATGGCTTGGATGAATGGAAGAAAAAATTGATAAATGAAGCAAAGAAAAGAAAGGGACTGATAAAGAAATTAACAGTGTTTTCATATAATAAATATGATGTAGCTACCATTGTATGGAAGGGAATAGCAGTAGCAGAGTTAACTAATGGTAATGATGCATTATGTGTTAGTAAAGAGGTGTTAGATTACTTATAAAAGTACAAAAAGAAGTAGGAAGACATGCATTAGAAGCAAATGTGTGGACAGCAAAAGAGACAATTCAAGGAGAAATGCAATGGTCAAGTTTTTATATGAGAGATGCAAAAAGAAAAATTTAAATGTTTGGTAGATTGCAATTTATGGATAAGAGAATAGCCAAAATAGTATTTAATTGGGTTATGAGTAAAGAATAGGCAGCAAGATGGATGAGAAAGGTAGTTCAGTATGCAGATTTGGATAAAGACTTTATATTAGTATAATTATACAAAAGATGAGTGTTATGAGAAATTGTTGAGTGTTATATGGCAAAGAATGAGATAGAAGAATAGATGCATTAATAAAAAATAGGGAGTTGGAGAGATGGAGAACTAATATGGAGAATAAAGAGTTTAAATATACATAGAAATAAATAGAATATTGGGTATGAGTTAGTTTATAATAATAGGAAAGAAAGTAGTTTACTGTTTAAAGCTCAAACAGGGTTGTTAGCAACAAGAGAATATACACATAAATAAAGAAATGTGGGTGACTTAGTCTGCAAGTTAAAGAATGCGTGGAAAATATTAAGCATCTATTAATTGAATGTAAATACTTACAAGCAGAAAGGGTACAAATAATGAAGTTGTGGGAGAATAAACATAAACAAATTGATTATACAGAAAGTCAGTTCTCAATTTTAATGCTGAATTTGGAAAAAGATAAGGGGGATCTAGATATAAAAGCCATAGAGTGAACAAAGATAATGTTGTGGAAACAGGATAGAGAAAAATATAGTAAAAACTTAGGGAATGTAAGGGATAAGTAAGATGGCTAACCAAGTTTCTCTGAGCATAGTGACTGAGAGATTCCTGACTTTGATAAAGGAGAAGCCATAGTGCATTGCACATTCTCTAAAAAAGGTTTATGCATGCAAATAGCTGATTATTCAAGGAGAATCCATTTTACATCACATTACAAACACATGATGGCTAAACTAAAATAAAGTCACTGGATAATATGGCTAACTAAAATAAATTTATAAATGGCACTCAAATTTTTTATCCAATTATCTAGGTGATCTACTTTATGGCTGCTATCAGCATAACAAAAAGAGAGTTATTTTAGAAAAAATTCATAAGACATTTTAATTTTTCCTAAGAATTTGATTAGGATAATGTCTCAGTACCTAACTGTATAAAGACAGTATATTCACAATCACATCTGGATTCAAATGCAGGCCAATTAAACATGAAATTTTTTTTAATTGGTTTGGAATTTTTCTTTCAGGTAGCCTCCCTATATCCAATCCAGAATAACCATTCAATATTGATTAGTAAATAGATAATCAGCTATTGTTAGCTAGAGAGCACAATAGAAATACATTCAAGTTCTTCACCACTTAAAATTAGAAAGCCTGAACAGTATTGACACATCTTTCATTATTCCTTATGAGAGGTTGCTGAGACTTTGCTCAACAATTAGAGACTTTCATTCTTTTTCATATATAAGTCATGGTGATGGTGATGACTTTGTTAATGGTGAAAATAGTATATAATGTGAGAAATTCCAAAGTTGTCCCTATTTTTAGGTTTTGAAGAATTCTTATCAAGCAAAATACATATTTTTGTAAGGAACGTTGCTTTCTATTTTATCATCATTGTTAGTATGATATTACAACTATTTCTACCATTTTAATGAGCACTACACATGGCAATCTAATGAGACTTTGTGATGTAATTTTTCAACCAATCTTCTACATTCTTCCAATATGTGAGAAGAGGAAAGCTCCCTAAATAGGGCATAGAAACTTATTTACTGAGTGAAATTTCTATTCCAAAACCAATTCCAAAACAATTTATTGTTGAATGATTGTCTCAAAAAAGATCACAAGTAGAAATCCCCAGTCTATTAAACTTTTCTGATCACTGCTTTCCAGTACTAATTAAAGCATAAAAATGTGAATCCACAAAACCACAATTGCAGTTATTTGTAGATCAAATATTGTGAGAAGTTCGAGAGAAAACTTGTTTATGTCAAAAATAGTAACTAGGCTTTTATAAACAACATCTAATCTTATAAAATATTTAAATAATACACTTAGTTAAGTACTAATTATTATCTATCCACAATTAACACACAATTGTTTGTTTTAGAGATAACCAGACACAGATTAACTTCAAGCAATTCATCTATGATCTGAAGTCTGAATTTAGATGAAACATGGAAATTTCTTCAAGCAATGTTAGAATTAATTATCTAATTATTAATTAGTAGTGAATTATTCTTAGCAAAAATTATACAACAAGAAATCTCCTTCATTGCTAGCTTATAAAGAAATTGGAAAGATCTTTGAGAAACAACATACTACTAAGGCTATTTTATCTACATAAATAAAAATATTATTTGAAAGATATCCTATAGTATATAAAAATAAATACTGCAGTTTTTATTGAGCAGTATGCCTAAATGACTCTTATTCAATGATAGAATGTTATTATTTGTTTCCAATTAATAGTGAACAATAAAGATCCCCTATATGGACACAAGAACAGATAAATAAGCAGAGTGAAATCACAATATAAATTATAAATAAAATCAGTAAATGAATAAGAAAAAGTGATGTAAACTTACCACAATGGTATTAACTTTCTGTTTAGCTTCGGAACTAAAAAGAAAAATAGATACATGTATATAAAGAAAATAATTAATCCTTAAAAGTAAATGTTAATTAATTTAGTCTTTTAAGTTAAATGCATTGTTGGGATAGCCAAGAGTTAAAATAATGCAATTTTCATTTGCAGATTTATTATTTTCTTCATTAATACGCATTATTATGACATAAAGATAATGACGCATTACTGACTATTGCATATAATCACATATGTAAATAAATAAATAATTACATGTAACTTATATAAGTGTAATGATTAAAATAACCATTATATTTAGATAAAGTCTTACAATGCCTAATATTATCTTAGGTTTTAGTGATTTAAATAAAGAGATGATATAACTATACATATATATATATAATCAATTATACAAGATTATTATAAATCTTATAAATATATGTGATGTGATGCACTGTGACTACGTCTTATACGGTATAAGGAGTCAGGTATCTCTCAGCAACTATGCCAAGAGAAACCGATTAGCCATTTTGACTTCCCTTTCCATTCCCCAACCTAAGTTTTCCCTTATTCTTCTCTATCCTGCTCCATCTCATTTCCACAACATAATCTTTGTCAACTCCACGGCCTTTATATATAAGTCCCCCTTGTCTTTTCCCAAACCCAGCATAAAAGTCAATAAGCCCTTTCTGTATAATCACTTAGTTTATATTTATTCTTCGACAACTTCATTATTTGTATCCTTTCTGCTTTCAGGCATTTACATTCAATTAACAGATGCCTAATATTTTCTATGCCTTCCTTATACAACTTGCAGACTAAATTACCCATATTTTTCCATTTATGTGTATATTCCCTTGTTGCTAAAGATCCTGTTCAAGTCTTAAACAGTAAACTACTTTTCTTGCTACTATCATAAATTAACTTGCACCCAATATTCTGTTTACTTCTATAAATATTTAAACTGTTTTTACTCTCTATACTAGTTCTTCATCTCTCCAACTCCCTATTTATTCATGCATCTATTCTGCTATCCCATTCCTTAATACTATAACCCTCAACAATTCTCCCAACACAATCATCCCACCTTTTGTATAAGTATACTGACATAAAGTCTTTATCCAAATCTTCTGCATATCGTATTACCTTTCTCACCCACCTTGTTGCCTGCCCTTTATTCATAACCCAATTAAATACTATTTTAGCTATTCTTTTATTATCCATAAACTGCAATCTACTGAACACTTTCATTTTGCTTTTTGCATCTCTCATATAAAAACTTGACCATTCCATTTCTCCTTGAATTGCCTCCTTTGCTGTCCACACATCTGCATCTAATGCATGTCTTCCTACTTCTCTGTATTTTTTCTAAGTAATCTAATACGCCTTTACTAACATATAATGCATTATTACCATATGTTAATCCTGCTACTGCCACTCCCTTCCATACAATTCTAGCTACATCATTTTGATTATATAAGAACACTATTAATTTTTTTATCAATCCCTTTCTTTTCTTTACTTCATTAAATGATAGTACTGAAGTACCCTCTAGTAAGCTCATTTTTAAATAAAATATTAGATTATTATAGTCAATTTCTGATAATGGCAACATAAAGTTCATATGAGATTAATCTTGGGGAACTGCTTTATCAGCTGCACCAAGCCCTTAAATATTATTAACCACAAATCAGAATTAGAATCTCATTTTATAATAAAGCAGTTCTGTTGGATAGTGATACTTGAGAGTTAACTCCCTATTCCCAACTGGATAAAATAAAAATCTATTTGATCAATTGAGTGGAATTATTGTGCTCAGCTATCACTATGATGCCAAACATCATGTCCTAAGAACAAATCAAACACGTATTTTCCTTCAATGGAACTCAAATTAGTTTCCTGGCCAATTATTTACTTTTAATGTTGAGAAAGTTTAATACAATAATAAAGATATCGATTTTAAAAGCTAAAAATTTCTGGCTCAGTTGAATACAACAAATTCAACTGAATGGAATTGCTGTATTAAATCTACACATTTAGATGCTTTCATATCACATGATCTATCAAGAAATTTATTATTATGCATTTAGTGCAGCTGAGCAAGGGATTCTCTTGAACTTATTAATGTATGTATTGTTAAAGTTGACAAGTCAAAAGTTATTTTATAAAATTGTTAATATATCGATTCACAATGAGCTTAAAAGAAAATATTTCAATATTCTCATATATAAATAACTATATATCAGTTTATTTACACTTTTGAAATAATATAGTACTACATGATCAATTCTCATACTCATATAAATGTATGGTTATATACAGATGTGTGCATATATTTTATTTTTAATATCTTTACAATAATATAAATCAATAATTAATAAATATTAAATATGAACAAAAGATATATTGTAATTTATTTGGCATATACAGTTTTTCTTTTAACAATTAATTATTAACAACATATCATAAAGGAACCTGCAAAAATTATAAGCAGGAGATATATTCCTTAATGGCTTTATGAAGTCTTTTAATTCCACCACTGTAGTCACTGATTCAACAATTAATAAAATGTATGATTCATGGTTTGCATTTGTCCAAATTTAAAAATATCTGTAACCATTAAATTCCATTTATGTAAAAGATGAACATGAGAACTATGGATTGTCCTAAATCTGTTGTTCATTGCATCTACTAAGATCAAACATGGCTAACTATTGTTGGATCTGAAAAAAAAATTTATTTGGAACCTCATAAGAATTTCTCTTTTGTACCATAATTCTTAGATTGTAGATTCTTGGTTTAACATTGAAAAGGAGAACCTTGATTTCAGATGAATCTTATTGAAATTATATCTTGAATTACTGACAAATTTGTGAAGGAAGTTCTCTTCTGCTATCTGCTGGAGGAATATATGAAAAAGCAGTAAGCCACTGTAAAGACATGGATTTGAGTGTGCCAATAATATTTCTCATGGTAATATTTAATTGAGTATCTAGAAGTTTAGTATGGGAACCTTTTCTTCAAACAGGACTGTAGTATTTATTAGCAAAGTAGTAGTTCTAATGATAGTATCAGCCAGCTTTTCAAAAAAGTTATTCCCCAAAACTAACCTTAAATAAATGAGGAAAATAGTTAACCTACGTTCCAAGTTTATTCCTAAACATCATGAGATGCTTCAATCTATTATTATAAAATTAGTCATATTGGGATTACAATTCCCTGTTTTTTTTAGATAAAAAATTAAATATACTACCCTATTAAGACACTTTTTTATTTCAGAAAAGTATCTCTTTTGAGAAATCAAAGCAATATGATCAACATAGATTAACTTCCTGCGTTCTGTATCTGAAAGATCATTTATGAATATTTTAAATAAAATAGATGAGCGAAGAAAACTCTATGGCAGATGGTTCTGTATAAAAAAAATTATCTGCAATATGATTATCAATTAAGGATACTTAAATTTTTCTATTGGAGAACATTTTGTTAAACAAATTAATGGTTTTCCTGCATTTAAAAATTTCAAAAACTTTTAGATTATTTTGCCAAATATAATCTTTATCTTTCTTATTACATTGCCAAATCCATATAATATTAATATCATCTATGTTCTTTATTATTTTTTATAATGCAGTTAAGATTTGAAAATATAAGTTGAAGTTCTGAAGAAGATTGCTGGAGCAATCGAAACTGTCAATAGTGTTGTAAAAAAGCATTATAAAAAGTAATAAAGAACATAGATATTAATATTACAAATAGAATCATAAGCTGAGACTTAGATCAATAAAGTAGCACCAGTTTTTTATTTACTTTGAAAGACTTTCAGGGTGAATTTTTAATAATAAAACTTTTTCACAACAGTCTTTTCCTAACCTAAAACCAGCCTGTTCTATTGGTCAAAGTTTTATTAATGTCCTGTTTCAAAAATCTTGTAAGGAATATGTAATAATGATATTGGGTAATATTTTTTTGAAAGATTGCTGGGGTTGTTTGGTTTTAAGACTGCTATGTTTTTGATAAAATTTTGGAATAATTAATGTATGAATAATGTTTCTGAATCATTTTGTTGACTATGCTTTGCTTTTAGGCTCTAAATTTTTTAGATACTTTGGAAATAAGCTATTTATTCCTGGCGCCTTTCCATTAAGAACAATTTCAAATTCACCAATTCTACAGGTTTTATCATACTGATATTAGAAATGTATTGTGCAAGAAAAACTTGCAATTATATTCTAATGATGGTTTTTCTCATTCTGACAATGTTGGTTTTAGAAGACTAACATACAAAATTTGGAATCCCATTAGCAATGACCAGAGCAGTTTTTTTAGAGGTATTATTATATCCACCCAGCTTTCTTAAAGTGATTAGGTCTTATAATTAGATTTTGTAAAGTTTGTTTTCTTCATATTCTCCATTAACTTTTTTTGGCATTATCCACTGATTTTACAACTTTTCAGCAATTTCTGGATCTTTGGTAGATAAAAACTAGTGCAAAGAACACTACTGGTTTTGTTAATAAACCAATCCTGCCTAATAGGATAGTCGTGGCTATGGTTATTAAAGAACCAAAGACACCAATACGTATGGCTACTGAACTGGGTTCAGACCCACGACTATATAAGTTAATGGGCTTGGATTGAAAACATTAAGGTGTTTTCAATTTAAGACTCATAGTTTTGTAGTTAAATGGAGATAAAAGGTGGTTGCAGGAGGGTTGCATTAGATCCTAAGATCTAAGTGCAGTTATCTCAGATTCAAGGCTCCTCACTGATGAAAGCCATAAGCCAGAAACTAGTCTAGGGATATTGGATGAGTAGGCACTAGATGGGGATTTTATGCACAAGCCTTCAGGCATCCATTGATTATTCTAGCTTGCTGTGTGTGGCAATATACACCTCAGTCTCTTTTTATGCGGACTTATTTAACACGATTTTGAAGTTATGCGATAAGTGTTTCACCGGAAGTGTGTTAAATAAGTCCGCGTAAAAAGAGACCCAGGTGTATGAACTCCGATAATGCGCTATTACTTTAAATAATAAATTTCGCGCACTTATGTTATATTGAAAGTAATAGCACATTATTGGAATTTGACTTTCATCTTAGTAATTTCAATATTTTCAGTGCTTTATAATAGTAAGATTTTATGCAATAATGAAATTAAAATCATAATTTCCACATTTTATGTATACACACATTAAATTTTACAAGATTATAATGTAAATTTGTTTAAACATTGTGCGTGTTAATTTTGCATTTTAAATCACATTCTGTTTTTGCTTTTTAAAAAAGAACATAATCAATTATTAATCATTTAGTGTCCATAAGTTTATTTTTAAAAGGTCAGTAATAGCAGTGGGCATAATTAAATTTGACAATTAAAAATTAAAATCTGATTTTTAATTGTAATTAACAATTTAAAAATTACTTACTGTGACTTGAAATTAATGTGAAATTTGATTTTTGAACCGAATTGAAAATTAAAGACAAAAATAAGAATTTAATTTTTAGTTGTTAGTTTCATAAACAATTAATAAAATCATCGTCTCAAAGATTAATTACTAATTACAGTGTCACCAGAAAACCACTGTTACAACATGAGTGTGAAGTTGGCGCTAGTTGTTTGCAAACGAACGTGTTTGTAAATTATGCATAAAAATATATTATTTTGAATAAAATTAAATATTATAGTTAAAAAAAGTTTGTCTTGTATCAATTTTTTTCGAATTTGAAATTTTTCATTAGTCATATTTTATTTCCTTATTTTTTTTTTGCGCGAATTTTAAAGTAATTTTATGTTGGTGCTTTTACGCGAATTTTAAAAAATCACAGACCGCATCCCCCCTTTTTCAATGTAAGTTACGTCTATTTTTGCGCGATTTCGTTTGCGCGTGTTTTCTGAGGAACCTATCTATCGCGTAAAACGAGACCCAGGTGTATATAGTGAGTTTTGCCTGTTTTAATACTGGTTTTGTTACAAGCTGGAATAAATTGCCTTTGATATCCATAAGGAATAGATTCTCTGGTAAATGTCATTATGAGTTTGTTAAACCTATTGTAGCATCAATATTATGTTTAAGATATCTAGTACATCAACTTTGGTTAGAGAACATTCAATTTTAAGAATGTGGATTCCAAGAATTATTAGATTTGATTTATATTGGCTATGGAGAAAATAACTAATATCAGTAATTCCTCATGTACTAGTAAACCATTTTTTGTTAAAATAAACCATAAATCAAAAGTTATTTCTATTTTATCAGTATGAATAAAATGTTTTATCTTGCTTGGCACCTTCAAGGAAATGCATATTGTTTAAATCCATTCATTCTTAAAGTTGACAACATGCTTAATCTTCATTTACATAACTCCAAAGATTATTATGAGAATTGAATTCACCTATAAATTCAGAAAGTTAGAAGATCTGGAAGAGGAAAGTAAGACAAAGTTATATTGGGATTTGTAAATATTACATTAATAAAAACTATTTATTTAAAAGATAATTGCACTGTCATTTGAAGTATTTTCAAATCAACATAAGTCTAGAAATTTTATGAAGATATGCATTATTATAAGAATGACAAAACTCCTGAAGTACAATTATATCAATGTACAACAAATTAGTAGAGGATCTCCACTTTCGATTTTGATATCTATCAAAGAAAAGTTGTTATTCATAGGTGAAGAGATTGTAGAGGATCTAATTCGCACTCGAGAAGTTCCATGGTTGCCAATGCCATACAGCAGTTTTTCATTTTATAAGCCTAGGACTCTCACCTATATAGTTCCAATATTGTTATTTAATATTCCAACATTATTATGTATAAACATAAAAATTAATCAAAGTACTTGAACAAAATCACTGTGTTTCTTGCAGGACACAATGCTACCCCTATCCAAATCAGACTTCATTGTTTACACTAGCAACATTATAACTCTTCCACATATAAGCAACATCTGAAATTTATGTAAGTGTATACATTGTAACAAACTTTTAAATTAAGAAATATTTTTTAATCATGAAAATTACAAATATATCATGCTTAAACAATTTCATGTCATATAAAAGATTACAATTATGAAAGAAATACTGAATTTCATTTTTAATATCTTGTTATATTAATACTTAATAAATATGCAACTTTATAAAGTTTGAAATATTGTAAACATAAATGATTTAATATATACCAAGTTAAAATCTATTTATTCATAAACAGTAATATGTAAAGTTATTAATTAAAATATTTTAATATGCGTTTATAAAATTACACATTTATTATGGCAAAAAATAAAAAAAAAGAAATTGAATACTTCTTGCACTGAAACAATTAATATTACATGAAACAGTTTGATCGCGATATCACTTACCATTTCATGATTATAAACTTTTTATGATTTAAAATAAAATTTATTACAAAAATATATTTCTGCAAAACTAGTTACTCAATATCCCGGAACATATTCGCTGTGTTTCAAACCACCTGTCGCTAGCAATTATACACTTTATACTTTAATACCCCCACTCCCCCTCAATTCAAAGATTCACTTCCATGGTTTAAAAATTATCAAATAAAAAATTTGTAAATTTGAAACTATAAATTTCATGTGCTTATCCTATCATCATGACCAGTCATAAATCATCTCTCAGATATTTTGTCTTATGTATTTAGTCATATGGTCGCTCTTTCTTTTTTGACTTATTACTGTACTGTTCTTTCCATAAGTGTTTATAATTATTTTTTGTTGACGTCTTAATGTGAAATTAAGCTGTATTAAATCAGTGCATATATACGTACGTTGATTTACTGTTATCCATGATTTCAGATATCAACAGAAGACATAAAAGCAAATACTGTGATCGCAGGCTGACTACTGTACTTTGAGCAAATAAAAAAATAATATTTCAAAAAATCACCAAGGTAAAGAAAATTATATATTTGAATTCTTTTTTTTTTTACTATTTATGTGAATTCATGCAATTATCTTCTCTTTTTCAGAATTTCCTCACTGTTGAGAAAATCCAAATCAAAAATCATGAGAGTACATTTAATAATATTTAGGACTAAATGTATTAAAAACAGAGACCTGCAGAAAAAAAGGGCAAACAAGTTGTGTAATAGAAGTGCTCAACTCAGTTTTATAGATTAGGAATATATTGATGAAACAAAGACATATATGATAACCTGATGCAGAATATACTACTGTATGGGGGTGAAATATGAACAATAATAAAGGAAGATGAATAGAGATTGCTACCAACTGAGAATAGCAAGAAGATCAATATTGGAGAAAAGAATAAATCAAAAGATCAGAGAAGTGGTTAGCGTACAAAAAAATGTAATAACAATCATTGGAGAAAAAAGATTAAAAATAGTATGGAAGAATGAATAAGAAGAGAATAACAGAGATGAAAATTAATTGAGAAGTAGAGAGGAGAAAAAAAAGATAAAAACCAAGACAATGATGGAAAAAACTGATGAACAGCTTGCAACTACCCTTTTATTATAAAATCATTATCAAATTCTTTTACGCAAACCATTTTCAGGCTGTTGTCTAACAACAAAATTCATACCTATAATATTTGTTCATTCTTGTAAACTGCATTGAGTCTCTAAAAACCAATTGCCAATGCTGGATTAATCTGCATTGAGCCTCTAAAAACCAATTATCCATGCTGGATTAATCTATATTGAATCTCTAAAAACCATTAATCAATAAAAACATTTTTGCTGCAGCGAATAGCAATAATATTTTACAATAATTACTTCAATCTTTTCCAGCTCTTTATTCTTATAAATCACAACATAGAAGCATCCATAAGATTGGCACAACATAATAGACCCATACATTGTCTAAAATATTCCAATAGTAATCTTTAGAGCAGTTTATACAACAGTGACATCAAAAAGGCATCAAGATGCAAGATAGGTTTCATGCAGGAGTTTTATATTTTAAAACAGTTCCAAGATTTCCATCATCTCATAAACTTTACATTTATAAAGTTAGAAAAAGCAGTTTTGACTTTATTAAAATTATAGACCAACACATAAATCTAAAGAAGTTAGTAGGTAACATCATTAAAAGTTGATTAAAATATTCCATTATCATATAAATTAATTTTAATCAGACTGAATTATATTATTTTTTAAAATCCAGATGTTACTTTCAATAAGTTAAAAAAGATCTAAAGTGATCATAAAAGACAATATATCCATTACAGATTTAATCCAAAAAAAATATTATGTGAACCAGTTGCTAAAAAACTGACAAATACAAAATATATAGTTACTACACTAGTATTAAATCTATTTAACTATATAAACAAGTAGGCTTGGTTTCAAAATATTTGGTAGTTTTTAAATTTCAGCCTGGTAGCTTGATATTAAAAAAAAACTTTTTTTTCCTTATGTGTTATAGCATCAGCCAGGAAGCGAACCCACTAACCTGGGACAACTGCTTGTAAAGCAGCTGTCGCTGACCTCTCGACCACCAATGCTTGACTAAAGAAAAATTCCAGCTGCAACTTTATCACTGGTGTGTGAAGTATATCTCAGGATAAGAATAAAATAACATAAATTAATTAACATTTCCATCCAGAATATCTTATTTCATTTTAAAAAGTCATAATAATTTTCTCAGAGAATCAATCAGGATTTTTCATTTTAGTGATTTCAGGAATTGACTTCTTTAAATATAATTTCGATAGCTGAAATTGCTGAGAGAAACAAGATTGATCTTTGATTCGCTAACTATGAGTTCCCTCTAGTAAGCCACTTTAAAATGTGCACGGCATAGACTTTAAATCCATCATGCAATCCTTAAGTGAATCAGATGCCCCATTAATGTAACCAGCTTGAAAATCCAAAGTGGCCATTTTAATATTTAATACTTGTCAAAACTCAGTATAATATCAACATTTGCATTTAAATTTCCTACTAATATGAATATTATTATGATTTTAACCTTGGAGCATTGTAATCTATAATCTATACAACAATTTTTCTTATTAATGTTCAAGTGATATTGATCTTTTCTATTGGAAAATAGAAAAAAAAGACAAATAAATCAGGAACAATAAAACATTAAACTAATATATTTAAAAAATAAATCTGAAAATACGTGTTAACAATTAACCTAATGTATAAGGATTACAAAACAAATATATAAATAATGAATACAGGCATTTGCTAAGAAATTAGTAAGGAGGCAATATATTTAAATTATAAAACTAATCCATGGATTGAATATATAACTAAATGTTGAGTAAGCACAACAATACAAAAAGTAAGCCATATAGCCATAAGAAAATAACTGACAGCAATAAATTTATAAGAAATTATTTCAGTAAAGTTGTGGATGCTATAAAAAGTATACTTATTATTAAATATACATTTTTTCTAATATATTGTTTATGGTCATCACATTTTTCATTTTCGTCATACAGAGATATATTTCTGGATTTTAATTTCATATGGATTTATTGTCATCAATTATTTTCTCATGGCTTATATGGCTTTTCTTTTGTACTGTTGAGATTTAATTACCAAATTTTAGCATTAACATCATAAACATTAATGACATTATTTTTTTCTTTAGAATAATTAATAATTATTCAAATGAATTTTTAATGCTACACATCATAATCATAGCAAAGCTAATCTATTGCTAATTATTATAAATCTATGTTATACATTGATCTGCTTCAAAAGTTCCATTGCAAAATTAAAAATAATTTTTATTTTTTATAAAGTTTTAAAAGAAAAATATTTTATTTTATGTATTAAGAGTATGTTGTAATGATATATGCTGTTACATTAATTTAAAATTAGAATAAATTTTTTTAAGTTCGTAAATAAAAAACTAAAACTAAAGAGTTGTTCAATGTATGTATATATATATTCGCACATATGCAAAACTTTAAAAGTATTTCTTTTTTTTAAATAAAACAAGTATTTGAACATACTTTTTTATAAAAAAGTACAAGATCTAAAGATAAAATATTTTGGTAAATGGAAATGATTGTTTTATAAATTAAACGAAAAGCAAACTAGCCCTTGGGGCTCTTATATAAAAAAAGTCAGATGAAATATAGATAAGAAAACAAAAAAAATTAGATGCCCAATAGAAGCAGCAATGAAGACTCGGACCGTAACGAAAATTTGGAACAGGAAAGCATTTGTTCAATGAATCCGGACGATCGGTATAAAAGAAAAAATATTGAAATTAAGAACAGTTCCAGCTTGATTTTTTTTGAGGGGCACGATAAGATGCACTTGTCACTCTTTTATTTCAAATGAAATGACTGATGAATTATGAATGGTACTATTGCAGACCCCGAATCATATGGGTTCTGCAATCAAATAGTACCGGGATTGAACCAGTTAAGGCCACCTCCAGAGCAACAGACCGGTCTTCCAATAGATATGTCATGGGAATTAGCACCAGGAACCGGGATTTTCTACTGTAAGATATGAACGGTAAAATTTAAAAGTAATTAAGAACTTTCGTCAAGATTTGACAAGCTTTTAATATTCAACTAACCTAAATTTTAAAATGAACTTTTATCTGACTTTTAACTTTCAAATCAATTATTAATGTTTAATTTTTATACATTTGAGTTTGCTAAAAATCATTTCCATTTTTTTATTATTAATATTTATTGTATAAATTATTTAAATGCATTAAATTTAAGTTGGGTATAGATGCTTGCATAGATTCGTTAACGTTTAATTATGTTTTTGTTTTCATATTTGATTAAAATATATAACATTCGGTAAATAATGATACCTTATGTTGAATATCTAAAATGTATTTATTCGGATGTCTTTTAAGTTACTGGTGTAATTGCGGCATCTTATGATGAATACCATTGGGTTACTTGTAAAATTTCCTCTGCAATTCTATCAATGACTTTATATTTTGATCATTTATGTTTATTTTGAAATGTTTTTAACCATGTAATCTATGTAGCCGATCTATACTCAACATTATAAAATAAATTTTTATAAAATTCATCTGTGCGAACTTATATAAATGTTAAATTTAAGTCGGGCGTGAATGGTTGCATAGATTCGCAAAGTTATGTTAGTTTAAGGGGAGGTAAATCTTAGGTTATTTGTTTCATAGTTAAATTGGGTCAATGAATTTGATATATTGGTGTAATTAGTAGATATAGTATGTCGCTATGTGCAGGATCACATTATATGCCGCACACCCCCTTTTTGCCTATGGAAGGGGATAGTAAGATGGAAAACGCAGTCCCTTCCTATGGAGTTTTTTTATTGTTCTTCTTGCCAGACAGATGTAGCATTCCTGTCTGAACCATGCTGTTCAGATGTACATTTCTGACAGCTGACAGCATGGTATTTGTGCTGTCGTATTCATACTGCATTGAATACATTGATATATCAGATGGATTGACATTGATTTGGCTGCAAACTTTTGGCCTAAGGTTAAATCAGGCATAGAATATTTTCTTTTCAAATGCAATCTATGTAGTTTATTCATGCTCGACACTCTTAAAAATATTATTAAACAAATCTATGCGGATTGTTCAAATTAAAAATTTAAATTTAAAAATTAATAACCAACCTAAAATAATAAATTTTATTCCTCAATTTTATTTATATGTGCATAAATAA
Organism: Epiperipatus broadwayi; assembly: GCA_028023455.1. Classification (NCBI taxonomy): domain Eukaryota; kingdom Metazoa; phylum Onychophora; class Udeonychophora; order Euonychophora; family Peripatidae; genus Epiperipatus; species Epiperipatus broadwayi. Next base: position 2,293,136 of record JAQFVV010012531.1, read on the forward strand.
ATGTTTGTGTGTTAATTACTGGCAGTGGCTTCTTATATATTTTTTTATATATAGAAAATATTTTTGGATAAGAATTCATATTTTATAAATCTCTGTGTCTCACTGAGCTAGTGGCAAGAGCTAATGGTCTTAATAAAAGTTGGATCTTTAACAGCGCATATCTACCTACTCTATAAATTTTCCAGGTTCAAAATGCCTGGTGGCATCCTGTAGTGCAGATATGGTAGACTCATAATCTATCCGGCTGTTATAATGTGAAATAACACACATACTCGTTCATATTTTAAAATTCTGTGATTTTACTTGTGTCTTCAATAGATTTTATTTTAATTGAAAATCTATTTTCTTTCCACACCTTTTTTTTATCTATTTATAAAAAACATTCTAATTGAAGTTTTAATCCTTTTGAAAAAAGCATTTTAATTTTGGAAAGTTTTAATTGCATTCCTGTTACTTTTTTTAAAAATTGTAATATAATTTTAATTTTTTAAAAAAAAAAAAAAAGCTGAGACTTAATTTTGCATTTATTTTTTTAATTAATTTTGGATAAGATAGGAGCCCTGGTCAGATTTTTAATTAAGATTAAGTCTGAGATAGAGATTTGTCCTGGGCAAAAACTTCTAATCACAGATGTGGGAGATAAAAGTACATATAACTAATCCTGAAATTTTGGACTAATTATTATTCAGCTATTCATTTTTAATCTGCTTGTTGAATATTATCTTTTGTTGTGCTGCTTTATACTTTAAAGATTGCTGTCTGCTGATAGGAAATTCTGTTGATATACTATAGATCACTAATTACTAAATAGCATTACTCTCTGGGCCCTGGATCCCAAATTATTCTTTCAAAGATCATGATGTAAAAGCTTAAACAAAAACTGATCCAAAGCTTGCCTCCACACTCTCTACCAGAGATATAAATCCAAAACCTTCATGATGGTCTCAAATCAAAAAGAACTTTGCATATCCCACTAGAGGAACTCTGACAGAATTTACATTAGGCCGTGAGATAAAAGATTTTCATATTCTAACTGGGGTTTAAATCTCTTATTAAAGTCTTAACGTAATCTTAAAAAAACCTTGTTTTGCATATTCCATTTAAATATCTTTAAGCATTTATTATGTATTTTATTTATAGTGTGTGCTGTTTTAAGATTCCACATTTTCATATTTATATTTATTTATCCGAGTGAATTGTGAGTTTCTATTTTTATATGCTTACTAACAAATATTTGGGCAGATATTAGTAGTTTTCTTTTATCTCACCTGTCCTCTTTTCATTATAATTAATTTAGATAAGCTTGGTTTGCATTTCCTTCAGACCTTAAATCTTTTGGCTGGTGATTTGCTGAGTGTATTGATATGTTTTTTCCTAAATCAGAGATTTTGTTTTCTTGTATTTAAGATTACACATAATCATAATCTCTTGTTCTATTTTTTTATTGTCTTGTATTTGGATCTACTGTGAATCATCTTGGACGTGGTTAATCATGAGCTGTTCTGCAGACATATGACATTCTTGGTCTTGATGCCTAATTCTGGGCCAAGGAAAGCTTCCCTGCGCTGTTTCGTTGTTTTTTTGCAAGACCGTTTTATTTTTGAAATCTCTAAATAGGGAAACTGAAATTAGTTTTTATAAATAGCTAACAGGAAGATATTGTAAATCCCTCTTTTTAAATTATAAGTGAGAAAATGAACTTATCTGCTGAGTGTTTAATGTTTTCAAAACTTTCATACACTCTGATAAATACTGTAGATGAATCTAGGTCAAACTCATATTTTGTTTGCCTGGGATTTATTTTATTTTTGAATTTAATAAATTTTAAAAATTATTTAAAATTATTTTGGGCTGATGTTTGTCTTTGTGTTCTTTTCTCAATTGTCTGAACAATTATTAAGATCTCTTTCTCTCTCTGGATCTAGCTGGTGGCATTCATTATCATCAACTCTTGACCACCGTAAATTAAATTTTCTAAGTAGTTAGTGACCTAGTGGCAACCCCGGTGATCAAAGGAAGAGAAGAAGTAACCGGTACAATATATATATTAAAAATATTTCCCCTATACGTTTCAATGCATGCTTGGTTGCTTACTATGTGCACTGGTAATAAACCTTGACTCCATATTTTCTTCTTTTTATCATCATGCTCATTGCAAATAATTTCAACCATTTGAAGATCAAAAAAATGAACACAATCTTTTTCATGGTCCTAAAAAAATGTTAGTCTTTCTTTGATCTATTATATAGGCATGTGTACTGTTTTAGTTTGCTTACCATATTAGCTCAATATTCACTATAAAAAATTGCAATACATTCTTAAAAGAACGAAGAGAATCGGAAAATAACAAGCAACTAAGCATACACTGAAACCTTTACGAAAATATCTATGTATGTCAACACTGTTTTAATTCACTTTATAATTAGGACGCATAAAAATGAAAGCGCATTTGGCTATCTGTTAAAAGTTTGCAAAATTTATTTATTCTGCATAGAAGTAAAAGCATTATAAAATTTGAATATTATATGACATTTAGAGAAATTGCTTACATATTACATATAAATTATATTTATACACACACAATAAATGTAAACAATATAATAATTTATCTACATCAACATTGAATCTTACAAATGTAATCTGAATGTTAATTTTCCATTCAGCTTTGTTTCTGGCTATTATTATAGAAAACCATATCATTAGAAGACTAAGCTAGACTGTTAGAATCCAAGATCAAAGCAAATTCTCATTGTTTCTTTCTTAATGAGTCAAATCATTAAGAAGTTCAATCAGGTTTAAACAGGTGAAATCTTTCAGAGATAAGAACATTTACACAAATTCACCTTAATTAAAAAAATTATTATTTTCGAAATTGTTTTCAAAACGTGAAATAAAACAAAATCAAATAATTTTAAACAAATTTAATTATATACTGTGATTGAGAATAAATAACTGAAAATTTAAACAATGGCATAGTTAATTTAAACTTTATGACTCCATGTATTATTAAAATAATTGAATAAATAATAGTAAACATATTAATAAAGAGCTTAAGATACTGTGAAATTTGTCTGCCATGTCTCTCATCTGGTTTTGAGTCTGGGTCAGGTGAAAAATTATTCAGAATTTAAATGAGACTTGTGGTCAACTCAAATCACTTAATATTGGTCAGTAACAGGTTATTTAGGGTATTGTAGCTATCTGGCAATACAAGGAGGTGAAATTATTCAAACATTTAGTAAACAAAAATTAAAAGTCACGCGAATAATATCTTCTTTAATAGAGGACCTCAGAGAGGGATTCATCTGCAATGGACTTCTTAAAAGTTTCTTGACCTCTCCCCCCCTCCCCCATTTATTGATATAACAATTGGAGATAAAAATCCTTTATTAAAGTAATTTATTCAGTGACTCTTGAAAAGAGTTTCAACATTTTAAAACGTAGATTTAAATTTAAAATGACATAGTAGATTATATTAGAGATGCAAGAATCGCAAATTACTATTGTTGATGATCAAAGGTAATCATTTAGTCAGAATATATTACTTAGTTTACAAACCACCCTCCCCTCAAATCAAAATCCAACATTCCAGATAGAAAAGTTAACACATGCACAGTAGTCTTCAACTTTTATTAAATTTCGTTTATATTTATATTCACGTATAATAATTCGGATAAGATACACCATGACATATTTATATATAAAAAAAGATTTTATAAAGATTTATTAACCCATTTTTATCAAAAAATCTATTAAAAATAATCTTGCACGATCTCCTGAGCAAAAACCACTCGATTATATCGGTTACTAAAAATCTAAAAAAGCAACTTGAATATTTTATTTCATGCCAAGTTATGTGATAAAATCACATCTGATTTTTCTTTTTATTTAAAAAAAAAGAAGAAGAAAAGAAATGACACAAATAATGTTCACATTTGAGATGGAAAATATATAAAAGCAACTAAGTTGAACTGAAACCTCTGATGGAAATCCCCAATGCATAAATGATGATTATACACATCAAAAAATCTTGTCACCCTCCTTCAAACTATATCAATATATCTCTAAGCAATACTGATATCTACCATTATTAGAGTTTAGGTGAGTACTGAGTAATCAATGAAAACAAGACCTTAACATAAACAATGCATTAATTCTAGACAGAAAAGACTCTTTTATAAATCCAATAACCATTGGCCATTTATTCTATAATATAGACTACAAAATGGTAGATCTCAAAATGCCAGCAGATGGTTTTTAACTAAATCAGAAATGATACAAAATATATTAACAGATATGATAATGCAAGTAAAATGAATTTCACCCCATTGCATAACAGCATCTTAAATGACTACCATTTTGTGAGACAAGCAAAGTGGTATGAGTAATATTCAATATTTATTTGGAAATAATTCTATTGAGTCTTAAGAGATTTAGCTATGTTAGACTTGAGAGATGAAAGTATCTGGTTCAAATATTTATGAGGTTTGATATATCCTGAGTATTAATTATTTAATAAAGGTCAAGCAGTTGAGCTTGCCAAAAGAACTTCTGGATTCTTTATAAATACAGAAAATTCTCCAAGACTGCATACAGAAACAAAAGCACCAAATAGCATTAGCCATAAACAACTGATTTAAGAACAATGATCTACTATTTATTCTACTCCAAAACCATCAACCATAAGCTAAAATAATTAATGCACATTAATCACAACCATATCCCTAGACTAGTTTCTAGTTATTAGTCTTCACCAGTGGGCAGCAGTATTTACATAGACACACTCAGCTGCACCTTTAATTCTTCCTATACTATCTCAAATAATATGAGATTTATCCACATTAACATTTAGAACCCAATGACTATCTAGGCAGAGTATGGATTAGTCAAGATTGAAATGAAAGTGGATTCCTGCTCCTAATACCAATGCTGAACATAAGTTGGGAAAGTGATGCTTTGTTAATATTTGCATTGTAAAAAAATTAAAAGTAATCTTTAAATAGCATCACAGAACAGGGGCCTCACCAAATACTCAAAATGTATTATTCAACAGGCTAGTCAATTGGTAGATAGTTATTATTTGATTCAATATTAATTATATTGTTGTTTTTGCAAATAAAAATAGTGCTCCATGTGATTTGGAACAGTGGTAGAATGACAAAAATTTTGGAGCTCAAGATCCATGAATTACAGCCCAATTTTATCATTTCTGGTACTTGAATTTCTCATGAACATTTGAGCAATAAACTATTTGATTATATATAAAAAAAAGTACAGTAAAAAATTATAAAGAAATTTATATATATATATAGAATTAATTTATAATACATGCTAGAGCCACAAAAGAACATAAAATGGTTGAGATCATCTTAGATCATATTTTCTTAAATACTTTTTTTACCTTAAAAAAATGTGTCTGCTAATTTTGGGTATAATCCAAAAATACATAAATAAATCATGTATATGGTTTATTGCTTAGGAGTTCATTAGTAATATAAGTACTGGAAGTAGCAAAGCAAAACTGCAATTTATGGATTTAAGAGTTCAAAAGTCGATCACTCTACACTTGCATTAAACCATGCAGAGCTATGATTCAAAATTTAAATCTCATAATTGTGATTCAGAATCTAATCATCATACTTATCCATATTTTTAACTGTCAGTGAAAGTGTAAATTTGTTCTAGTCCATAATTGTTGCATAAATTTTTTACACAATTTGGGGAATATGATACTTAGAAGAGAAAACTGATATAAATGAAAGATCTTGTTTCAGACGTCTAATTCCTGCATTTGGAAAAAATATACATACACCAACATTCATGCATATATAATTCTCAATTCACACTTTTAACTAACTAAACTATCAAATAATAACATGATTAAAAAATACATTTGCTTCCAAATCAATCATTCAGTCTGCATCCAATTACAATTATTAAATTATTTTTAATGTCAATTTTTAATTGGCGTTCATTAAAAAAATATTTGAGTTTAATGTCAGGCCCTATATGATGGTTTATAAAAAGAACAACTCAAACTGTATTAAGTTCATTGCTATATATATGTTTCAATCTGTCAAAAGAAAGAAAATATTCAATAATTTTATGCGTACAAAATGAAAAAAAAAAACTTAACACAGGCAAAAAAAGTTCAAGAACTAAAAAAAAAAAACGGTTTCAATAAAACTTTTTTATTTTAATGAATATCTTTAGAGCAATTTAAAGCAACTCCTTCAGATGTTGACATATTAGATGCTTCATCAGAGTTGTGTTTAAATTTTCAGACTCTTGAAAAAAGAACCTTCACTTATTTGGTAATTAAAGATGCTTTGAAAAAAAAAAAGAGCTTGCTAAATATATATATAAGCTGATTACAATTAGTTAATTTCCAAAAGAGAAAACAAACCCATCAGATATTCTTCTCTCTCTACTTTTCAAGCATTCATAGTTTAGACCCTTCTATATCATGCATGGGCATTCTTTTTTTGAGCAGTGGATCTCATGACATATTACTCACTATACATTAGCCATAAAAATGTAAAATATGTGAAATTATAATCTTTCCCCCTTTTTATTGATATCTTCATCTTATATATATACTATAATATGTAATTATAAGTTTCATTTTCTAAACCATTAGTAACATTTGAAGAATAATATATACAGTTTGATTATTAGCATAAAAATGAACAATACCAAAAAAAAAAAAAAACATTGAACCGAAGACTTAAAATTATATTTAATTATATATATAAGCATATTTACAAATGTTATATTTGTCATGAATTGATTTTAAATTACAACATATAGAGTAAATTATTTAATATCAGACGACTCAAAGAAGTATGGAGAGATGCATGTTAGGAGTAATTTCCAAGAAGAGATCAAAAACGCTATATATGGGTAAGAGACACTGAAGTAGAGTTAGAATGGACATATTGCTGGAAGAGATGATAATAAATTAGCAATTGAAATCTTAACTGGATTCCAAAAGATTGTAAAATACCCAGAAAAAGATCACATGTGAGATGAGTAGATGAAATAAAGTGTGCAGGGGTGATATGGAGAAAAGAGGCCAGAGATCAGAGATGAACTGTACTTGGTGAGACCATCCTGCATTGGATTGATAATGGTTGACAATGATGATGATAATTTAATATTAAATATGCTAAAAAGAAAATGATAAAGGACTGCATGATTTATAGGCTGTAGAAAGTCTATACCTAATTTAGAACAATTAATTTCTCTCTTTTTTATAAAATCTTCCAGAATATTATTCATAATTTCACATACCAACTTCCATTACCCTATTATCACAATGGTAGCCACTTATTTTCTGCTATAGAACACATCATAAGTTTATGAAGGAAAGTTTTAGTGGAAGTAATTATAATAATGCATAAAATATGCAAATATATTATTCTCAAACAAATTTTCTTATTTTATATAATAATATTTGACAATGTTAAAATATTTATGAAATGCAGTGTAATGATGTTTTCATTATGTGTCTTAAATTCACTCTCTTGCAGTTATGGCAACATGTATACTGGTTTTTCTTTCATGTGGTAGTAAAAACTGACACTAAAATATATTATAACGATCGAAATGCAAGTGAAGATCGAATCTAACCGCAAACACAATATCTGCTCTACAAGGGCGCCATCTAGGCATTTGAGCCTAGAAAAATTTATAGAGTAGGCAGATACGCGCTGTTAAGATTCCACTTTATTTAAATATTCAGATCGTTAGCCCAAGTCACTAGCTCAGTGGAGCAGCAGAGATAATAAAATATAAATTTTATATCTTAAATATAAAAGAATAAAAGCCACTGCCAGAAATTAACACATAAAAATATTTATTTACGCACATATAAAATAATATTTAAATTTTGAGGAATAAATTTAACTTTTATATTTTTATATTGACCTTTAATTCTAAATTTAAGTAGATTGCAAATAATGAGTTTACTATTTATTTAGCTAGTCAAGTATGAATAGACTACATAGATCTGCATTTGAAAAGAAAATATTCTTCCCTGATTTAACCTTAGGCAACAAATTTCGCAACCAAATTGGCGCCAATCCATCTGATACATTCATGTATTCAATGTAGCATGATACGACAACACAAAATACTATATTGTCAGGAATGTACATCTGAACAATAAGTAGAAATAGAGAAGACATTGACTCTCCACCAACAGGAATGTGACATCTGTTGGCAAGTAGAACAATAAACAAAAAACTCCATAGGAATGGACTGCGGTCTTCTGCCGACTTACAAACCCATCCATAGGCAAACAGAGGGTGTGTGGCGTATATCTATAATCCTGCCCGTAGCGGACCTCATACTACATCTACTAATTACACAAATATATCCAATCCATTGAACCAATTCAACTATGAAATGAATAACCTAAGATTACCCTCCCTTAATACAACTTTACAAAACTATATAGCCATTCACGCCTGACTTAATTTTAACATTTAAATACGTTCGCACAGATTTGTTTAAAAATGTTGGGTATAGATTGATTACATAGATTCCACGGTCAAAAACATTTCAAAATAAAAATAAACGATCAAAATACAAAATTATTGATACCGACAATCGCAGAGGGAAACTTATAAGTAACCCAATAGTATTCACCATAAGATACTTGCGTTGTCACCAATAACTTAAAAGACATCCGAATAAATACATTTTAGATACTCACCGTAAGGTATCATTATTTATCGAATGTCTATATATTTTGATCAAATATGAAAACCAAAATATAATTAACCGCAAACGAATCCATGCAAGCGTCTATAAACAACTTAAATTTTATACATTTAAATAATCTTTACAATAAGAAAAAAAAAATGGAAATGATGTTTATCAATCGGAAAACATATAAAATTAAACATTATTAATTTGATTTAAAAACTTACAAAAGTCAGATAAAAGTCTGTTTTAACATTTCAGTTGGCTTGTTTATCAATTTGTAAAACTTGACGAAAGTTCTTAATTGATTTTAACAATTGTTCATTTCATATAGCTTATGGTAGAAGAGTCCAGGCCTCTGCTTTCAATTCCTGCGACGCCTCCGTTGGAAGGTAATGTTATGGGGATGGCAATAGCTGGTTCAAGGTATCACAGTCTTTTCATTTTTTTTTTTATAGAGAGTGTGGTATGTGCGTCATACCACATCTCTCAAACACACAACGTTGGAACTGCCCGAAAAAACTGTATTTCCCTTTTTATATTATCCACACGGATTCAATTAACAAAACGTCACTAATCCATCACTTTCGTTAGGGTCCGAGCCAAGGCTTAGTGCTTCCATTGGTCAAGCTAAAATCTCTTTCTTCTCTTATCTAACTTTTCATCTGACTTTTTAATTACACAGCTTTTAGATAATTAATAAACAATCATTTCCATTTACAGATTACAGGAATTAATTAATACCTGTTTTTATTTTAACTTACGTTATTTTTTTTATTAAAATATTTTTATATTTCAATCTTGTATTTTTTTATTTAAAAAAATACGTTCAAATACTTTTTTTTTTTTGTTTATGAAAAAAATATTTTTAAAGTTTAGCATCTGTGCGAATATATACGTTTAACAATATTTTAATTTTAGCGTTTAGTTTTTTACTTTTATTTGCGAACTTTTATTAAGTTTTTATTTTAAATTAATGTAACGACATATTTATATATCGTTACAATATACTGATTTATTAATTTTAAAAAATTTCAAGATGTCAGTATTATACAGAGAATCTAATACAAAGATGCCAAAAATGTTGCTGATTGGTAGTTTATTTGTTCTCAAAAGTCACTGCACTTGTGACAAGATTGCATTTGTTCAAAACTCAAAAATAAAAATCATGTATTTTCTATAATGTTTATATATTTATGATTATTTTTACAAAATATTTGTTGATGAAAATATTTGTTTATAAAAGAATTCAAGTCAAGAGAAATTTAATAATGTAAAGTATAAAGTTGTGACTGGATCAAAAAGGAGAGCCTCTAGGACTATTTGAGCTGGGGTTTTTTTTTTTGTCATTTTTAATACATGGAATTTTAAATTTTAAAATATAATTCCAATGTTTTATAACAAAAATTTGTTCTGATTTTAGAAATGAAGTTGATACAAATTTTATTTCATTCCAAATACATTTTTATCAGCAAACACAAAATAAATTGTTCTGATTACATATTTCAGTTTATTAGTTTTTAACTTACATTTCTAAAAAGAGAATTTTAAAATTAAGAAATTCGATCAAGAATTAAAATTTAATCAAAATGAAAAGTAAAAAATGTAACTCAAATGGCACTACAGATTATCAAAATATGTGTTAGCAAAAGGGTTAAAAATTAATACTAATCACCTTAGGGTTATTTTTACATTTATTTTGCAGATAAATGGATTTATAAAAAATATGACAATTTTATGCATTTTATAAACTTATTTTAAAAAATTGAAATGTGTTAAAAATTATTTCTAATGTTTACATAATAAAATAGAAAATAACACTTTTGAAAAAAATGTTTTATAAAAACATAACTGTTAAAAGAATTTTGGTTATGTTAAGCAATTGTAGGCAAATGCAAAATTGTTGATGAATGTCATGGTGGTTACAGGCATATATATGGTGAACACTTCAATATTGATAACCTCATCCTTCTCTTTTCATCCATATTTTTATATCAAAAGCAGCTGCCCATATAAACATTTTAAACCTATTATATTAAAATCTGATTAACTTTAAAAAAATATTTATTGTTTATATTTAACATTCATTATTTTAATAATATATTAAATTCTTTTTAAAAAATTCCATACTCTCTTGACAAATTTGTATCAGTTACTAAGCAACTTGAAATGGCATTTGAATATCCTATATACTGATATTCGTTTTATAATTTAATGTTGTATGATTACAAAAAAAAAAAACAGTAATGAATCTATATTTTAGTTTTCATTTTTGTTCCTAGATGTCTGGAGTTATCAACAAAAAAATCTATACTACAAAAGTCAAATTGCAGAACTCAAATTATACAAAATAGCAATGCTTGTTTATATTATTATTTCTAAAGATAATTTTACTTAAAGATTATTTTAAAAGTTGTTTTCAGTTAATAAATATAAAATGTTTTGTTTTTATAATATCATGTCTTCAAAAGGATTTAAACTTGTCATGTAAAACAAAAAAAAAGTTACATTATCATAGTTAATGTGGGAAAAAAAACATTTTTTTATTACTTTAAATAAATGTCTCAATATTTTTTCATTAGCTATGTATAAAAGTAATTTTAATAATAATTTTTCTAAAAACTAATTTTTCCACAAACTCTTATTAAACAGAAGACCACATATGTGAATAATAAAAATTTCAAAATTAGTCTTAATTTAGAGATATTTTTTTCTTATGATTATGAGCAAAATAAGCATATCAGACGTTGATCATTTTATTTGACATCTTGCAATAAGTTTCTTTAAATGTCTTTTACCAACTTTTCTACTAGAAGAAATTTAACATTTTTGCCTAATTGCAGTGCATCCATTATATTGTATTGCTAGCCATGTTTTCAATGAAAACAATATTGTATCTTTTTGGATTGTCTTTAAGATAATCTTTATATATAAATGAAGTCTATCTCCTATGATTCTCAAAAACATAATATTATGGAGTATTGATGGCACTGCAGTCAATTTTGGCTGTTCTTCCCACAGTTCTTACAACTATCTATAATGCTATTTTTACAGTTATACACTTATCTGATAGTGGAAATTTGAACTAAAGTAAAAATCAATTTATAGTTTTAAAAAATCTGAAGATATTTTAATAATTATAAATGCAATTTTAAATCTTAGAACAGAATTTCATGGTTTTATAATAAACTTAACAATAATTTCTTTAGGTTTTAGAAATGAAGTTCAATTAACTAAGATTTTAATTTTTTTTTTTTTATCGGCATTGTAGTGATCATTTAAAATGAAAAAAATTGTTTTCCTTTCATTATTTCAATTCTTTTTTGAAGGAAATTGTTAGTTTATAAAATTATGCTATTAATAAATCAAGTACAATTTATTGATTCATAATACAAAATATTGAACTACAACTCAAATTGCCAATAGGGAATGATGAAAAAAAATATTGAAAGATGAAAGGATTAAAAATTCTTATTATTCGTTTCATGTAACCAATCCAATAAAAATGTGCTTTTATTACAATTGATTCAATAACAATGCATCCATCTATCTAAAAGATATATAGATTGGTGATTATTATTTACCATTGTACTTTTAGGATCTTACAGTTGAATGCAGCACCAACTGGGAATATAAAGACCACATTGCAATACTGAATAAAATTTTTATATTAAAATTTAAACAAAAAACTATTAATGTTTTTTAAACATTAATAAGTGAGCTGTATATGACTAACACATTATATGACATATTTAAATTGATATTCTAATTCTAAAAAAAATATACACATAGAGAATCTATGCACTTTCAGGACACAAAGAACTTGCACCACTGACAATCAATATAAATGTTACTTGAAAAGGATACATCTCAAACATTTTACATCTTCTATGATCTCTTTCAACAAGATTTAATGTGAATAAATAAATTTCATTTGAGTTAATTTCTACACACAAAAAAAATATTTGCAGTATTTTTTTTTTTTATATACTATTTTTAAAAATGGTAAAGAATGAATATCCATTAACTGCATTTTTTTATTATCCCATAGCTGAAAAAGTGTTGGACATTTTTTTACCAGATATTGGATTGACACTTTTTATGTGTTATGTAACGAGATAGATTTAGACATACATCTATAAATTGAATTTGTCTTCATTAATCTTTGAGTGACTGACAAAAAATAGCTGAAATAAAGAGCTTAAGAACAGCGATTATTTTTCACACTTGATATGTTTCTTCTTACAGTGCTAGCTAAATAAAAAAATTTCCAGTGCTTTTATGTTATTTCGATAAGAGTTTGTCTCATTTCCATACAATCAATTTGGAAAAATGAGTTTGCTTAAAGTTATTTATTACTGCAGGTACAGCTATTTCATCATAATCTGTATAAAAAATGAAATGCAATCTTATAAGCACAGTTATTATTGCAAACTTTTAAATATGTAGTTTTCTTCAGAACTATGATACATTAATAATAAAACATTACAAATAAAATAATATAAAACAAATAAACAATAAGAGCAAACAATGGACTGAATAAAATAAAAGATAAGTAGAATAAAATATAAAATAAAATACATGATTATAGTGATATAAAAAACAAGTTTTAAAAAGGAGTTAGTTTGTTTTATTTCTATATTCTATATATATATCCACAAATACTCATTACTTTATATATATTGCATATGTCTCATTTTTAATATCTTCTAACTACTACTGCCTATTGAATATTACATTAATTATAAAACAATATAATTTCATTTATGATTTTTTCATATAATTTTTTTATGTAATATTATATTTCTTAAATATTTTCTTTCCATTTATTTTTCAATTGTATATATTATCTACAACACTATTTATTCAATTCTCTGTTATTGATAATTATTCTATTATCTTTATTTATTTATTCTGTTAATATAAAACATAATATTAAAAATCTTTTCAACTCAACTGATTACCTCACTTTCACAAATATCTAAAAAAAAAATTTATTTTAAAAACTTAATTAACTTACATTTTAGCTTTTTCCATTATACATTATTTAAACTGTAATAGTAATAATCAGCCATTAAGCTAATGCACATGCACTTTGTGGATTTTTAACTGTAAATGAATACTCTCTTCCAAAACAAGATAAAGTGTTTGTGAAAAGATAGAATGAATCCATCTATCCTTTCAACCCAAACACTTATGTATGGGTAAATCTTAAGCATTTGGAAATGAGAGCATGAAGATGTTAAGCAATAACTTTAAATTACTTTTACTATGCCTGAATGAATGATGCTTGTGAAATTTTCTAGAATTTACTATGGTCATTCTTATTTGAAATTAAACATATGTAAATGAGATATTTATTTTATATAGCGCTAAGTTTTTATAAACTGTAAGATTTGTCCATATATAAACATTTGCTTTGAAAGGATAGATGGATTCATTCTATCTTTTCACAAAAACTTTATTTTGTGTTTGGATGTGAGAGTATTCATTTATAGTTAAAAATCCACAAAGCGCATATGCATTAGCTTAATGGCTGATTATTATTATTACAATTTATAAAAACATAGCGCTAAATAAAATAAATATCTCATTTACATATTATTTAAACTACCAATTTTACCTTTGTCTTAGCACTTCTTTTTTATATGCTTTGACTTAGTCCATATCATTTATAATTCTTTCATCATTATTAATTTTTATCTTTTACTTATAAAAATCATATTCTATATTTTGCTATATTTTTTATATCCCTAGTTTATTTCAAAATTAGTAATTTTTTGTATACATATATTTTGTTTTCTATTTTCATAAAAACAAGTTTATATTACAATTTTTTGTTATATTCCCCTTTTGAAACAATTTTTTTTTATAATAATGTTATTTTCATTCCAGAGTTTTAGATTTTTTTATTAATATTGCTACTTTTGTTTATCTTTAATAGTATGTAACATCATTTTTATAGAATTTTCTGTGTTTGCATCCTGTTTCCTTCATATATATATATTGGTAATTTATCATTTAACATGCTATTTAAATATTGTTTTAAATATTAAAAAAAGAACAAAAAAAAAAAAGCAATATAATAAAAAATAAAATTTAAAGTGACATTATTGTAATAAAATTATTTAAAATGAAAAATATTTTAAAAAATATATATAAATTTGCTTCTATGAAAATAGAAAATAAAAAAAAAATATATCGGATTTTTATATTAAAAAATATTAATTATGAGATAAAAGAACTTTGGGATAATATTAAGATAAAAATACAATAACAAAATATAGAATATGATTTTATAAAAATATATAATAATGCAGCAGTTAGTAACAGATAAAAATTAATAAAGACAAAAGAATAATTTATGATATAAATTAAATCAAAGCATATCATATATATATAAAGTGTTTAGGAAATTAAAAATTAGTTTAAATAATATATAACAGAGGGCTAAAATATAAAATAATTGAATTTTCAAAATAAAATGTTTTTTTTTTTAGATGTTTTTAAAAGTGAAGTAATCAGTTGAGATAAATTTAAAAGATTTTTAATATTATAATTTATAATAGTATAGTAAGTAATATTTACTAAGGCAACAAATCTAAAGCATGTGCAGTTGAAAATGCAAAGGTAGGGACCTCTACAGGTCTTAACCACAAGCTTACACATTGGAAGAAATATAATAGATTAATTATCAATAATAGAGAATTAAATAAATAGCATGGTAGATATATGAAATTCAAAATAAATAGAACATATTTAAAAAATAGAACAATAATATATAAAAAGTAATATATTAAAAAGTCATAAAAAATGTTGTCAATTTGAAATTATAATATTGTTTTATAATTAATATAATTTACAATAAACAGGAGATGCTAAAAATGATAAGATATCTAATACACATAAATTAATATGTATATATTAATTAATCCTATTGCTTTTTATTTATATTTTGTTTTGTATTTTATTCATTCCATTATTTTATCTTATTATTTATTTGTTACATATTATTTTATTTATACTGCTTTTTTATTAATATATTATAGCTTTGAAAAAGATTATAGGAAAACCCAAACTTCCATTTATATATAAAAGTTTACAGTAGTATTGAAAGCAAGAAGTATAATTATATAGTACTTATATATTATTCCTGAAATGAAGGAAAGATGGTATCCTTTTTCATATTCTTGATAAATGTCTAATCTTGCGATCCTGTCAAATAAACCCTGTGATCTCATCCAATACCATGATAAAATTACACTTTCACTTAATGTCCAGATTTTGTTTGGACAAGTTCTTCTCGGAGTGTTTTTTTACTTCAGTGCTGATTTATTTTTTTCAATTTTCTGATAATACTACAATTTTTTTTTAAACAGTACAAAATGATGAACATTTGCAGTTTACCCGCTATTGAGATCAATGTGGCCGAGTACATTAACACTTCAGACAAGCAATAGCATTACAATGTTTGAGGATGTAATAATAAAATACGACTTGTAGTAAGGGAACATGATTGGATGGTTCCAGAATTCCATTTTTGGTGATAACCTGCTTTATTTTAAGCTGGGCTCACAAATTAACATCCATAGTATGAGGGAAAACAGAGCTTGGTTTAACAGAGAAAAACATAAAATTGGAGGCCCTAACAAAATCATTAAAATTGACAAGAGACTTGCACAAAAAAAACAACAACAAGCCGAATGAATTCTTCCGGAACAGTGAATGTTTGATGGCTTATGCAGGGAGACCAATGAGTGTTTTATCATGGAAATTCATGATACAACAGCAACAACTCTGATGAAAGCCATCGAACAAAATGTGGAAGAGGAATCGTCAATTTATTCAGACTGTTGGACAGCCTATAAAACTGCTGAATTATGAGCTGCCAGTTACCGACTATTTTCATGTGAATCATACTGGACAACATCAAAAAATTAGTCCACCACATTGAAGAAATAATAAAAGTTTAGTCATTTAATTTTTTTTTTTTAATAAAAAAATACTTTTACTACTTATTTCTGATGAAGATCCTGTGCAGGCATTATATTGCACAATCGCATGTTAAATAAGTCTCCATTTTGAGAAAAATAAAAAATTTTATTTTTAATCTCCACTTTGAAATAAAATTTTATACACTTAAAATAAAATAGATAACAGACAAAGTGATTGTTTCATTATGACAATTCCTATTATATATTACATGTAAGTACTATATGTGTATATTTTAAGCATTTTGTAATTTACTGATTGTTTTATCCATGTAGTTACATTTGGGAATTGCATAAAACTTTTTCAGATTTGTTTTTGTGTGCAATTCATATTTTTAGTATTATTAAAAATGTACTTTTCCAGATTTATTTTTGTGTAAAGTTCATATTTTTAGTATTGTTAAAAATATTTTTAGTATTGTTAGATTTAGTCTGCTGCAATTAGTTATGTATTAGAACTGCTACGCCTTTTCACATACACATTCAGACTGCTGATAACTTTGTAAATCTTGTGAAAATATCAGATACATGTGATCCATTTTGACAAATTTATCATTTTAAGTTTACATGTTATTTGGTTACATCACAAGATTAGAAAGTTATCAGTGAATTGATATGAATGTGAACAGGTGTAGCAAGTCTAATATGAAATAATATAGGAAAATAAGAAAATAAAAAGGCTTTTATGATATAATGTGATTTTCTAAAAAACATTTTATTTCAGAGTTTTTGACAAGTATCTACAATCAAAGTAATGTTATTCACTATACAGACTAAGTTCTCTGCTCCAAAGTGAATTAAGAAATCAAAGCTACAAGGATATTGTGAATAAGCCAGGTTGCTTGACCCCTGGTGATAGTTAAGATGCTGTTGACAACTTTTTAAATACAATTTGGCTTCTCACATTTGTAGCTGCATAATACCTGATTTTGAAAGGGCTAACAATATAGTAATAACACCCTTATCTACAATGAACAACTTATGTTCAAATCTTAGACTGTAGAACGTGAATTCCCCCCCCCCCATGATTTATTTAATAAGACTTCATATTTTTCCTTCCATTAACTGCACATAGCAACCCAGTTGACTATACAATATTTGTTGGTAAATGATTATGTAGCTATGCTTAATTTTAAAAAAAAGATTAGGAAACAGCTTAAATCCTAATAACCTGACAAGCAAGTCAAATAATACCTTCTCCACTTTTTCTCTACATGGAGCTGTTAGAAAAACCTTGTCTTGTAGTGAGCTATTAAAGGTTTTTCTTTTTAATGACCATAGTAGCTGGTTAGTTTAACCTTGCCTGCCATTCTCTTGAGACAGTTAACAATCTGAGGTTTTTAAAATACTGTATTTTCCCATATATCATGTGATAATATAATTTGATTATTTTATTACTGTATTTTTCTACTAAATGCCTATTTAGGAATTAATTGTTTTACATAACTTCAAAGATACCAAAGGAGTGAGACACTTACCTTTAGAATAGCACAAAAATCTTTCCTATAAATAAAGGGATTTGAACTTAGGATTTTCAGTCCATATTCATCCTCTACTCCATCTCAAACAACCAACACCCACAACCACATACATGAGAAAAGAATAGATGATCCCTAATATAGGTATTTTGTGCAAAACCAGCACTCATCAGTTAAGCCAGATCATAATCTTCCAACATATATACATTTAATGATTGGCTTATATTAAGATAGCAGTTCCTTAAACTTTACTGGACAGTCCCCAATCTTCTCCCCCTTCCAACAATTCAACCATCCACTCCATTGAAAACTTGATACTGGCTTTTCAATGAAATGGATATTTGAATAACTAGAAGGGTGAGAAGATTGAAGCTTGTCCATTAAAATTTAAAGAATTGCTATCTTAATATAAGCCGAGCACTGATTATATATGTTGTATGAGAGATTATGATCTGGCCCAATTAATGAGTGCTGGTCCTGACGAAATACGTATATTGGGAATCATCTATCTTTTTCTCATGTGTGTGGTCATGTCTCCCGGTTGTTCGCGATGGAGTAGAGGACGAATGTCTAAGTTCAAATCCCTCTATATATTTATATAGAAAATATTCAGTAAATTGGATGAATAGGCTAATTAAATATTTCTTATATGTAGTGAATTTACTTTATCTAGGATCGAAATCTCATAAGTTCAAGATTCTCTTTAACGCACTTGATGAGGGTGGTATAAAAAAAGTTTGAAAAATCTGTTTTTTGTCCGAAAGGAAATTGAGAAAACTAGAAAATATATTATGACCAAGTGCTTTAACGTGATATCCACTGGATGACAGTCCTCATATCATTAAGATGACATCACAAATAAAAAACAAATATTTTTAATTAAAAAAATAAAAAGGACTATAATATAATTAATCTACTGCGAGAGGAAAGATTTTAATAATTAAAGCCCGTAAATTACATTTAAAATGATTTACAAATGGCAATAAAATTCCATTCTCGTTTCTTTTTCTACCACATAAAAAAATAATCTGAAGTTATAATCGCTTTTTTTTTTTTTAAATGACGTTCTAAATAATGACAAATAATACTCTTTTAATTCTCACTAATTGTTTATTACAATCGAACAGCTACAGAACAAAAGCAGACACACGCAGTGCCTACAATAAGAAATGATTCCACTAATTAAATTAAGGAAGATATTTAAAAAAAAAAAGCTAAAGATTTTAATCCCTTACTTTTTAACTATCACTTAACTCATTTACAATTTGGGTCATTTTCGATAGTAAAAAGTAAATATCAGAAAACAGTAATAATGATCAGACAGATTAGAAGCAATTTGGACATTTCAATTGAATATGAAAGCGAAATTTTGGTAAGGATATTATAGTAAATTAGATTTGTTATTAAGAAAATTTGAATACAAATCATTATTAGTTTTAATCTAAACAAATTGTGAGATCCAAACAAAATCAGCCTTTTCAATAATTAAGCCCCCCACCCCCGCACTTCATAAAAGAACAGTAAAGGGGAAAGTCACATTCATCGGTCTTAAACAATTGTTGAGTGATAATAGTTTGCGCGGTTTCCATTATCTAGTTAAGGTAAGCGATGCCCATTTATTGATCAATTTTAGATAGCTATATTGGCTGCGAATAAGACTCTAAAAAAAAAAAAAAAAAATCTCATTTGGCACAGTCAAATCCGAAGTCATAGCACGATACAAGGAAGCATTATATTCACATCATGAGCTTTATAAATATTTATTTTAAAAACTTTGCACAAAATACATGCACACAATGAGTGAAAAAAAAAATTCACAAATCAATAGTATTATTATTATTATTATTATTGATGACATAGATTATGGACATTCATAACTAAGATACAGAAGTCTACAAATCTCGCAGCTGGTCACCTTTTCATCATCATATCTCTTTAAACAAATTAGATTTATTATAATATATTTTATAACCCTTAAAAAATTCCTTCAAACTGTAATCAGATTTAGAATTTTTCTTTCACTTAGACAAGCTAAACATCCAATATTGTGGTGAGTAAATGGGGATCTAACAATTCTTACCATTAGAATAAACCAAGGATAGAAAACTATTCCAACTATGACCATTTGACATTTAGAGAGCTTGGTAAGATCTTCTCCTTCATTATTTCTCTATAAAGATTTTATAGAAAGGCCTTTACCTTGCAGTTAGTTATTTTACTTGATATTCAATAAAACATTTTCATCATATCGAATTAAAATATTCAAGACTTCACAGTATGATAATTAGGCACTTTCCCCCACCCCTTGATGGGGATTGGAATGCAGGTTAAATAAAAGTTTTTATCAGGTAATTAAAAAATTATGAACAATCTCAGGATTTTTTTTAGAAAGCCAGCCTAGACCATCTTAATGAGCTAGCCATCTAATTATTATCATTAAAAATGTATTTAGATAATCTTGATTGGAGAAGCCAGTTTAACCCCCAATCATTATGATTTACTTATAAAAATTACACAATGACTATATATTGGTATCACAAACAGTGAAGCCATGGATTATGCTATATCAAAGAACATAACTTCAATTATACATTATAAAAAATATAAACAAACAAAAAACTATTAAAATTCACAAATATAATACATTTTATGATAGTCAAGCAGCCATTTTTTGTTTCTCAGTGCCATATGTGATCACATATAATAAATTTTAAATTATGACAGCAGCCGTTTTTACCATTTTGGAGCACGATAAACAATCACGTTCGTTAATAAAATTTCTACAATTTACATTGAAAGCACATCGATTTTATTCTTTCTTTATTATCCTTTCTGAATATAATTTACAGTATTTCACATAATAAAATATTTTCTAAGAGTAATCCTAAAAGTTTTACAAAATTTTAAATCGTGCTCAAAAAGTTAATACTGCCTTAAAAATATTAACTAGAAAGATTGTAATTCGTTGATCAAGAGATTAGTGTTACTGTTTCATAAGAGAAAAAAGTTATTAAAAAAAAATATCATCCAGAGCATATTTAATTTTGATGAAAGTTCAGATATTTCAATATTATTTTATTTAAAAAATAAAATATATGCAAGAGTAATTTACATATGCATTCTAAACTGTGTTATATATATATATGCATGCTAAAAAATTATGCACACATGGAAGTTGAATAAACAATATGTATTCTATTCTAATCAAAACTTATCAACAAATGTTAGTACATGAGGTGGACTTGGAACAAAATATAACATCACAGCTCCATTATATTGTCGAAAAGTTAATTAGATAGCATTCAATAAAATACCCAATTTTAAAATTATATATCATTTTGTTAATAAAAATGAACTAATACATTTCATAAAAAGAATTTTTAAAAATGTTAATTTATGATATTGTTTAAAAAATGAAACTTATTGTTAATCGCTGGTTATATAATTTTGGCATTACTTTTTAAAATCTTCAAGACAAATTGGTTTGCGATATTTCTAACATATATAAAAAACATTTTTATTGCTCTATGACAGCTATACCATGGTTTTTTTTCTTTTTTTAATCAGTAATCACCAATTCAGTGACTGTTTTTGCTCTTTCTGTTTTTCAACTATGCGAAGTAATCTTGTTAGAAGAGCCTTCAGTTAGTTAGATTTACATGCTTTGTATCTTTTTTACCAGTTCTTTTAAAAACCCCAATCAATTGGGTTCTTTTTTGTAGTTTTAATGAATGATATATGCATTTATCCATTTATATTTATCATGGCAAAAAAAAATTGACATATACCACCCACTTTAGTGTTCTAGCAGGCAAATACTTTGCACATTTCCTATTTAAATTATCGTTTCCACTCTTTAATATTGTAACGTTTTCCGTAGACCTCTACACACAATATAAACTGCGCACGAGTTGATCAAGTTATGTAAAAAAAAAAAAAAGGTTTATTTTTTTATTTAAAAAAAAAACATAACTATATTTCCTGATCAACTCTACCTAGTAATTGTTGTGAATTATGCTATCGACGAAATCAGTTTTTAATTTATTTGAAAGGTGCCAGGGTTCTACAAGAACCCACTGAAATCATCACATAACGTCTTGCCAATTAAAAAGAAAAATGTTTTTTTTTTTAAGAATTGGTAATACTACTGTAAACTAGAATTATCTTTTAAATATTATTATTCCTGGAACTTATAACATATTGCAAAGGTAAATTATATTTTTAAATTTCACTAAACTAATACTAATAAATCTAATAATAATTAATAACTACGCACAATGAAAAAGGTTGATACAAGTATTCTAACAAACTAAAAATATTGTTAGATTAAATTATGAATTAAATAAAACCGGAGAGAACACACACTAATCCAAATATGAATACATTAATAAAAAATAACAGTTAAACAATAAAAAAAAAAAGAGTCCTTGATTAAATAAGAGTCTCTGAAACAGAAAAATT
The DNA here is from genome assembly GCA_028023455.1 of Epiperipatus broadwayi. Taxonomy (NCBI): domain Eukaryota; kingdom Metazoa; phylum Onychophora; class Udeonychophora; order Euonychophora; family Peripatidae; genus Epiperipatus; species Epiperipatus broadwayi. The sequence goes on from JAQFVV010012531.1 coordinate 2,315,775, forward strand.
AAAGTCTATATCAGGATCCTAGTATAAGCTTATTTTTTTAGAATAGTTTGTCAACAATTTAGTCACAATTGGGAATAATAAAGAGTCGTAGCTTACCAGTAAGTTTAGTGAGAAGGTTGTAGCTTACTATGCATAGTTTTTTGGATTAGAATGAGCTCGGCCATTGGTCATTAGTTGATCTTGTGGTCTATTCTCCTAGTTGGTCACGAAGGTTTTTCAGGCACGATGTTCGCAGAAGCTCTGGTTCACTCCGACGTGAAGAATTATTTCCATGTAGGGCAATCCTGGATATATTCTTGTAATGCAGGACCAACTGTAGAGAAACAAATGAAAACAAGACGTTAAGTCAAACTGGTCTCTGCCTTTTTATTCTAGAGGCCCAGTTTTCAGACTTCTGCGCATGTTATTGTCATGGTGTTTAGGTTCATAATCTTGTACATTCTTTATCATTTTTCAATTACAAAGTCTTTATTTTTTTAGCATAATTCTGACATCTTTAATTAGCTAAAATATTTTTCTTTTAGCTTATCTTTTTACTTTTTGAATTCTTTTACTTTATCAGGATTAGTAATCTGCATGTCTTTTGTTCTCTCCAATTTTAACTTTTATTTCTAATTACATAAAAAAAAATATGAAAGAACAATTTAACTTTCGTTGTACGTTTTTTTAAAAAAATTAATTATATTCAAAAAAATAATAATCTAAATTTACTTTTTTTTTAGCTTTTACCAAATGCCAATATATTTCTACCGTATATAAATAAATGGTACAATATATCATAAGTGGCTATCATCAGTAATCCAGTTTTAATATCAATGCTTAAGATTCAACCTCATTTATACAAATTTTCTTCTACAACATAATCTTTCAATGTACTTTACTTAATATCCTCTGATTTTGAAATTACCAAATTAGTGTTATTATTTTGTATCCCATGCAAATCATCTTTTGTTGCTATTTATTTGATCATCATCATCTAGAAATCATTTTCAATTCTTCAAATTTAAAATCCAGCAAGTTCATTTGTGAAGGTCCAATAGTCAATGATATTTTCACAAAGAGAAATGCAAATATTTTGCAAAGAAAAATAAGCTTTATGATTAAAATTAAATGTAAATTAAAATTTGTTATCAAAATACTAGGTGCCAATATCAGATACAACACACAATAGATATATTAGAAGCTAAACAAAGCAGAATATTGCATACAAGTGATTCTTGTATCTGCCAAAGATTTTATTTACGTTAAAAATTTATAAAAATATATTTTAATTTATTTGTTTTAAATTCATATTTAAATAAAAAAATTAAATAAGAAATATGTAATCATATTTTAATCTAAAGTTACCAAAAAATTGTATATCTCAAACCAAATAAGAATATTATAAAAGTTACTTTATTACTATATAATGGCTAAAATTAATAATTGCATTTTCTCCACCATTCTGATTAAATATATATATATATTAATTTCATAATTACAATCTTCTCTATAAAATCCTACCAAGACTTTCTGTGAAGGTTACTTCGAGATCTAATCTGAGGTTTGGCTACTAGTGCCTCAAATAGTAATGACATCTATCTATTTATTTTTGGTATCTTTCAGTTAAAGGATATCAAAAGAAGAAAAATGGCCTGAGTTCAAAACTTTAAATTGATTAAATAAATATAAATATGCACACAATTGATTAGTGAAATGGCCAGTGATTTCTCTTGAGCAGTTTAGTTAGGTTACTTACAAGAAACTTTTAAAGCTAAGGTTCTTGGATTTAAAAAAATCTAATTGGTTAATTGAAAGAAATTATTTTCTTAAATATTATTTAAATTTCCATCAACTGTACAATAAATTGGACATCTAAACCTGGCAGGTAAACAGTAAGATTAAATTTAAAAACTATTCACTTATTAAGAAAAAAAATCATCACATTTAACAACCATGATCACAATTAATCTAGCTAAACATTCCAGTGTGAATTAGCAGAGGACACGAACTACTGACCTAAAAGCTCAATAAAAATTTCTGGATCAATTTCTAGGACTTGAATGCCATGATTTTTGAAGTCACTAATATTTATTTATTTAAAAATCCAATTTAGAATACTAAATTTATTTCGTATCCCTTCTCTAAGTCATTGGTACCAGTCCAATCATATAATAAAGATCGGTCATATCAAATAATCACATATCAACTTATTTAATAAAGACCTTCACTTTTTTTACATTAAGAGTCATCGACTCCCTTATTAGTGACTCTACCCAAGGACAAATTTATATTTTTTAGGCCCTAAACTAACAACAAATTAAGGCCTCTTCTCCAATTTTTTAAAATTCTATTAAAAAAGACATAGCAAAGTCTTTATTAATTATATAACTTTAAGATGTGTACAATATAAATTAAACGAAATATAATATAAAATAAAAACATATAAACATGTTTAATATAAACATTATATTCCTTGAAAATAAAGCAAATCTAAAAATATTGTCTAAGCAATTTTTCAGATACAAAATTAGAAATAGCATTATCAAAGAACAAATTATGAAATTTATATTTTAGAGGCTCCCCTAAAAGCAGAGGGCCCAAGCTTTAGCTTAATGGTAAATCTGGCACTGCCTCTATCTTCCGCTCTTTAAACTACAATGTAAGCTTAAAATATAGATAACAGACACTAAACTGTTTGGTTTAGAGTGATGGATTCAAAAATTAAACATTTTTGAATAGAATCATAGCATTGTAAGATTTAAAAAAATATATCCCAATTTAGAAAATTAAATATAATGAACAGGTTCTTAAACATTCTTATAACCTTAAAAAAAAAGTTATTAATTGTAGCTGAAATTCAAATATAGGTATACAAATTCATTTACAACTTTAAAACATTCCAGCAGTAGTACTTCCCATGAAAAACAGTTTAAATTTAAATGGCTTACATAAAAGAATTTATGCAGTTAATTTAGAGTTTGTTTCTCATAGAAAGTACTGCCAAATTTTTTAACATTGTAGGTGATTTGCGTACTCATAACTGCGTGTCACCATATATACTTTATCATATGAATAATTTGAAAAAGGTAAATGGTTTAAAAATGTGGTGAAATGAAAAATTATAAATATATTAAAAGCATGGAGGGTGTGTGTGAATTAATTATTTTAATCTTACAGTTTAAAATATATATTTGAGCTAAAACTGATATGATAATTTATGGATGGCTTAATAAATAATTAGTAATAATTATTTAAAGTAAATATCTGGGGAGGATGATATCATAATTGTGAGTGCAGAAAGTTTGATATCTCACAGAGACAAAACTCTCCATACAGTAGCACCAATCAGTGCAAGCCAAAGTAATCAATGGATGCAGGAAGGTTTGAGTAGGCACTAGATAGGGGTTTTATGCACAAACCTTCCTGTATCCATTGATTACTCTGGCTTGCACTGAGTGGCGCTACTGTATAAAGACTTGTTTCTGTGAAAAACAGCTTGTATAAGCATGAAGAATGGTGATTATGTGAAGTTTGATACCTTTAGATTACATTGTTATGATTATATACTTCTTATTTAATTTTTTATTTAAATATGAATTTAAAACAAATAAATTAAAATATAGTTTTAATAAGTTTTTAACATAAATAAAATCTGCTTGGCTGATACAAGACTTAATTACTTATGTCAAAAATTTGTAAAAACTTTTAACCAAGAGTGATAAATCTGTGTTGTGATTCATGAACTTTGAACTCTAGTTTGCTATTTTATCAATGCCCCAAAATCATGCAGGATATTCACTGAATGATCAAGACTTTATCTTTTTTTAAATATTTCTTTATAGAAAGATTGATAAACCAGCAAAAAAAAATCTCACTTAAATAACTTATTAAAAGTTGGCTTCCACACTCCTCCTAATACTAAAAGACTTATTAATAATGCGAAGGACAGAATGGATCCATCTCAGGCACCCCAGGTCGTATACAGCATTTCATGCCCTCAGACTGGATGCAGCGCCACATGCTACGGGGAAACCAAGGCCACTATCCATAATAGAGCTGCTCAGCACATGTATACATACAGAAGAGCAAAAAACAATAATGATAATTCTCAATATTTTTTGAGCATGAGAAGCAGGCCAATCATGTTTCGAACCCTGCAACCCCAAAATAGTGTGCTCTGAAGCCAACGATTGTAAGAGAAAGATCAAGGAGACGTATTTTATTATCAATGATAACGCGATTAATAGACACGGCACGTGTTTTTGTATTTCAAGAAAATGGACAAATTAATTTACATATGCATTTGCATACATTATTATTTAATAATACTACAGCAATAGTTTATAATCTATTTTGGCCATGAATATGAGGAGAAAACCTCAAAAGTATTAGGCCTAGATTAATTTAATTTTTTTTTTTTTTACTACTGACAGCTTCTTTTTCAGCGAGTTAAAGCATTTATATATATTATTAAATAGCAATAACTATACTTCATTTTAGTATTTTAATTTTCAATGAGATGAATATTCAAAAATTTTCCTTGGGATTGGTAGTAAAATTTCCAAGAGACTCAATGGACTTTTTTTTCTTCTTATAAGACATCAACATTGCTCTTGTGTATTTTGGTGCAATGATATTGTGTCAGATTCTAGAGTTCAAAGTCCATGGATCACAGCAAGTTCTGTTATTTATGGTGCTCGAACATCTTACAAATTCCCAATCAATAAACTATTTGATTATTTTTTTTACCATTAAAAAAATTATAAATCCCTGATGTAGACAATACATATATATTAATAAGTAATAAATTATTTTAAGTACATATGAACGTGGAACAATTGATTATTATATTCAAAACTCAACAATTATCAAGAACTAATATATATTAAAAAAAACAATAATTAAAAACAAAACAAACAATTGAAAAATTTCACAAACTTCCTTCTTCCATAGGGAAATGATAAATATTTTGTTTTAATATGAATACAAAAAAAAAATATAGTTCTATATATAATCTGTTAATAAATAAAAGATCTTAAATACTGACTGTAATTTTATATTTGTTGCAAATTACATGATTTTATTCAACACCCATATTAAGATTTGTGTGTGAATCATTTGAATTCACTCAGCGGGCATACTGCAAAGATTGTGAATCATTTGATTCATTGAGCACTTATACCGCACAGACTATCACATGATAATTTGATTTAACAATCACATTGTGCTGATAATCATTACTACATTCAAGAATCTTAATAGGAAAGATTGTAAATTGCATAATGTTATTTAAAAAAAAAGGTTATGGATTATGAATCACATGATTTCTCTGCATTGTTACAATACAAAGACTATGGTTCATATAACTTCATTTAGTAATCACATCCAGAGATTATAAATCATATAACTTAAATAGTGAACCATATTGAATCACATAGCATTTTCAATTTACAATATTGATCATATAACTCTAAAAAAATAGCTACATTTAGACTATATTCACATGACATTTTAGCAGTCATACTCACAAATTTCAAATCTCACTACTTCACTTAAGCAGTCATTGTAACAAGCACATCATATTACTTTATATCTATACTCTATGCACTAAAAGTTTACAATATAATTTTAAGTATGAGATGTCAAAAGAAATGATGTTAAGATACCAAACTGACATACCTCCAAACGATAGTTAAATGTAACTGTATAATTATACTTTATTACCTAAAACCCGATTTTATTTTGTATAGACATTCAAGTGTTGAGAAATTAACAGCCACTTATAAATAATTACTCTAAACTTAAAAAAAAAAAAACAGAAAGAAAAAAATTAAAAGATAAATTTACAATTATTACACAAACCAATCCACAAAAAACTACCTCCACATATATAACAAATGGTGCTTCTTGTAGCATGGTCTTTTAACTTTTGCAGCAAATTTTTCTTTCTGAAAAACTTCAATGCCTTGTCCTATTGTAGCTCTCCATTGCATTATATTAATTTTCAACCATATATTCTCAATAAAAGCAATCAATATTGTATCTCTTTCGAGAATCTATGACATAACCTGTAAGTATGCTTTCACTTTACATAGACAATTCAACAAAGGTGCCATTTTAAAGCAGGTTCACTATCATAATATCTTCATCTAGACTTTCATAAATACCAAGGACATAAATATGACAATAGATCTTGAACTAAATTCAAAAGCATATTTACACTATATTTAAAATATGTCAATATGTGAAACGCAAAAAAAATTCAGAAAGTCTTAAATTGTAATTATCAAGATATATTTGTAGATACACTCCCCCAACAAATACAACAAGTTCTGTATCATGAAGAATTGATTTCATTAGTGCAAGATATTTTAATGTGTAAAACTTGGTCCATTGAAGTAACTTTTTTTTCAAGACAGCAACTAGATAAATATGCACATAGAAAATCCTTTCTCTTAAATTTTCAAGACGGCAAATAGATAAATATGCACATAGAATATCATTTTAAATTTATTAAGACCATTCTTTTGGATGTTCAAAGTTATCCCATTAAATAAAAAAAAATAAAAAACCATATGATTTCACGGTTGAGAAGTCATGAATGTTTAAACATCAGAAGAGTCAGACTAAGCCTTAATCCAGAATCTGTCTTTCCACAATTGTGTTAAAAGCACAGGACATTCAATTTTAAATATTATCATTTGGTCTGATTAAGTTCTATCAATGATTGGGATCACTATAATCTGTGTCATGGAAAAAGGGAGATCAACTCATATAATAACTTATTTATCATAAATTATCTTCCAAAAGTCCCAAATCTTAAAGCAAATCGTCTGCTTATTAATTTCTATATTTTTCCCTTTTTTTAAAAAAAAAAACAAAAACAAAAAAAAAACACCTTATCAAACAATTTATCTTTTATCATTTCCAACATATTTCTGGTTATCATTTACTAAAGTGACTATTTTTGCATGTATATTACATAATTACGTTCGGCAGTAAAAATGCTGAACTTAAAATAGTGTGCTGCAATTTGTAGAAAGTCAGGAATAAAAATAAATGCAACTAAAGAGATAAGATATATGGAAAAGATGAAAAGTGGTGGAGTGGTAGATTAGAACCTTAAATATTTGGGAACTGAATTAACAGAAGATGGAAGAAAGAAACATAATGAAACCATAAAATCTCTCAATTATAACATAATATAAATGATTAGTTGATTGAGAGATCATACAACATTTGAGACCAAAATTGTTAGGCTGAACTTCAAAGTTGGGATTTTATCATAAAGTTTCACATCTTCAGTGTGTTAAAAAATAAAATAATTCAATTAACTACCTACTCTGAAGTAATGGATAGATGTAAACGATAGTTAAGTTAATCATAATAACGACAATGGGCGTAAAATTATTTGGGATTTATAATCACGATAATATTAAGGCAATTTGTAGCCTGTGATCAAACTTGGAGGAACCTTGTGAATGTAGAGCAGTTGTAGTTCAAAATGTAAAAATTCCTGAAGTTTAACCCTTTGTTCCCAGTGATCAAATATCACACGATCTCTTGATCAATTAACTATTCGTTTACTATTTTATATAATTGAAGAAAAAGATAAATTTCACCGAAAAGTTAATGAAAATATATATTTTTACTCTCTTATCCAAGTCCACATATCACTAAAATATATTTATTTAAACACTTGCAAAAGATATGCAAGGTACAAATGAAGAACTCTTTTGTAGCACATCTTTAATAAATTTACTTAATAAAAATCTTTACACATACACACACACACACACACGAAAAAACACAAAATAGCTAGTAATTCATCACAATTAAATATAAATTTTCTATTATTTTCTATATATAAAAAAAATTATTAAAATTTTGATAGGTAATCAAATCTAAATATTTTTTCAAGCAGATATGATAAACAATTTTCTAATAGGACTGTTCCTTCCCAAAAGTGCTGAGATAATAACGAAGAACACGACCTGTCAGATTTAATAAACCCATCCATCTTGTGTAAATGACTGATTAGTATTCTGATCTGCTGTGAGGTTTCTTAAACAATTTCTCCGACTTCCGTTTGAGCCAGTTATAATTTTCTTTTATACGAAACATAAATATCTCTTATGAAAATGAGTTTTATTTTTTTAAAACTTGATAATTTTCTTGTTCAAAACAAAATTAGTCATTTCCAGTACATTTAACAGAACAAATATATATCACAATATCTATCAAACACTTGACACGCAAGACACATATACACACAAACTTCTATGCAAAAACCTAAAAAAATAATTCATTTTAAAATTGAATTAAAGATAATACAGTATCCAAAGCTACTCTGAACAATTTAATGCAGTAGTAAAGGGAAGGAATCCATCCCTAAAAATACTTGAATCGATTCTCAATTGAAACAAACAGAAAAAAGTTACAACAACTGAGTAAAATCATTGTGCTCAATCTGCTACTTGGATACTCCAATGTTGCATTACTTTCTAGATAGTTTGGCATATAATTATTTAAGGTTCTGCATATGTTATTCAGCTTGATAGATGTAATGATGTTGAATATACTATAATGGTACAGAATAGGGAAATAGCTGGGATACTGGAAAATCACCAATGAATTGTAAAACTTGGAACATATCCCTGTTTAAAGAACATAGAAAATGAACAAAAATCAGCATTTCAAGTAAATAATATAATAATGATAAACATATAAGTGATAAAAATAGCATCATCAGCATTAATCATTAAGAGTTAACAGGCATTTTTTATGGCTGAATTTTTTTAAAAAAGCCTAATACAAAACTTTAGGTTAATCATCATTTAGACAATGCCAAATTTAGATCATATTGTAAATACAATCATTAATATTTCATCCACATAAACATATTTAAGTGTTAAAGTATCTACAACAATAAGCTAAAAATGCTGGGATTATGATATCAATGTCTAGGTCATCAAATACCATGAATGTACTATCAAATCTATAAAATAAAGTGAAGTATATGGACTTTAAAGATGACTTTTATAACTTTGGCACAAGCTAAATAATAACTACATAACCATGCAGACATTAACACATATATATTGCAAATACCATGATGTATGTATAGTTTTGGAATCATGTGGACCATAGGATTGTGAATAAGAGAAAATGTAAACATGTAATATGTTTCTTTTATAAAATGATTTCACTGGGAATAACCTACAAGTCCCTTAAACCATAACTATGTAATGAAGTCAATCACATACTGTATACTGAAAATTCACATAACAGATAACAAGAAGAATAGACATAACAAAAAGAACATTTTCAAAAATTATTATTTTTTAAACAACTATTTAATAAAGTTAAATAATAAATAAAAGAAATTAGAAATGATAAGGTGACAAACCCAAATTGGATACATATTTTATAATTTCATAATACATTTAATATTATTCCTTTCCGAGTCTTAATTAATTAACATTTAATCTAAACAAACTATTCCCCTATAATTAATCAATTCACCCCCTCTCAAAAAAATATTTCACAGTAAAGAAAGAAAATTAACTTACAAACTTTCTGATTCTTCTGAAATTGAGAATGTCCCAACAATTTTAAACAAAAATAAAAATTTTTTCAACAAAAACTAAAAGAAAAAAAGAGCATTCACTATTTTCAATTAAGTATACTCCCTACAATATCTCATTTTACCAAGGATTCCACCCCCCCTTTTCAATCCTTCTTTTGTAGTTGCCTAATTCAATGTTCCTTCTGATAAGTGTTAATGTTAGTAGCTTAATGAACTTTTCTTAGCTCCAGGTTTTTATTCTCCATAATTATTTCATTGATTTAGTCTTTTCTTTTTTTCATTTTGTAGCTCCAGGTTTTAGTTTAATAATTATTTTCATTTCATTTTTCATTTATTTTGACATTTTCATTTCAGGTTCACATTAATTGAGATAGCAATGAATTTTAAATGGATCAATACATAAGGCTAATTGAATATTCCTATTATGGATATTTTCTTCTACATTCCTTTTCATGAAATTAGTTATATAGTTGGATCAGTAATGAAACATTTATTAATAGAAAGTCAATCTAGCATCAGACATTCAAGCTAAACTTTTGATTGTTGACCCCCATCACTACTGATTTCTATTTCCAGTAAACTCCTTTACTTTTTAGAAACCCTGATATCAATCTTCCATCCAATCACATGATTATCTCAGAAATTGCTGCATTAAACCATGACCAATTGATTTTCTTTTTTAAAAGATATTATCTTTTTTTTAAAAAAATTATATTTATACAATAAATGAAAAACATTTAATTTCTTCAGAGATAAATATCCTCCTCTTCCTGTTCTTAATTAGTTCATAAACAATGTTATAGAGATTTTTTATGTTTCAAAGGTATTTTATTCATGGCTTGAAAAAAAAAACATTGGTTACATTTGTTAAGTTTTTTACAAGATTAATTAAATCATAAACACTAGATACAACAAATTAATTAAAAAATATACTAGATATTATTAATGAGTGAAGTGTGCCATGCTATAGCTTTGAGAATTGAGAGAGTCCCGACCAGGTTTCTATATATACCTTGTATTCCAAAACCTTTCTGTTCCTTTCTCTTATTGTTTCTAACTTATTCCTAAAAGCATTTAGTGGTCTTCCTGGAATGTTTTCATACACAAATACACATCTTGTGCACCATATAGCATACAGAACAAAGATATTGGCACATACATTTGAAAAATGACCTTAAACATATATCCAATAATAATTTTTTATTCTTAAATATGACTGGTATTTCCACCCTGTTCTGGTCAAAGCTGGGACATGAAAAAAAGTGAGATTGGGTTTCATCAGACTCCCTTTCACATAGATTACAGCACTCTTCTATTGACTGAATCAGACTTTTATACTTGTAAAAAACATTGGTAGGTAATGCTTATAACTTAATCTTAACCAGAAAATCACAAAGAATTTAGACTCAAGTGACCAATATCTAAATTTGTGACATAGTTGTTTGTAATTTCAAGTATAGACTTTTCATGAATTTGTATGGCTGAGAAAAGTAATAAATATACTTCCCAATATTGATATTTACCCTTTGGGGTAATATAGACAAGATTCTGTACTTCTAAAATCAAGTCTCTAATGACCTTTAAATTATTCTGTATTTAGAGAAAGTCTATCTTTAGTTGTGATTTTAAATGCCATTTCCAGGTAGGAAAACATCTCAGTACATCTTGAGATGATATTAAGTGATTTTTGTATTTTAAATATATTTATTGAATGAAGATCTGACCATTCTTTGCCAAAGGACACTGATGCTTTCTGATTGAGATTGATGACATCCTTCTACCCCAGAGAAGATTTCTCAACAGTGTATGATTACGGTTAATAAATTTTTGTAAATTTTATTATTGGTGTATAATATATCATTCTACTCACAATTAGCATATTGCGTAATGAAACTTTGGTGTATAGAGAGAGATATGATTTTGTTAGTTGATTGTGTGTTCTATTTTATTTGTTAGTTGATTTTGAATATTTGTCCTAATTTGTGTAGGATTTAAGTACAATGAAAAGCCTAAAAAGAGGCTAAATTTTCCTTTAAAATGTTCTATACTATTGTGTCCTGAGTAAATTTGCCATGTACATGATTTTCCATATTAAATACAAGTTTGAATTTATTAGTGTATTGCTTTAACAATTTTATTACATTTGGGATTTGTTTTCTGGATAAGAAAATTGCAATATCATCCATGTAGGCAATACACTTAATAGTGGTGTTTAAGTTTGAGATATATATGTCTGTTCTTTTTCAATAACTGTTACTAAATGATTTATGTATATTGAGAAGTGTGCTCAATGGGAAACCTTGGGATATGGAACAATTGGAGATGATAGGCAATTATATTCTTCTATTTAGGGTTACATGTATCTCCCTGTTCCACAACAAATTTGTTAAGACATAAAAGTAAGCTTTAGGTATAATTGTATCAGCCAGAGTATTAATGAGGATGTCAATAGAGACTGTATCAAATGCAGACTTAATATCCAGCTGAATCACAGCAGAACTATATTTCTTTTTAATTCTGTGTTGACAACAGTTCTAAAAATAAAGGCTGCTTGATTAGTGGATGAGTTTTTTTTTAATTAGTACTTAGAAAGCATAGGTAAAATGTATGACTCTATTCTATCTTTCAGTACAGCTTCCAGTATCCTAATCCTCCAATGGACTCATTGAAATTGGTCTTAGTTTTTCTATGGTTGATATCTTTTTTTTTAAAAAGGTACTAGTAATATAGGATTTAGATTTTGTATTGTGTATATTTCTTTTGATAGAAAGTTCACTAGGTAATTGGAGGTAAAGGAATTTAGACGTCGATATACAAAGCAAGGTATTCCATGTAAGCCAGAATGGCAAGATTCGGCCATGACTCCCATCTCCTTGTAAATTCATTAGGGCTAAATTTATCTTTCTTCATTTGACTTACCAAAAAGCTTTTTTGTAAGATTATAAGAGTTTCCAGATTGCAACCTATCCTTATAATACAAGTAGGCCAGTTCCAGCATATAAATCCCACTAACCGTCCCCATTTGCATTTGAATGGCTCTTGGCACTTTGATTGCAGAGGGTGACCCAAGGCCCATCTGATGTAATTTCTAGACCATGTATGTAATTGCCCAATAAATATTCTCCTCTTCTTTATTGCTAGTTATACTTTGAGTGTTGATAAATTTTTAAGGTTTTTTATTTTTGTTCGTTCATTTTCTGAGGAAAGAATCTGAATAATATTTTTGTATATTTTATCCATTAGTTCCAATAGGCCTGTCAGTGATAGTGTGGCTCTGGTAATATGGTGAGTCATGTTTGATAATATGCTTACATATGTAATCCAGACCTCCACTGGATCCATTTCAATCTTATTCAGTTTATTTAGATATATATAAATTTCTGAAAACAACAATTCAGGTGTTCTAGAGGGGAGTAATATTCCAATAATATGTCCAGTGGATATTAAATTTTTATTATTGAAATCAATATCCATTTTAGTGACAAGAGCAGCATGGTCTGAAAAAGGTGCATTTTTAATTTCAAGATTAATAAGGTGATGAATTGATGGGGAATAAAACATGAGATCAATTAGTGAAGAATGTCTTCCATTATTAAAGGAAGTGGTACCACTAAGCAAAAAACCTTCCCCACTCATTAGTGGGAAGGAAAGAAGATATAACCACTTTTTAATGAATTTTTTCATATGACAAATGCCAAAGAAGGAATTCAATGTGAGGATTAACCTGTTCTTTATTGTAGGTACAGAAGTAATATATACAAAAATTACATCTAGCACCATTGTTTTATGTCGCAATGAAATAATAGTAAAGCGTTCATCAATATATCAAATTTTAAAAGAACTAAAAGGGCTAAGTATAATCCATGTGCCTTGATTATTTTCTTATTATTTTAATTTACTTATTAAAATAAAATATAAATATACTATTAATATTTTGCTACTGGAAATGGCCTCAAGAGCTGGCAATATAGGTGCCCATCACACTTGTCATCTAATATAAAGGTGTTTTCTTTAGAATGCTTTATAATAATATAGGAATCATATATGTCTGAGAATATGTAATTAATTTTCCAGGAATGATGAACTGAATTTGCCTAAGCATCATCATCTGGGTAAGCCTGAGATCTTCAAAATACTATTTCTCTTCCTTCATTTCTATACTTCCTCTCATGAACTATCATTTTATTTCACAGTTATATTAATTATATGAGTCTTAAGCCAATAAACATCACATGATCACTATTTCTCATGCTTGCTCTTAACTTATTAAAATAGGCAAAACTCTCTATATCTGTTATTCTCTGAGGCCTTTTATTTTGAAAATTGGAAAAGTTAAATTCTCTTATTCCTATTGCTTTTTGCATTTGTGAATCATAGCTAAAAATTCAACAAATCTATTACCTACTTAATATTTGTCTGCACTCATAAATATTTGATCTATATTATATAGCAGTTTATGATTATATAGCAGCTTATGACTAATTATTATTATTATTTGACCATCTGACGATGTGCAAGCTGTCAAGAATTTCAACCAAGTTATTTAACATCGAGAAAACTGACCAAAGGTCTGTCCTGTATGTAATCTGCATACTTCTTGTTATACTTGATATTGTATACTCTGATATTCTTCAGTTCAGTATTGATTAAACATAGCATCTGTATAACTTTGAAATCTTTGTTTTATGACACAATGATTTACACCAATAAATGGCTGATCCTTGTAGATGAGTGCAGGCCAGTACCATATTGTGTACACCTCCATTCTATTTAATGAAAAGTAGTCCTCTAAACTGTCAAGGGTTCCATAAAACCTACAATTTATGAAGAATTATAAAAATAATAATTTTTAAGTATTAAAATCTTGTTTGGTACTTTAACCCGACCTGCTATGTGGTCGCTAGAGGTGCTGGCCCTGTATGTTCTGTGTGAAAACACAGAAACAGCGCCTCTAGCGACCACATAGCAGGTCGGGTTAAAGAACCTCTTGTTTTATTTTACTATTTTGAATAAATAATGACTATATTTTTTCAGCTTTATCACATTCCTTGATGTATTATTTTTATGACAAACAAACCTCACATGATTTTTGCATAATGCAAAATGATATTATAAAAATTGTATCAAACTAAAAAAGTTTCCCAAAATATTATTATGGCTGCTGTTAAACATAAAGGCTAGCCCTGACCAATTGATTTTCTTTTTTCAAGAAAGATAATTTTTTAAAAGGAAACAATTCAATAAATTCTTTTTTTTTTTTAATTAGTTATTAAACAATCTTTTAAAGATTTTAATCACTTCTTGGTTTTTTTTTTTAATAAATAAAACTAGAAAAGAAAAAAAAATATTTGCAGTTTTTTCTTACATTGTAAAATTGTCATTTAATGTGGAACAGTATTAAATGATGATTATACTTTTTTATTTCACAAAAAAATTATGGCCCTAATTTAAAAATGGGAAAGTTGAAATTGGCCTGCCAATTGAAAAGGTTACCTGCCCAGCTGTGAAGAATAAGTGGACTTTTTTTTAGAATAGATACAGGTTAAATAACCTTTAAACATCAAGCTACAATGTAAAGATCATATAAAGAAACAGAAAAGGAGAAGGCAAGTAGTCATTAGTTTTCTAATTATCAGGTAGTGAGAAAATGATATTTTTCGTCCCATAAATATACAAAAAATAAACAGAAAGGCTTAGTCAATAACTATTTAGATCCAAAAAAATCCAGGTGCAATAAATCTAAGTCCAAAACTCATATTCAATGAAGACCATAAACAAAAACAGCATAGAATTTCTCAACTTAAAACAGGTAGCAGAAATACTGCAGTAACATAAAGTTTGTTTCTGAAAAGCATTGTGTAAGCCAAGATTTTATGATTTTTTTTTTTGATAGAATGTGAGATACGATAACTAAAGATTTCTAGAAATTCAATTTGTTACTTCGTATCCTCAAACGTCACATATGGGGGAGGGGGATAAACATTCAAGTACTATTTTTTTTATAATATATAAAGTTATTTACAAAAAGTTTCCTTAAGATTTATATATTGTGAAAGTATTTGCTCGTTATATATATACGGTAACATCTTAAAAGTTTGATGACTTTCTTTTAAATATTGAAATGCTAATAAGTGTTATAATATATATATAGTTATGTATTAATAGGTGGTTCAAAACCAAATAAAATTATTATTAAAATGACAGATCATGCTATATGAGTTCATAACATCTTAAAAATTTTGACATTGTTCTAAATATTGAGATGGGGAAAATAAACTATTAAGAAGGTGGTAAACAATAGTATACTATCATTCATTATGATAAGATGTTATCATTTAGTTGTAGTAATCTGTTGTCTAGTAACTAAACCTGTCCTCGGGCAAGGTAAAAAACTTGCATATTTTATCAAGGACGTATCTAAGTTTTTTTTTTTAATGTACAGTACTTTTTTTTTTTTTAATTTTATGTTTAAAAGTATTTAAAATGTTTTCCTCTTTATCTTAGCAACCTAATCAAAATAATAATCATTCTATTTCTAGTACAGTAGGCTATCAATAATTTGGATATCAATCATTCAAAGTAATAATGATCCCTCCCCCTCACTAATATACTTTCAATCATTTGATCGCTCTGTATATTCCTTTGAACACTTAATGCATTAATTTTATATTATTTAATTAATAAACGTTAAGAAGCTCTAGATGATGTTACCTCTTGAGATGTCTATTATCTAAGTTTTTCAACAATCTTAAAATTTTTAATTTAGGTAGCTGGATCATAGCCAGGCCAACTAAACATTCAATATTAATTGATAAATGAATGTGGCTAATTTTAGTCACAGTGTGAAACAAGGTTAAAAATCAGTCAAATCCTCATCACCTACCAAGTCTGATAAGTATTGCCTTTCCATCAACCAGTTTCTCTTTGAGAAGCTGTTGGAGACCTTTGTCCTGCAACAAAATGTCTTGTTTAAGTCTCACTATTTGAAAATTATACTTGCCATATTAATATTACCTACATGTCAAAAAATAAAAATAATATGTCTAGTAACAGAAAATTATTATAATATGTGCCCAAAATTCGAAGTAAATATGGTAGCAATAATCGAATGGTTTATAATTTAAAAGCTGTTTGAGCATGTGGAAGTGACCCAGAACTCAGCCATAATTCATGAACCTCAAGCTTCAGAATTTTCCAGTCTGCACTGTGGCAAATGATACAGGACAGTAGTTGCAATAAGTCTGGTTATATATATTGCAATTGTCAAAGTGATGCTAAAATTGAATAATGATCATCATTGTATTAAGTCCTCATCAAATATTTCTGAAATTTGCTGAAATCAGGTGAAGTCCATTTAATATTATATACACTCATTTAAAATTTCTTATAAACGAATGAAAATATTCATGTTATAATGTTGCACAATTATATCAAAACATCATCATCATCAACCATTATCAATACACTGCAGCATGAAGATCTCTCCAAGTTCAATCCATCTTTTCCTATCTTTAGCTTCTCTTCTCCACATCACCCCTGCACACTTTCTTATTTCATCCATCCATCTCACATGTGGTCTCTTTCTGGGTCTTTTACAATCTCTTGGAGAGTCTTTAAGAGATTTATTCTTTATTCCCAGTTTTATATTCGAGAACCATCATAATAGTAAATCTTATTTTTCAGGTGAAGTAAGTTCATGGAACTCTGGATTTCTTTAGAGTTTCTACTTCAAAAGCTAAAAATTGGATTAGTAGTATATTAAGAAGTAGTATGAATAATAAAAATGTCAATGGTGTTCATCAGTGAGATTAATAATATAAATAATTTAATTATGAGTTCATAAGAACTATATGATGGAAGTCCAGAATTGGAATCAATTAGATCTTATGCTCCAGAGTTTGGCACTCCATCATTGCATTAAATCAGGAAGAGAAATGTATTATTTTTATTTAATTATTTAAATATTCTGATTCAAATAATTATAATAAAAATATATTATATCAATCTTGACTACTTCACTGTTTTCATACAATAATGAATATAAAGAATATATCTAAATAATCAGATGATCTCCGAATAACTGAACTCAGGTGAATTGTTTATAGAACATGGGGTCCAATAGCTTATATATCAGGATACTAATGCTTTATAGCACTAAGTAAATCTTCTGTACACTTATTATCATTATGTAAGATTAGAAATATCTATTGCACAGAATAGTACTTAAACCCACTGTATCTAAATAACATGCAGACTTGCAGCAGAAATTGCTGTGTAAGCAAGAATAAGAATGGATTCTACTTTTTCCAAAAGCCCAAGTTCTTATATAAAAAACTAATTTAGATAATGCTAACTACAAGAATAAAATTCAACTAGTAATAGATGCAATATGTAATTATGTTAGACTCAAATTTACATTACCGTGGTAGAGTTGCCAAACACAAATTGAATTTAATTTATGCAATTGCCTTGTCCGATAAACTTTCTACATAACAACTTAGATCATAGGCAAAAATGAAATTCATTCTTGTTAGCAAGGCAACTGAATGTTACTGCTGCAAGACTTTGCAACTTATTTAGATACACTTTGTCTCTGATGATGATGATTATTATTGATTGTTTAATATTTCCATATGCAAGATTTGGATTTTAATTTAAATGACTTTCAATTAACTAATTGTATTCAATAGTGCAGACAAAGACATTTAACATTTATATGTAAAATAAAATAGAAAATCATATAACATTACAATATATGCCAAAAAAAAAATAGACCTTTTCAAGTGAAATTCAACAACATATATATACAAAACAAAACAGACCTTCCCATCATTGAAAACCAACTTCATTTAACATCAAAGGATGTCTTCATGAGATTGATGGCCTGAGATTTAAGAAAATTTATCATCAGTTTCTTTTACTCTTGTCTTTAATTCATTTCTTTCATAAAAGATAATATTTGCATTGTCAAATAATATTTTATGACACTTGCATTCAGTTCATGAATAAATATACAAAGCTGAGTTATGATATCTATTTTTAACTCTATTCTTACGGACTTTAATTCTTTCATTATTAAGTCTTTTTAATGAAAGAGTTAAAGTTCATAAGAGTAGAATTAAAAATAAATATCATAACTCAGCTTTATATATTCATTAATTAAATACAGGTCATAAAATATTACTTGACAATCAAGACATTAACTTCTATGAAAGAAATGAGTTTAAAAAAAAGAGTAAAAGATACTGATGATAAATTTTTGAATTCTGAGGCCAGCAATCTCATGAAGTCATCCTTTGATGTCAAAGGAAGTTGGTTTTTAGAGTGAATGATGGGAAGGGCCATTTTGTTTTGTATATATAAGTTGTTTATTTGTTGTTGAATTTCACTTGTTAATAGATGAAATCATGATAATGGAAGAATTTTAGTAAAATTTTGTTGTTGTTTTTTTTTAGCTAGTATTGTAATGTTATATGATTTCCAATTTTATTTATTTATCATTACTAGTATAGCAGTAGGTATTTAATTTAATATATATAGTGTATAAATGACAACTTATGAATCAATATGCATATTATACTTATAGAGATGTTCAGGTGCATAAATACTCAAACAAATATAGAAAATAAAATTAATGATTTCAAATTATAATAAATCATACTATCAAATAATATTCCTCTATGAGATCATAATGTAATATCTATTTAACAATAAAAAAGAAAGAATATTTCATTTCCTAATTGGCAAAATATGACTAAGATCAATTTTTTTATTCCTAGATATGATTCATTCTATATAAATATAATAAAATCATTTAATTCTAAACTATTTAGATATCCTATAATCAGTTGAATTTATATCAATATAGTTTCAATATTCTGGTTTAAGCCAAAGGATAATATTATATCATCATCATCAACCATTATCAATCCACTGCAGGATGAAGGTCTCTCCAAGTTTAATCGATCTTCTCCGATCTTTAGCTTCTCTTCTCCACAACACCCCTGCACATTTTCTTATTTCATCCATCCATCTCACATGTGGTCTCTTTCTGGGTCTTTTACAATCTCTTGGAATCCAGTTTAAAATTTCAATTGTCCATCTATTATCATCTCTTCTAGCAATATGTCCAGCCCAACTCCATTTCAATCTTTTAATTTTTTCAATAAGGTCAGTAACACCTGTTTGTTGTCTTACCCATACATTGCGTTTTCGATCTCTTCTTGTTACTCTCAACATACATCTCTCCATACTCGTTTGAGTGGTCTGAAGTCTCTATATTGCTCTTCTATTAAGTGTCCAAGTCTCAGGTCCATAAGTAAGAACTGGTAAAACACATTTGTTAAAAACCATCCTTTTCAAACACATAGGCATATTTCCTTTTAGTATCAAGTTATTTCTACCAAAAGCACTCCAACCAAGTTTAATTCTATGATTAATTTCCTCCATTATGTTTCCATCTGTATTAATAATCTGACCAAGGTATTTGTAACTGTTAACTTCTTCTAATTCTTCATAATCAATCTTTATTTTCATATTTTGAGCAAATCGATTAAACATTACTTTAGTCTTTTTAACATTTATCTTTAGTCCTACTTTTCTACTTTCATCTGCTAACTCCTGCAACATTTCCTGCAGCTCTGAAGCATTATTTGCAAAAACTACTACATCATCTGCGAAATCTAAATGACTTAAATACTCTCCATTTACTTTCACTCCTTTAGTTTCCCATTTTAATCCACAAAATACTTCTTGCAGCACTGCTGTAAAGAGTTTTGGAGATATGGAGTCACCTTGTCTTACACCTTTCTCAATGTTGATTTTTCCAGTATCATTATGTAATCTAATTGTTGCTGTTGCATTTTTATAAATATTCTTTAAAATATGACAATATCTTGGATCTATACCTTGATGATCCAATGCTTTAATCACTGAAGAAATGTGTATAGAATCGAATGCCTTTTCATAATCTACAAATCCAAAACATAATGACAACTCATATTCATTTGTTCTTTCTATGACTTCTCTCAATATCTGGATATGATCTATTGTACTAAAACCACTTTTAAATCCAGCTTGTTCTCTTGGTTGGTGAAAATCCAAAGTTCTCTGTAGATGAGTTGTAATTATCTTGGTAAAAATTTTATATAAAACTGATAAAAGGCTGATAGGTCTGTAATTTCTAATATCTTCTTTATCACCATTTTTAAATATTAATATTATTACTGCATTCTTCCAATCTTCCGGTACATCTTTATCATTTAGACATTTGGTATATAACTTTGCTAAAATTGTTTCTATTTTTTCACCTGCTTCTTTTAATATATCAATTATAATTCCATCATTTCCTGGAGCCTTTCCTTTCTTCATACACTTAATTGCATGTCTCACTTCTTCATTTAAAATTCTGGGCAATTCGGAAGATGTAATAGATATAGGAGGTACTTGTTCTTTATTACTATATAATTCTTGTTAAAAATCTTCTACCAATTTCATGATGTCATCTCTCTTTTTAGTAATAATTCCATCTTTTTTTCTTATTGCAGATATAAATTTCCTACCAATACCAAAATGTTGTTTAACATTTTTGAGACTTTTATTTTCTTCTACAGCTTTCCTTGCTATTTCACAGTTATACTTTCTTATATCATTTTCAACTCTTTTCCGTACCATTTTACAAAATTCGAGATATTCAATTCTTTTTAATACATCATTTTTGTATATCTTCATATTCCTTCTTTTCTTCATAAATTCTCTAGTCTCAGTAGAAATTTTATTAATCAATTGCTGCTTTTTTCTACCAGCTATGTTTGTTGCAGTTTTTAAAAGTGTATCAGTTATTTTCATATTAATTTCATTCAAATCTGAATCATGTTCAAAATCTCCTAACATTTGAAACCTATTTGTAAGTTCTAATTTAAATTCATTAGAATGTTTCTGAAGATTAGGAATATCAACTGTAAATATTGTTTTTCTTAATAATTTTTCTCTCTCTAGTTTTACATTAACACGTAACTTACACCTTACTAATCGATGATCACTTCCTGTGTTAAATTTATTAAGAACATTACAATCTTGAAATATGTATTTTCTGTTAGTCAAAATATAATCCAATTCTGCTGTACCTTCATTTGGATGCTTCCATGTCCATTTCCTTTTAACATTTTTCTCAAAAAATAAATTCATAATATAAAGTTTTTCTTTTTCTGCAAACTCCACAAGTCTATGTCCTCTCTCATTTCTATTACCATAACCAAAATTACCTACAGCAATTTCATCTTTTATTTGTCTACCAATTCTAGCATTAAAGTCTCCCATAACAATTTTAAAATGTTGTTTACTCTGATCAAAAGCTTTTTGTACATCCATATAAAAATCTTCTACTACTTCATCACTATGAGAACTTGTTGGGGCATAAACCTGAATTATCTGCATTTGGTATCTGCTATTAAGTTGTATAACTAATCTTGCCACTCTGTCCGATACACCATCAATCTCCACAATATTGTTCTTCCACTTTTTATTTATAATGAATCCTACTCCACTTGTATTTCCAATATGTGTGCCTTTATAATAGAGTATATGTCCACTTTTTAAATCAATTGTTTCTTCTCCTTTTCTTCTAACTTCACAAAGTCCAATAATGTCCCATTTAATATAAGACAGTTCTTCTTCTAATTCTTGCAATCTTCCTTCACTTGAAAGTGATCTGCAGTTGTAAGTACCTAAATAAAAAGTCGTCATCAAATGGCAGCCTGGACTATATTATCTGACTTCCATAACAATATTTTATTTATTCCCCTTCATCAGTGACTATGTTCATGTACACAACTATGTTAACTGCAGTACACAGCTTTATTTATTTAATAACCTCATGTATAGGTCCAAGTTATTATTCTTTTATGTGCATAATTGTTTAACTGCGATATATGGTTTGCATTATTTATTTAAATTCTCTATTTTCCTCCTCGATTATTGTATACCTACAGTTCTAACTGGACAATGCACTGGGAAAATAATCTCCATTTCCTTGCCTAAACTTCTAATAATCATCCAAAATAAGTTATGATTAATAAACCCACAAATAATCAGGCATGACTTCCATATCAATAAGGAAAATTAGTCAAATTATTTATGAGTAGATCATTGCTATTAGTCATAAAACTTGGACACCATTGGCATTTGTTTATCAATGCCTTCTTATTGTACCGGTTGAAAAAACACCACCACCTAAACTGCAAGTCAAAAACAAACTCGGGCGGTTCAAACTGAATTTAAACCCAACTCACCAGCTCAGATAAGTAGAAATTTAAATCAACGGCAAAGAGCTATGCGCCAAGAAACTAGCTCAACGGTTGGTGAGGATTAGAGACCCCTGAACTGACACTAATATCGGATAATAAATTCTAAAGATAATTTTAAATCGAATCATATGTATATGTTCAGGTTGCCAACACAGACAACAAGTCTTAACATTAAAATAATTATTGAATAAGATAATTAAGAAACTAAGAAACCAAGTGTGTTTAGAAAATATTTAATAATAATAGTTTGTTTTGTTTGAATTTTAAATAATGATTATATTAATTAATTCTAGTCCTTAAACAAAGTTTATAATTATAATAAGAGTGGCGGTCCTTATTATATGCCAATGAGTATTACGCAATATTTGAAAGTCTATCTATCTATGCCCCCAACAAGAAAATAAAGGCAGATAAAGGTATTCATTTGTAAAGGATATTATTACTCTAATTTTATACGAAAGAATGTGAGATTTATTTTCACATTCGCAAATCCATTCATGAAGAGCAAGATATGTATTTTAGGGCATAACTTTAATCTTTATTGGAAAACTTATTTACTTTGAGATATAACTGAGAATTTGTTTGACTTTAATTGAAATCACTTCATCACGAATTACGAGCATCAGAGCGGGCTTTACCGGAACAGAGAGGCAACAGTGCTGACGAATTACGAGCTATAAAATGAAGTTGAAAGACAATGGCTGGTCGATGATCTAAGTCCTATGGCGGTTTGCATTTCACAAGTCTTACTGCCCTTTAAGGAGAAATGATTTATAAGTAGTATGGCGGTTTGTATTTGACAAGTCTTATGCCCTTTAAGTAGATGGGAACACGGGAAAGCCAGGCCAAGTTGTAACTACAAGCCTTTGGTGTTTCAAATATAACATGAGCGGAGGAGGAAGTGCTTTCTTCCTCTATAATTAAAATATTAGAAATATCATCACCGACAAGCCTAACGGAGCGGAAGATTGCCCTACATCAGCAATGTTTGAAGATGATGACTTGAGAGTCACCGTTTGAATAATAAAACCCAATTATAGAATGCTCTACGTGATGACTTGATCAAATTAATTAAAGTCAAACGAGCTTTTAACTAAAGCTATTTTAAAGCATTATAAAATTATATTAATCATGCCCCAAATATCGTGCCCTTCCTGAATCTTAATAGAAAATAACAGAAAGTTGAATTAGAATATATTTATTTGATTCCTTTATCGGCCCTTTGCAAAAAAAAAAAACATTTTAAGATTATATATGAATAAATACACATTGGTAAATACGAGAAAATAGCTGGGGCATAGATTAGAAACGGAGCTAATAATTTGTTATTAGCCAATTATAAAAATAGTGAATATTTAATAATTTCTTTCGACTCGATAATTGATAGAATGGTAAATCTAGTTCTAATGGGCGAAAATTACTATTAGAATTAATATATTATTATTTGCACAAGGCAAAGAAAACAAAGATCATCGAGTCGAAAGATTATTGGCATATAATTAAAAATAAACAACATTTATAAATCACACAATATATATATAGTATAGTAAATGAACCACCATAGTAATGAAGGAAAGTTAAATTTAAAGACTAGAGATTGAGAGAATTACTAATTTAAAATAGCATAAATAAAAGGTGTTACACAGAGATTATTACATTAAACAATAAAGACCTCTAAAAGGGAGTGTAAAGTAAAGTTCGAAACTGGCCAGAAAGTTTAAGGTTCATTATGGAAACATATTACCCATTTCTTCCGGGGCTGGTTCTTAGTTTACACGTGCAGGTGAGGAAAACATAGGCATGCATTTGATCGATTACTTGAACAGTATTTTAATGAATTTTCACGATTTTAGCAGCTGATTGGTCCAGAAAAGATTCAGCAGCTTCATTGAAGATTTTCAGGGGACTTCAGGAACCATAGCCAGATTCCTGAAGTTTTAGCCCTTCACCATGATCGAAACACTATTTGAATTCATGATTTAAAATGCATAGTTTACTGCACTTCTCTACAACAAAGATGGCTTCTCCTCTCCAAACTTTTCAGAGCTATATATACTGTAATTGATGCCTTCGGGCTAGCGCTTCTTTCATTATCAATGTGACAAAATTTACTGGTTGTTTTAGATACATTCCTTCGATAAGACTTTCAAACTGATTAACTTGAATTCATTTTCTAATTAGAAAATGAATTCTTAAAATCAGAAAATGATTTTAATTAGGAAATCCTTACATTTTAAATACTTATCTTTTTTTCTAATTAATAAAACTTTACCTACTGTTTTTGGAAAGGGAAAATCTGAAAGCTTATCGAAAGAATGTAGCTTTTAATCAATAAAACTTTAACAAATTATTTTTAAAAAAAATCAAACATTCCCGACGCAATGAAATTTTCGAACAATTATATATATTTAAATATTTACAAATATATACGCACAATCCACGCAGTTACAATATATAAATTCATGAATAATTCTATCATGAATTTATTAATAGCATTGATTAATTTTAAACTGAAACTAATTAATTTTAATACGCATTTATGAAATAAGTTATTCTTTATGGAAATTAGCGTGGATTGAACGCATAAAGCCCCAATGCATTGGAAATTTAAGGTTAGTACTAGGGTTTGAAGTGGGCTTATGGCTAGATGTCATGAAGCTAGGATCGAACTCAGATCCGACTGCTTCATTATATAGTTATGGGTATATACTTCATACAAATATATCTACTTGAACATATTGCTACATTTTCGACTACTAAAGCTGTATTATTCATAATTCACTTGATTAATATTCTTTCATTATTTCATAATATGTAAATATGTCAATAATTAAGATTTCAATAATTTCAGTTTTATCAGAAGTTGTTCTGAGCAAATTTATTTAATTTAATATAAACACACATATCTGAGTGAGTTATATAAATAACCTTAATTTGTGTCTGCTCTTCAACATTAATGATATTAATAATATTATCTTTGTCTATTTTCTGTGGTAAAATATATTTAATCATGGATTACCATTATTTTTTTTATTGAGAATTATTTATTCTCATGTTAGCTGCAGGATAATCTAATTGTTGAATAGAAATTTATTTAGGTTAAACTTATTAAAAGATCTACATATAAGAAATGATTATGTGAAAAATTTAAAACATTATAATAATAATATAAATGTTTAATTTTTATCAGTTATAGCTGTAAAAGAAAAGAAAAAAAAACTTTTCTTCTTGTGTAGTTCATTTTTTTATTTATTTTTTTTAAAGGGGGGGGGGGGAGTCGAATGAGGAATATAAATAGAATATTTTATTTTTCAAAAAATTAATACAAAAAAAAAGAATCTTTTATGTAAAAAGAAAATCAATTGGTCAAGGTTTAATGCAATAATTTCTGAGGCAATTAATAGATTGGATGAAAGATTGATATCTAGGTAATTTTTAAAAAAACAAAGAAGTGTTTTGGAAGTAAAATTCAGTAGTAATGAGTCCACCAATCAGAAGTCCATTTTGGAAATTTGATACTATATTGATCTCTTAGTTTTAAAAAAAATAGTTGCAAAGTAATATATTATTGTGGAGTTTATGAAATATGTATTATACTCACTAAAAGCAAATCATTAATGACCCAACTATGTAACCAATTTCACTAAAAGGATCGTAGAATGAAAATACCCAAGAGAACCATTCAACAAACCCTATGCATTGAACCATCCAAAATCATGACAGTCTCAACTTATGCTAATCAACAATAAAAATAACTGCTAAATTGGAAATCTGGAGTTGCAAAAAAAAAAAAAAGCTAAATAGATGAAAAATGAAATTGTTAAACTGGAAATTTGGATCTACAAAGAAAAAGGGGTAAAAAAATAAAGAAAAAAAATTCAAAAAGATAAAAATAAACAAAAAACTATAAAAAAGATGGAGCTAAGAAATTAACAAAGCTACTATCTGCCAGATTTACAAAGACACTCAACTAGGCACCCACAAAAGAACCAAAAAAGGAAGAAAAAAATACATGGAAAATGAGGTATTGTAATGTGTACACATTTACATTTATAGTGTTATTTTAAAGAAAATTAAAAATATTGATTTTTTTTTTTTTTATAATTGTCGAAATTTTTTTTTTTACTTGGTTAAAATGTTATGAGGATATCCTCATTTTCAAAAGAAAAGGGAAAGGAATATCCAAGTTAAAATTATTTTTTTTTCTTAAAATATTATGAAATTTTTTTTTTATGGTTTGGTGATTGTGAAGAAATAGCTTGTTTTTAGATTCAAAGTTAATTAAATTAAATCAGAAGTGAATATATGTATTATATGAAATATATATGTATTACAGGGATAGGATGGATCAATCTGTGTATTATCTTTGGGTTTGTCTCATTATCATTTTTTAAATTTTCAAAAATTATTTTGTTTAATTGCGACGTCTTTATTTTTCTATTTGTTCAATGAACTACCAATGTGTGTAAACGATTTCATCATAGATGTGCTTTAAAAAATTTGTAGTTTATCCCAGTAAAATTACTTAATAGAATGAATTAAAGGTGTACATTAGAGTCCTTACAATACCAAAAATAGCTCAGATAATAGTATTTGCTATATATATATATGTGAGTATATGTTTATTTATAGAATTACTTGAATGATATAAAGGTAAAAATCACTTTTAAAAACGACATACTTCATTTTATTGATATATTTTAGGACAATTATTTTTTTATGCTCAGTAAGAAAAGTCTTTGGATGATAATGATTAGCACCCCCCCCCCCACTTGCTTGCTATACACCTAGTTACAGACTATTATAGTAAATTGATTTTATTAAAACTTTTTTAAAGAAATGTTGAATTAACTTTATTTCATTATTTATAACCTTTAAACATATACTCATTGTATTTATGGCATTGTATACTGTAATTTTACCATAAGATTAAATATATTTAACCAAAAGAAGAAACAACTTATTTAGGGTTGTTTATAATTTGTCCCACCTGTCATTTATTATTAATATGAGCACATTTGTATCCTTTTATCGCTGAAGTTATATACTATTTTAAATGTTCCCGTTTGATCTTAAATATTCCTTACAAACAATATATAATACAGAGCACTCAATTATTATAAAGCGGTTTAATATAATAAAAATAATTAGCACAATATTGAAATAATTCTTTAAGAGCAAACTGACTACATTTTTAAAATAAAGTTCAAATCACCTTAAAGTTTCATTTTCGGTACTGACTGATTTTCTCTTGTGAGAAAACAAAAGATGTTTTTCTAGATTTATGTGCATATGTGAATCTAGCTTCTATAGTTGAAATTTTAAAGCTTGATGGAGTTTCAATAACAGAACCATAATAATACAAGTTCTAAATTTGTTGCCTATGTTTTTGAGTTTACATGCTTGAACAATTATCTTCCAAAATCTTAGTATATGTTTCTGGAAAATACAGTTAACAGTGTTAAAATTTATTATATATATATACTTATTTAGTTTAGCTGCCTAAGGTTTTCCATTTTTCTTTATTTGCTTTTTACACCGGTGGGGGGGGGGGGGGTAAAGACTGAAGTTAGATTATCTGTTCAGAGTTTCAAAAGTAGTTGTGCCAATAAATCTATTAGTAATTTACCCAATCATTATTTTCTTCTGTGACTTCTTATTGATTCTGTGACTATTGTGTTTTTGCCCTTTTTTGATTTTCTTTCCCTTATGTAACAAAATCATTCACTTTTATTATATATCTTTTTTTGTAAATTTCAGTCTTACTATTCCAGACAATTAAATAACCGAAATTTCCAAAAAAATCAAATCATTTACATATATTAATAGTATTTTCCAAAATAAATTGTATATTTTATAATTACTTCAATTATCAATTAAGTAGAAATTAATCAAATTTACACTACACACATTACACATGAATATCTCCACACTTCTACTAATTATTTATATTTTAAATTTAGACTTCTACATTTCAAAATAGATTCTAAAATTCTATTTTTATTATCTTTTTTTATTATTTATTATTTTTATTATCTTTTAAGTGAAATGAAATATTTTTGTCAGTAAATGTGATTGCGGCTGCAGAAAGGAGTTTGCTGTCAACTGAAATGAGGTTTTTTAATTCCTCTGAGGCTGTAAAGGAACAAAACAAGGTGAATTCTTAATGATCATTCCACACATTCTTGTTACTGCAGCTGTTATTACTATGTGATTTATTCATATAGTAAAGAAACATGGATGGGTGGCTCACCACCGTGCATAAAGCAATATGGTTGATTTACGGGCTTTTTATTCCTAAGTTTAAGAACAAGACCAATGTGGATTTTCTTTTCAATTGCCTGAAAATTTTTGACTGAAATATCAGTTGAGGTTTCTTGAAAGCAGGTTGAATGTATGCATGAATGCACTTTTTTGTAGTTGATATTTATAAACATGACAGACAAATATAAATTATGGCCCTTATTCCCAGGAGGCTTTGAACTTATCAGCCAAGACAGCAGTTGGAAGCTAAGGCAAAGAGTGCTAAGAATCTCCGGTTGTAGACCCAGACTGTCATTTGATAACTTTTTAGGTATACCACTTTTTACTTAGGTACTTACAACTACAGATCTCTTTCAAATAAAGGAAGATTGCATGGATTGGCGGGAGAATTGGCAGTATAAAAATGGGAAATTGTGGAACTTTGTAAAATTAGAAAAAAAGAGGAAGAGACAATTGTTTTAAAAAATGATCATATATTTTACTATAAAGTCACAAGTGGAATGGGATTGATTATAAATAAAAGGTGGAAAAGAAACATTGTAAAAATTGACAGCATATCAGAGTGATAAGATTAGTTATTCAAATTAATAGAAATATATTAAATGAATATAATTCAGGTTTATGCCCCAACAAGTTCTCATTCTGATAAATAAGTAGATTAGAATTGATAAATTGAAAGATTAAAATCCTGTGGTAGATTTGGTCATAATGACAGAAATGAGAATAACAAACTTGAGCGATTCTTAGAAAAATTATATTACGAATTCTTTATTTGAGAAAAATGCTAATGGAAATAGGTATGGAAGCATCCAAATAAAGATACAACAGAAATGGATTATATTTTGAGTAAAAGAAAATATGTATTTCAAGATAGTTACACAGGAAGTAATCATTGATTAGTGAGTTGTAAGATATGTGTTAATACAAAGAAGAGAGAAAAATTAGTAATAAAAATAGTATTAATAGTTGATACTCTTAACCTTCAGAACATTCCAATAAATTTCAATTAGAACTTATAAATCATTATAAAGTATTAACAGATTTTGAAGATGGTTAAGACTTGAATTAAATCAATAAAAAGATAACCAATATTATATAGAGAACTGCAACAAAAATAGCTGATACAAAAAAGCAACAATTTATCAATAAATTTTCTACTGAGACAAAAGAAAATATGAAAAAAAAAAGGAAGATGAAAATATTCAAAAAGAACCCATTGAGAAGAATTGAAACTAGTTGGGTAAAACTGTATGAAAAAGAGTTAGTTATGATATAAAATTATATGAATGTGAATTAAAAGGAAAGTTACAGAAGAGAATAAGTCTCAAAAATCAAAACAATATATTGATATTGTAAAAAACAAAACAAAACATTTTTACAATAGTAAAAAAAGATTGAACTATTATCAAAAAGAGAGATGATATCATGAAATGTGTGAAAGAGTTGTATAAAGAATTATATAGTAATAAAAAACAAGAAAACAAAGTATCATCTATAGTTAATACATTTTCACAATTGCCCAGCATTTTAATAAAGAAGTGAGACATGCAATTAACCCTATAGAGAAGGGAAAAACTCCAATAAATGATGGAATTATTATTGATATCTTAAGAGATGAAAAAATAGAAAAATTATTGGTAAAATCACATACCAATTATTTACAAAATAAAGACATAGCAGATAAATGAAAGAATGCAACAGTAATACTGATATTTAATAAAGATAATAAAAAAAATATTAGAAACTACAGATGATCAGACTTTTATCAGTTCTATACAAAATTTTTAACAAGATAATTACAACTCATCTACATCGAACTTTGAGTTTTAACTAACCAAAAACCCAAGCTGGATTTGAAAATTGTTTTTAGAATAGTGAATCAAAGCCAATAATTAAGAGAAATTATAGAAAAGATCAATAAATATGAATTGCCAGTATGCTTTGGATTTGCAGATTATGAATAAGCATTTGACTCCAAAGCATTTCTATAGTTACTAAGGCATTCATGATAACTCATATTCTGAAGAATATTTATCAAAATGCAGTAGCAATGATTAGATTAGAGTGATATCAAGAAAATAAACAATGAGAAGAATATATGATTATTTCATATCTCCAACACTTTTTATTGCAATTTTACAAGAAGTATTTTAATGAATTAATAAAAGTAAATGGAGATTATTTAAATCATTTAGATGTTTTAGATGATGTAATTGCCTTTGTAAATAATGCTTCAGAGCTTCAGGTAATTTTTCAAGAGTTTATAGATGAAAGAAAGTCAGTAGGACTAAAGATAAAGGCTAAAAAACTAAAGTTCAATGGATTTTCTTGGAAGAAAATAAAGATTGATAACCATAAATTACAAGAAATTATCAATTACAAATACTTTGGTCATATTATTAATGTAGATGGAAGCACAATGAATGAAATTAATCATAGAATTAACTTAAGTGTAAAAGAAAATATGACTGAGTTTGAAAATGAAGATTTTTAAATAAATGTGTTTTTCCAGTTCTTACTTATGAATCTGAGATCTGGATCCTAAACAGAAGCACAATTCAAAGACTTCAAAGAACTCATAAGGTATGGAAATATATATGTTTGGAGTAACAAGAAGATATAATAAACAAAATACATGAGTGAGAGAACAAACAGATATATCTAAGGTCAATAAAAGAATTAAAGAGATTAAAATGAAGCTGAGCTGAACATATTGAAGTTGAAGTTTTAAATAGTATCTCAAAAGATTATAAAAAATCTAGGAGACTAGGTGTGAGATGTATGGATAAAATAAGACAGTTTTCTGACATGTCGTGAAATAGAATGGCTAAAGCATGGTAAAACTAGTTTAGAATTTGGAGACCTTTGTCTCTGCAATGGTTCAATAATAGGTGAAAATGAAATGTGACTGCGGCTGGTATTTTTTTGTTAATTAAATGAAAATAATGTACTCAAGGATGTTGTAAGTTTGAACAAACAAATACACACACACATCTGCATATACTTAACAATGCAATAAAAACAGTATTTTGTTTCTATAATTATATTTCTATATTAATAAATTTCTTAAATAAATTGGCAATTTTCATATATATCTAAGGCTTATTTATTTGTTATTCAGCAAACATTCTCTCCCTCTCTCCTTTATTCCTTATATATTTAATTCTCTCAGAATATAATATTACTACTCAAAGTGATTCTATCATGGACTGTCACTGTGTACATTTCAATATAAATACAATTAACATTAAAAAATTCAAATCTTCAGCAATCTTTAGCTTGAATGGTTATCACTTATGAATGTAAACCAATTTAAATACATTGGTAGCTTTGTAAATATAAAAATGTGTTTAGATGCTGTTTTGCATCAAAAACTTCCGATATTCTGCTGCTTTTAAAAAATTAAAAGATAAAATATTTAACGGCAATGGTATAACTACTGAAACTGTTGTTTTATCTTATTTACTGCACACAAATGAGATTTGCGCATGTTAGCATTTTAATACAAAGACAATTAAAAAATTTCATTTATGGATGCTTTGTAAAATTTCTAAAATTGTGATGGTGAAATCCTCAGCTCCAATCAATGCATCTTCAGCTTGCTGGGTGTGATACTGTAGAGACTACTATGGTAAAATCACACACTGAATTGGATGTGTGAAACAATTGAACAATACAAGACTTTCTAAAAAATAATTTATAGTAACTTGATCATGGTTTTGAAAGTAATCAGACCCCATTTGTGTTATAAAGGTATATCTCAAAGATATTCAAAGAAATATACGACATCGCTTCCAATAAGAAGGTATGGCTGAGACTAGAATGAAGATGTATAACTAATCAAGATGTTGAAGGCTTTCAGAAGTACAAATTTGTTGCAAAAAGAGTTAAAGACAGCACTACAAATTATCAAAGAAAAAGAATAATAGTTTTAGGATATTTTATATGTAGATATATTTGATTCTTTGTGGATTCTCATAAAACTCATTTCTAACAATTATTATTATTGTCTTTCTTTTTTGCTTCTTATAATTGAAATGGTCATACTCATTTGTGAGTAGCTCTTGCTGCTAATATATATTTAATGATCTAGCCAAGAACAGAATTGACAAATCATTACTATGATATATTCTTTTATTAATTCTTTTTGTTTTCATAGGCTACCCCCTATTTTAGATATCTTTATTCTATTTTAATCTTTTGTCTGTATATATAATGTGCCACTTATGATAATAAAATATTAGAAAAAAAAAGATGGTTATTAATTAATCATTGAGCAACAAAATAAAATAAAATTATCCCAATAGAAAACTATTCTACATATCTCACATTCTATATACTATCAAAAGTACACACCAATCACATTGTACAATAAATGCTACAGGATGACCTATTTTAATACATGGTGGATCTAATGCAATCTATAATTTTAAAATTATACATAAAAAAAAAATCAATACATTTTATTGCTATATAAAAGAACTTAAAAGTTGCAACAAATAATATTCAAGTTACCATTGACATCATTTGATTGTTTATAAACATTCCAATTGACAAAACTTAAAATATAACAATGCATCATTATAATGTGCTAGATAATATTATTGCCTTCCTAAATATTGTTGTTGTTTTTTTTTTAATTAAGACTTATAATGAACACTATAAAGATATTGGATGCTAGAATGCATTCTCCCATCTCCACGATGCTAAATGATTTAATTATAGAGAATAGAAATATGTTTTAGAATCAGTGGCTTTAAAACATTTATCTGACTGAAAAATTTAGATGTCATAGTTGTAGTTTCACAGGTGATTTTTTTCATTCACAAAAACAGTGACCCTCATACTATACTCATAATGTCCTCATCATCAAAATGCAAAATGATTATTTATCATTTTTTGATTTCAGAAATAAAAAAATATGATCACAAATAAATGTCTTAAATTTTTAATTTAAAACCATCTGAGTCAGATTTTTTTCTGTAATAAAAACTTTCTTTCTTCATAAGAGCATTTAACTTCAATCTTACCTAGAGGAAGAAGTAAATCACATCCACAAATCAATGATAGCTAATGATTATAATATAAGAAACCTAAATAAAACCTTAAAATAATAATGAAACAAAGTAAGAAAAAGAAATTAGTTAGAGCAGTGGTCTTCAACCCTTGGTCCGCAGACTGGTACCAGGCCGCAGAAGTTTTTTACCAGTCCGCCGGTAGACTGACAGGAAAGTTTGTAATAAAATAATAAGAGTTTAAACTTTTAATTAATATAAACAATTTTTATTTATTTTTTCATCTCATTTTTACCCAATTAAAAAAAAGCAAACAAAATGAAAACAAAATCTAATCAATTATACATAAATTAATTTGTTTTTATAATTATCACGGTTGTTTATGAGGGGGAACGGATAGAATTAAATTTTTTATTACTTTTCTAAAAAAATTCAAAATTAAAAAAAAAAAAAATTATTATACAAACTCCATCTATATATAACTTCAACTTGTATATTTAACATTGTTGTTTTGATCAATTATAACAATAATGCTCATCTAACACTAAGCAGTTTACATCTTTAAGAAAATTTATCTATAGACTTCTGCCGGTCTGCAAAACCTTATCCTTATTTTTACTGGTCCACAGATATGAAAAGGTTGAAGACCACTGAGTTAGAGCTTATGCACCTTACATATATATATATATAATATTATAGATAATATTGGATGTATTTTAGAGCATTATAAGATCAATATTAAATAAACTACTTATCAAAAAATTAGCAACATCATGTTCCAATTTAAAAATCCAATCATTCTTGAAGCTCAAAGAGTTTAAAGAGAATTTGTGGAGCCTCTTAAGTAGGCATGATTAACAATTGCATCAATGCCAGAAGAAATGAAATCATCAGCACGTGTTTTTATGTTAAGGCCCACAATATGGATTTTTCTAACATTGGGATCTATTTCAATGATATCCATCATCAGAGAATAATCAGGGAAACAAGATTCTTAAAAGACAACTATATCAAAAAATGAGATGATACATCTAAATTACAGCCCATTAAAAAAAAAAAAAATGTAAAAACTCATAAATCAAAACAGTTGTTAATTTTCTTATCAGATTAAATATCAATTACTATCCCCAATTCACATTTTAAAATATTTTGAATGTTTTGTTTCTTGTGTCAGATAGTTTTTCTCAAAAATCCGGTTACTTGCTTTGTCTCTACAAAATCCTTTTAAATATATTTTTTTTATCCAGACAGAGGGCAGATATTTAATCAAGCCAAAATATCAGTGCAAAAATAATATTGATTATTCATGGACAAATCAAAAAGTTATATATTTTACAAATTTTTGACCATGAAAACTTTTGATTTGATGTATGTCTGTGTGTGCATGTATTTAAATATGGGTATTTATATTAAATTGATATTATTAACATGGCTAAAGAATTTCAAAATTTAAAGCTATATTATAATTTTAATAAACTCTTTATACTACTAGGATGTATTACATTGTATAAGAAGAGTAGTTTCTTATTTTTATAATCCTTACTTACATAAATTCATACTTAAACAATTTATAACACATTAAACATGTCATCAAAGCCCTATTCTTGCTAGTCTCATGCTGTGAGAATATCTCATGACACTATATTTATTTTCAATTGCTAAAAATAACTCATATCTGCTCAATGAATAATGATAAAATATCTATAGTACAAGTTCAACTTTTGTAAAATTTGACTTAAAAAACAACAACAGAATACTACTTAAATCAAAAACTGACTTTACATTTATACAGAGAGAAGATAGATATATAGTTATGTAGAACATATAAGTGAATTAGATAGATAGATAAATAGACAAAATTCAGCTTTTTAATCAATCAAATTCAAGAGAAAAACTTTTGTAATGAATTAGTTTAGAGCTTGGTGATATAATATGTATTGACAGAAAGTGTTGAACTATTATCTAAATCAAGAGTTCCTAAAGTGATGGATGTTGCTCCGATGTTAATTTTAACTTTCTACTGGTTGATAGTTTCAATAAAAAAAATTTGGGGGTTGGTGACAAAAATAGACCTCCTTACTACTGCTATTTGTTTGTTACTTCAAAATATCTATGATTAAAATAGGTACGTAATCAATAAATAAAATAATTTTAAAAAACCACTTTTTTGATAAAAACACATTACATAACAAACATGTGAACAAAAGGGTAAAATGTGTCATTAAAAGTCACACGTAAGAATTCACGCAAATACATGTAGCACAAATATAACTGTAAATTGTCATATTGAACATATCAAAGCAAGTATGAACATGAAAAACCAGTACATGTCTGCACTTACTAGCAGTGAGATGAGACTTTTGATATTAGTAGAATGGTCATGTTTTCATAAAATACTATAAATTGGTTCATTTGATGTGATATGTACTTATTTGTGATTTGAGCTTTGGATATAATTATTTATTGGGAAGCAGTACTACAAAAAAAATAAAATCAGAGGACACAGTTTATTTATTCGAGTTTGAACAAAAATCTTGTTTCAAAGTACTTAGTACATACTTCATTGTTGTTTTTTTTTTTCACAGGGGCTGTTGAAACTGTGTGTTGATAAAAGTTTTTATTTCTTACAATAATAATATGACTGAACCAAAAAAGAAATGCAGACAGTACAGCTTGAACTATTTAAAGCTAGGATTTGTCCACCATTATCAAAACAAACATGTACCAATCCATCAAAGCTAGCAAATTACTTGAATAGAATTCACCCTGACAAAAAAGAAAAAGATTTATCATACTTTCAATCATTTAAAGATAAAATTCTGAAGAGAACTACAATAGATAATGTTTGTTTCATCATCAAAGCAAAATGAAGAATTAAGAGCATCATACAACATATGCCTATTCATCACAAAGTCTGGCGAGTCATACGCAATAGGGGAGAAACTGATTCTACCAGCTTCCATGAAGATATTGAACACAGTACTCCACAAACTTGCACAAGATGTTATAAAAAGGATTCCTTTGAGCAATAACATAGTTCAAAGATGTATCAATGAAATGAGTCACAACATAGAAAACTGTATAATTATTTGCAAAAAAAAAAAACATTTCCCCCTGTTTTTTCCCCTCCAATTGGATGCATTAATATTACCTGGTAATA
The DNA here is from genome assembly GCA_028023455.1 of Epiperipatus broadwayi. Lineage (NCBI taxonomy): Eukaryota > Metazoa > Onychophora > Udeonychophora > Euonychophora > Peripatidae > Epiperipatus > Epiperipatus broadwayi. The sequence continues at coordinate 2,353,089 of JAQFVV010012531.1, forward strand.
AAGGTTTGTTGCTGGTGTACAGTCGCTTTATTCAAAATCAGGAAGTGCATGAAGAGCTGCTTTTTGCTAGAACTTTAGAAACTGACACTAGAAGTGAATCGATTTTTAATTTACTGGAACTATTTTTCTATTTTTCAGGAAAAACTGATTCCATTAACAAATATAATTTTTTTTTTTTTCCATATGTCAAATGCGTTGACCGGGAAACGAACTTGGGCCAGCTGCTTGGAAGGCAACTATGCTAACCACTAGGCCACCAACGCTTGACAACAAATATATTTGTTGCAGATGGAGTTTCATAAGTTACCTGAATCAATACATACCTGAAGTGCTTGCAGTTGAATGCGTAATCAATAGGAAACATTTAATAGCCAAGAACCTTAATGACAAATTGCATCCATCGCTTCAGTTTGTTATAACAGCTGTGAACAAAATTCAAAGTAAAGCTTTGAACACTAGATTATTTGCTCAATTATGCGAGGTTGCGATGAAGATTTCTAATGATTAGTTCTCCATACTGAAATCCACTGGCTTTTAAAAGCTTCATGTTTGGCAAGATTTTTTGCACTTTTTAAATTTGTTTTAGACTTTTTGGAAGACAAGGATTCCAGTTTGAAAGAAAATTTACTTAAAAATAAAACAGATATTGCTTATTTAACCGACTTATTTGGCAAATTTAATGATGTTAATTTACAACTGCAAGGAGATAATTTGAATCTCATCAAAGCAAAATCAGTCATATTGGCTTTTGTTCCCAGATTAATGTTTTTTAAGCAAAATATTGCAAGATCTGAGTTTTCCCAGTCCCCCAACTTATTTAAGATATGCACAATCCAAGAAGAAAATATCTTGCTGTATGTCAACCATTTGGAGGCTCTTTATTTAGATTTCAAAACTAGGTTTAAAGATTTTCTATCATTGGAAATACTGGACTGGATAATAAGCCCATACACTACTACTGCAGAACCAAATATAATTTTGCAAGATGAGCTGATAACCATCAGCATGAATGAGAATCTCAAGATGCAATTCAAACAGGGTTATCAAAAGTTTTGGCTGCTTCAAGATATTCCATTTCTGTACCCAGCATTATTGACTGTTGTATAAAAGTATTTGCTCACATTTCCATCATCTTATCTAGCAGAGAGAGGCTTCATTGTAGTTTTAAACCTACTTCAGAACAGATATTGATTGCATATCACTAAGCATGAAGATTTGAGACTGCAACTCACTAATTTAAAACCGGACATAGATAAATTGTTGAGAGATCACTGGGTTCACCCATCTCATTAAATTCAGTTTTCCAAGCTAATTTATTTGGTACTCTTATTTTCATAATTCATTTTGTTGGTTTTAATTGTCTAAATATGTCGATTTTTTCACTTGATTTGTAGGTTTAATAAAGTGATTTCAATATCTGTACATATTTTGAATTTACATATTTATTTCATAAATATCAAAAATTAAAGAAATTCTGCTCGTCTTTTTTTGCTTTAATTTTCTTCGTTAGTGCAAGTTTCGATATTAAATGTTGCACAAGATAATGTCACATTCCGTAGTCCTTTTATCTTTTGCAATCATTAATTACAAGTGATTAAAATGAAAAGTTTCCCATCTAGTGAAATATTTAATATCAAATAATATACAAATTTATTAATTTGAGTAAATAAAGTAAATGACTAGAGGGGTCGACATTTTTAAAAATTTTTGATAAAGGAGTCTGCTGCCGAAAAAATTTGGGATTTTTTTTTTTTCATATGTCATAGCATCGGCCGGGACGCGAACCCACAGCCGTCTGCAACCAACTACTTGCTTCCAAGGCGGGTGCGATGACCTCTCGGCTAACAATGCTTGACAAAAAAATTGGGAATTCTTGATCTAAATATACATAATAACAGAAAAGTTCTATTATGCCATTTAAAATAGCAAACAAATTACAAATATGTAAAAACGCTAATTATATTTATTTAAAAACTGTCATTTGATGCGCATTAATCATAGGTATACATTTTAAATAACTTTTTTAAATATATATATTTAGTGCTTTTATTTATTTAAATAAAAATATCAAATTTAAAAAGACAATTTTATATTGTGAACGTGGATTATAGCTTTTGGTGTAATAAGAATAAATGGTAAGTGATTGAAAACATGTCATTCACGTGATTGCCAGATGTCAACATTTACTATGTATATATAATGAGAAAACTGGGTCCAGAATGTTAAGTTGTTATTACTATTTTTTTAATTTTAGAACTAATTTTATTCAAGGAAAAATATATCTACAAATATTTCAGTTTAAAGGGGGGAAATATATATATTCAGATATTTCAGTTTTAAAAAAAAAATAATAATATAAAACTAATCAAAGAATACCACAATAAGTTTTATCGTCGCTAATTTGTTTTTAAATGTGTTAAAATTTCTTGCATTACTATTGTAAAGATAAGTGCATCATAATGCATATAGTATAAATGTTCTACTTATTTCTGCAAAGCAGGCATTTGGGGAAAACTCTATAATTTAACTTATAGTGGTATTCTTTTTCTAATGAATTTTTGCAATATAAGATCGAGTGTACAGTAGGCTACTACATTCAAAGAATATATGTTTTTGGTTCTCTTCTGATCTGTGGCACAACAACTCACATATAGTGTCAATATTAAGCATGTTTCATCTATATCTCATGAAATATAATGTTGACAATGATTACATGTTCATTTGGAGTAGATAATCAAAAAATTTGGGTTTGAATGTCCAATACTTAAATCTATGTATCAGCTGCTTATTATTAATGCTTATTATTAATTTGTGTTTATGTGTAGAAGTAAATATGTATTCCAGTAGTGCCATTTGTCTTGTGGGAAAGTTATGTTAGGATTAGATATTGATTTAATAGGTTCTAAGGACATAACATATTATAGCCTAGTTCATATCTCAAACCTTGTTTGAAATATAGAGCTAATAAAAAAATGAAAGATTAAAAAAAATTGACTACTTTTGCAATATATATATTTCTAGAAATGGAAATAAAACTTTAAACAAGAATTAATTCAGAATCTTGTAGAATATCAGTTTTATTCATATTTTATTGATTATATGTTATTATATTTTATCAGTTGAAACAGTCAGATCTAAAGATCCACATGTTTCACCTACTATAGTTATAGTAGTATATTTGTACACTATTTCACTCCAAATTGCGTGTATTTCTTTAATTCGAAACTCTGAACTTGTGCTCTTAAAGAATTATAAAGTATGTGCCTGTATAAGTGCCAATTTCATTGCAATATAGATGCCAGTAAGGATAATATATATGCACATATAGCCCTCCATTTAATAAAACTGTTTGAACCTAACAGTCTGTGCAGCTTGAATTTACGTATAGAATTATGTTTAAACTTAGTAAAAAATCATTTATTTATAATATTAGTTTTGAACATGGTTTTAACATTATTTCAAGTTATTCTTCATTAAAAATACAGATGGTCAAGTTGTTTACAAGTTAATATTTGTTCAAAGTAATATTTCGTTAAAGAGTGACCAGCTTGGCATTACTTAAAACTATTTCTAGTTTTTATTCTTTGTTAGAAGTGATGAAAATAAAGTTGTTTACGAGTTAAAACTTGCTTAAAATTATGTTTTAGTCAAAGATTGACTAGATTAGCATTTTCGTAAAATTATTTTAAGTTTACGATTTTGTTAAAACTGCAGACTATAAAGTTGTTTATGCGTTTTCGCAGTTGACCAAAATAACATTTTACTTTAATTAGTCTTATAGCTAAAAGTCAATTTAGAAATCAGTCGGTTGTAAATCCTAACTTGACCATTTGGAGGGACCCTGGGAGAGTTTCTTTGGAGGTGGTAAAAGATAATTGAGAGCATGAGGTTTGAAGTAGTAAACAAGTGACGTAGTAAGTGCAAGAAATAGGGGTATGTACTGAGTATACATATAAAAACTTGCAGACTTTATTATAAAAAAACTATTAAAAGAAAAAGATATATATATATAACACATATCACAGAAAGAATATTATTAAAAGTTTTTTATTTAAAAGATATTATTGTTGCTAAGATGAGAACCATTGGCTAGTGGAAGATAGAGTTGCCATTTATCTTCCACTAGAGCTTCTACAAATGGTAACAACAGCCGTTGTCATATGCCCAAGAACCAGTAACAGCTGCCCTATAAGTATAAACCAGCTACATAAATAATAATGGAGCCATATACAGAATCCACCTCAGCTATAACAAAGCTATATCCCGTAAGCCACCCCAGCCATAAGCAAATTGTATCTAATAAGTCGCATTAAAATGGTGAAGCTGCATCTACTGAATCGCATCAGAAGGAAAGAAAAACTAGATTCGTGTCTGTCCATGGAGAATAGGAATCACGCTCAGAGAAGCTATCCTTACATGAACATCTATTAGAATTCCCTCTTTAAGAATTACGGTAAAGCATGCTAAAATATCATTCATTCTTTAAAGTAACTATCAAACTAGCACACATTGTTTTCTGTATAACTCTGCAATGTAATGTAAATCTGCTATGTATCTTTATTTTAAATTAGTCACTTTATCAAATCTTGCTTGATCATCATTATCATAATCTTACACATTATATTTATTTTAATATGTAATGTTTAAACCTAAAACTTAGTGATAAGTGTAATGACTTCTTATTTATTATTTAGACATTATTTAAGCCATTCTTTAGCACAGTTATGTTTAATTTATGCTAAAGTAATCAGAACGGAGTTTGGCGAATTATTAATTCACAGAGAGATATATACATGTTCTCATTGTGCTCATTTGTTCTAAAGAAACAGACAAACTCCCTTCAGTACTTAATATTTTTCATCAATGATAATATTGCCTTTAAGCGAGAGCAATTTTCTACAGTATATGTGCAATGAATATTTGAACCTATAATAACTCTTAAAATATACTGTAAATCTATAATTATATGTCTTAAGCAATACAGATAATTTTTAAGCCAGATTCTAAGTACTTCCCTATAGTATAATTATTATGTGCTATTTCGGAATTGATTAAAAGCAATAACACTGCTAGATGCTCCATATTTTGCATATTTAACCCTTAAACCGCTAATTATATTATTGGTTGTATGAGGTAAAAATCAAATCTTTTAATTGGCCAACTCAGAAACTGAAGACAAAGCCTATTGTTAAAACATATTCGCCTATAATATTAAATTCAACTCAGATACGTTTATAAAAAGTATATTACTAATTTTTCAGGTTATGTAAGAGAACGAAAGTTCTTTCAAAAATAAATTGCTATTTATTTATTATAAAATATATTCAATTTCGGCAAATATAAAGCGAATGTCTAAACAAAAAAGTGCTGACGCAAACGCTTTTTTTCAATGTTACGTTATTGAAAAGTAAAGATTTCTTTTTGCTAAATCTTAAATATTTTTACTAAAATCTTCAATATTTTTCGAAAATAATTTTGTTTTTTTAGTTTATTTTTTAAAAATTATTTTAATTTCTCAAATTATACTGTTTTAAATACTTAAATCACATTCGAAATGAAAATCTCAGCGTTTTTCTTTATTTTCTTTGATCAGGCAGTTTCTTTGTTCTTTCCAGCCAATCAGAATGTCTTTTTCGGCTGAGATCTCGCTGACAACCAATCACTGACAATGTTCTTTCTTTGTTTAGGTTTAAATGCGTTTTTTTTGATTTTGTACTTGTAAAATAATTCGGAAGAGGGCACCATCTTACAGAACTTTTAAAAACCTAATCAATACCTGTCAAACGAATATTCTAGCATAAGAACTAGCAGAGTTAGAGTGACATCAGATGTCGACGAGAGGCCTCGTAAAAGGCGGGAAAAGGGTTAATGAATTAAAATGATTATATTAGATTCGCGAAGTGAATGTGATGCTTATTAGCAAATAATGCTTAGCTTCTTGCTATATTCTCTACATATCTATGTGTCTGCATTGGGTTGATTTAATGTCAAACCATGCCAGTTATTTTGGACAGCCAAGCCGTTTTATATTTGATATCTGAAAGGGACCAAAAAAGTCTCATCCTTGAAGTAGCTTTTCGATTCTCCAGAGTAAAGAAGTCTCCTTTATTATTATAGCAAGCAGCGCAGTACAAAGAACTGATTACTTGGTAATAAATCTTTACGAGCACATCTTTGAGGCACACTTCTTTTATTAATATATTTGATACGCTGTAGAATCTGAAGTGACCCTGCTCCATTAGTTCCGCCCACCTTATTAAATAATTTTGGCCTTGATCCGAGCCAGAATCGGAGTTAACTTGATTAATTTGTATCGTAAATGAGATGTAAACTTTATTGATAAGTAATATACTTCCCATCTAGTTTGATCGCACTCTTTTTGCTAAGTTCTTGGCATATAGCTAGGTATAAATCTCTGCATAACATGTATCATATTACTCATCACTACATAATAAAAAAGAAAAATGGCAATGTAAATGTTAATTAGCCACTGTAACATTTTGTTTTATTGTATATAAAGCTAAAATATTAATCATATATAAAATAACATTCACCTGCGTGTGAAACATTTATATACCTGAATTTTAATGTTTGCCACTCTGTATCCTGAATGTATATTTATTTCCTTCATATAAAGCTCAATTCTAGATTATGTACATTTTGTTTTATTAATTATAAATTTATACATTAAATTTTCTAAAATATATCACCTCTCAGTCTCAATCCTTGCTCATAGTCTTTATGAATCACTAGTTAAGTCATTTAGTATTAGTTAAGGGGGGATAAGTCTCATGTTCTTCCGATGTGCTAGTAACGGAATGTGGTCAAAGAAATATCGAGTAGCTTCAGGCAGGTCATTCGCTAGTGTGGATTTGGAAGAACGAGTGAGAGAATTGAAGTATGATCAGATGTATGGTGTCACCATCCCGACTTGATCAGCCTGTTTCTCTTTCATCTGGATTCTCAGTCTGTTGAGCAAATGTACAAACCTGATCATTACACAGTTTACCAACAATATACAAGAACAGTTTTAGTAACTTACATTAGAGTGATCTACAGTAATCTAAAATAATACATCAACACCAAATGGTATAATCCTATAATATCTCCATTCCCAGACTGGGTTTCTGCTTAAGCTTTCTAGTCAATGAATGGAAATGGCATACAATTAGAATACCTAAGAGCTAAAATATGTAGAAACTGACCTAGTATCAAATTTTTACAATTGGGCAAGTGAGTTGCCATGAATTGGAAAATTTGTTTTTTTTTTTTTAAATTTCAAGCCTGAATTGTATAAAGGAGTAAAAGATGACTGGTAAATGCCTATTAATTCCAGTTTTGAATTCTAACCTTTATTGATGAGAACAAAAACCAAAATCTGATCTCAAAATGGGAGATAATATAACATTATACCATCTGAAGTCAAATTTACAATAGATAACTCAAGAGTAAAGTAGAAAAAACTATTTATTTTTTCATCTTTCATTTTTTTTTTTATCTTACCTACTATAATCATTGAGATTTATACAAGACGTTGTTGTAAACCTTGCATGCTATCAGTCATTAACTGTGATAATTAATTACATGTTGGAGCAACTACATTTCCATCTTTTATGACTATGTACTCAGCAATTCTAAAAATATACTTTTTCTTTTTTCTCTACACTTATTAACTTGTTCTTTGTTTTCTTCTGTCATTTCCCCCTCTCCCCCTCAGTAATTACAAGAATTTCATGATATATGGTAATACACCCAACTGTCATACTTACTATAACCTGCATTTGCATTCTGGAGTAAAACTTGAAAATTTTTTTAACCAACAAGGTATTTTTCTTTCAAATAATTTGTCCATAATAAGCCAACTAAATTTTCAATACAGATTAATAAACCAGTTAATCTTAGAAGAAAATAAAACAATGTACCTACTCAAACCTTTATCATGTGACACTAGCCAGTCCCAGGAGTATTGTCTTCTTCTTCAATATTCTTTTATGATAAGCTATTGAAGAAGTTTTTGTCCTACAATAATATATATGAATTTATTAATGATTATATCTAAATCTATCTATGCCATTTTGTTAGAAACGTTATCCCATTGTATATTGGCAAATACATATATTTATCTTTTTATTTGAATTCTTATTATAAAATATAACTGCACAATTTACTTTTTTTTTTTTTGCACCATGAGATAATAATGTATTTAATTATTGTTTGGATTATTTCCAGGCTGAGACAATAATGACAAATTAAGATTACTAACTAAAATGTATAAAAATTACAACTTCTGTAAATTTAACAAGACTAACCAAGTTTAAATATAATGTCAGAGAACAAAATAAAAGCTTTAAAAGTTTTTAAAGAAAATAAATGACTGCTAATAATGTAAGCAGTGGGAGAAAATTGCACCTTCTACCTGGAAAGAATCATGTCTGATTGATGGTTCGGTTAAGTAGCAAGGTTAAAATCAGATAACAAGATTAAGCTGAATTCACGTAGAAAAAAAACTTTTGCATTATCTGACATGAAAAGTTACTTGAAAAAAACTTTACTATATAATGCAACTATTAATTAAAATTTAAAGTAAAAAGATAAAGGTAACCATGGGCTCAGAACTTCCCCACTATCAGCTTGTAGATACATATCTAACTAACTCAGATTATTCTTTAGCTCATAATAACCAGATATTCACTTATCACTTTTAAAAAAGTTATAGATATAATAATATTTATTTTTATATATCAAAGCGTCTGCCGGGAAGCGAACCGAAACAATTGCTTGGAAGGCAGCTATGCTAACCACTAGGACACCAACGCTTGACTATAATAATATTTATATCTCCATAAATACCATATTTACAATAAAAAATATTTCTCTCTATATATATGATGACAAGTGAGATTAGAGATTAAGCGATTTCTTCTTTTCTAATTAAATATTTATGTATAAAGTAATATTTATATATTAGTTTATTTAAAAATTAAGGCAATCCTTTTTGTTTATGAAATCTTCAATTACTCCTTTTACATTTCTCTTTGAATTGCACTACTAATGAGTGAATTACACATATCCACATTTATTAAACAATCATTCACACATATTTATTAATACTTAATTTTAAATGTATCTTTATTTGATCCAACTATTACATATTAAAAAGTTTATAATAGTTTATAGGAGGGTTCTCAACCTTTTTGGTCCCCATATCCCTTTGGCTTTCAATAAGTTATCTGATAATCCTTATCATTATAAGAACGAAGCAGTTGGAGGTTACCATGCAGTACTTTAAGCACATGCATGGAAGGTACAGATGCCATGAAGACAAGCCTTGAAGGAGTGCTGATCTGACAATTTCACTAGCTATCTTGATTTGTAACCAAGCATTTTGAGTTATTGGACGCCCTGCAATAAGAATAAAAAGTCTATGCATCCTGACTTTGTCCATATCCAAAAAAAGAGATCTGAAATGTTGCTGGTATAGCTGACAGATAGTACTAACATGGAATAGCCTGGAAATATTGATAACATAACTATTTTTGGAATATATTAATTTCATAATATATTTATTTAGCGGCTATTCACCATATCCTCTGGACAAGCTTCCCATATCCCCTTGGAGTATGGGTGCCCCAAATTGGGAATTCTGGTTTAAAATATACTGTAATATTTTTTTAAAAAAAAGTAGTCATGCTCCGGTAACAATGTGAATGAGACCAAATTCGGGATAAAATCTTCTAGTACATGGATTTGATCTCTCATTTTAATGTTACCTATTTGGTTTATAAAAAGAGATGTATATTTGCAAGATGTAAACTTAAAGATTAGATAACATCTTATAAACCAGAATGTGAAAAAAATGAAGAAAGGGATTTTTATGTTGGGTCCTCTGTACATCTTTCAATAAAGCTGGGTATATATAAGCAGGTAATGACAATGATAAGAATGAGAACTATATGTTTGGAAAGAAGGGCATTTCAATAGGAAATGTTGAATTTCTTAATCTCCATGACATACTACAAATCTATATTCTTAAAATACATTTGATAGAAAAGAAAAATATTGTGGAAAGACATGGTCTTCAACTTTACCTAGAATATATTTATGAATGATTATCAATAAAGCATACCACTCATATATTATATTTACATAATATTATATATAGTAAATAGAAAAATGAAATCAAATATTTTAAAATAAATTTCTGAAATATAAAAATGAATTATATTAAAAAGCGATCAATATATGATTTTAATTTATCATTAAACATAAAAATATTTTATTAGGTCTATTGTATTTGTGAATAAGTCATATTAACTTACCTCTAAAAATTTACCAAATATGAAATAATCAGTGTTTATGCATAATTTGTACAGACATGTAACAAAAGACTGTATAGGCTATTATATATATATATATATTTGAATTACCATTATGCCAATCAAGTATAATGTTCATTTGAGTAATTTCCAATTACCATATGGATTTAATTATAAACTACTTCCATTGGTGTTTACACAAATGGCAAGTCAAGACAATGGTGCCAGTATAAGAAAATGACCTTATTCCGAAAGCAATGAGTATGCTTTATTCAATAGATCAGTTAGAATAAAAAAATGATTTTGCCATTGTTTATGAGAATTTAAGAAAACTTCCAAATTATAGTAAATGTGAAAATATAAAAAAAAAAAAAACAGATCTAATTATATTTAGAGCAAGGGATCACACATCATTTTATATTAAATGTTATAGATTATTATCATATAATTTAATTTTTAATATAATTGTTTCTAAATATACACTGTCATGGATAGGGGATGGAGTGACAAAGGCAAAGAGCATGTTGATATGAATTTTTATAATGGAAAATGTCGAAATTAATAAATAAATATATTCATTCACATGTATGTTTATGTAATGGTGAAAGAGATCAGTAAACATCTATATATCACTACTTAAAATGGGTTAATAAATGTTGAGTAGTTTAAATTTTGTTTCTGGAATGCCCACAGTTTTTCTATCATAGTTCCATCATCTAGATTCCTGAAACTCCACTAATTTCACAATGAGATCTAATTTTATGAATCTCTATTGTTTACAATCCTGATCTTTTAACTCAACATCCCAAAACATATTACAATAATTCAGTAATCATATATAAGTATATAGTAAGTGCATAACAAACGTAAAATGCTTATAAAAAATTACTTTTAAATTCAGTGAATACATATACTTAACACTTATACAATTTTAATAATTAACAATTTAAAAAATCTGCATATGACATCTATACATATTATCTACATACATTAGCCTATATATAATGCTATTTTAAGTAAGAAAATATAACATTGTTTAAATTAATTTAGTAAAAATTACTCATATATGTCTAATGTATTTTAATTGTATATAAATATATTTGTCCTTTCTAGATGATAATGGTTACATACTTTAAAAAAAAATATATAAAGATTTATAAATGCAAAACATTAAATATTATAGTTACGATACATTAAATTATTTAAAATTTTAAAATATTAATAACTTTAGACAAAATAAAATTTTAATTTAAAACAGAATAATTATATGCACATATATAGCTATTTATCGGTAAACCACTATATCACTTGTCTTTCATATTTAGACAACTTTATGCTTATGAATTTCTTGATTAGTCTAACTTAGGGGCAGCTAGCTTCTTTTCTTTTCTTGTACAGGCATATTTTTTATTATATTTATTAACACCCCCCTCTCACACACACACCTTATATAGTACAAACACATATTACAGCAATTTCCTTTTCACTTGTACAAACAGACCAGTTTACATCAAACAGATATTTTCTTTAGAGTAGATAAGGTTTTATTAGATTTCTTTAATAACTGTTGATTACATGTTTAAATAGATAGACAATGGCTTAATAATAGTAAGTTAACCAACTCCTTCGATATAGATCATTTTTCATACTAAAGACAGTATAATAGCTTATATTTCTCTAACTGCATTTCTGCTATTTTGTGATAACTTACACACAGTTGACTCTTGATTTGTTATTGCAGAGATTATAATGTTGTCTCAGCATAGTCTTAAAGCTGTCAAGATAAATCTCCTTAAATATCTAACAATTGCTCATTCTATGTTTACTTTTTTTTTTTTTTTTTTGTAAATAAATTGCATCTTGCACTTTATTTTAATAATAAATTTTAATTATTATTATTATTTTTTTTTTGTAGGCGAGAAATGTCCCCTTTTCTTTAATTAAATTGATTTTTGATAAACCTGTGACTTTATACAAAAAATTTACTTGTTATTACATAGTAGAGATGTCTGCCCATCACTGTCCTGTACACGAGGGGTCAGATTGACTTTAGGTCAACATGGGTGTGACAAGAATCCGGCCTCAGGGTGGCCTTTGAGAGTTCCATCATCAGATTTTCAATTGGATGGACGGTTGAAGAGTGTGGAGTGGATTGGAGCACTTATTGCATATATGTGTAGAGATGATAATCTGGACCAACTGATGATTGCTGGGTTAGCATGAAATACATATATTGGTGATTATTTATCTTTTTGACATATATGTGTTCAAGTGTATCAGTGTTATGAGATAGAGTAGAGAGTGGTGGGTCGTGTGAAAGTCTGTGCTCAAATACCCTATATATTAATATATTTTGTATATTGATTTACAGACTCTTTATTAATTTCATCTGCATTAAATTTTATACTTTAATAATTTTGATTATAGTGTATTAATCTATTAGTTTTGGATTTTTATTCCAAATTTATAATAATCATAGGACTAATATTTAGTTTTTTGCATATTTACTTGAATTTGCAAAATTGATACAGAATAATTTATTTCATTATTTCTCACCCCCCACCCCCAATCATCACTACCACCATTAATAAAATATTTACTTACTTACGGATTCCAGTACTTTTACTTAGAATGTTAAATATTCCTTTAATTCAGTATTCTCTTATACCAATTACACACACATATATATATCATTTAACTCTTTTTCACTTTAGTATGTGGTTATGTTGACAAACTACATTTTATTAAAATAAAGATTTGGTTTAATCATCGGTCTATATTAATTCTACTTAAATACATATGGCTATGCATAGATTCTTCTTAATATATTGCATATTTTATTTCATTTTCTAATTAAGATTTTGGTTTTGGTCTCTGGATTAACTAAAGCAAGGAATGCAGTTGGAGACCTTTGGTTGAGTTTTAAAAAAGGACATTTTACCCATGATTCTATTATGAAAATAATAAATCAAAATACTTATTACAAAATTAAACCTTTTTTTGAGTTCTATATATTTTATCAATATATAAAGAAGCTCACTGTTTTAGTATGAAGCTCTATGGGTTTTGGGTTGTAGTGAATGTGGTTACCTGTTACAATTTAGGGTTCAAATTCAGTCAAATGTTTTCAAATCACATACTTAGGATTTCACTTTCCAGTAGCAAGATTATACTCAGCAAATCAGTCATTCAACATAGCTCAATAAATGTGTAACTAGTTTGTCACTATTTCAAGTAAATTTGTAATTTTGATTCCCTCAAACAAAAAAATCACATATCTTCCTCTCCTATCTTTCATTTTAAGTGAAATTAGATATCCTTAATTTTTCCCTTCCCATCAGAGAAAAGTGCTATCTCTTAATAAATATAAAAATCAATAGTGATTTTTTTTATAGTATATACATAATCTTTTTGCTAAAAAAGTTTAAAAGCCTTGTTAGTTAGATAATAAACAAAATTGCCAAAAAAAAATATCGATGATCCTAATGTCAAACTCACAGCTATGAAAGAAATTAGCTTGTGCAGAATTCTTTAGAATAATGAAAACTTTACGGTCATAAATTTGAATATCAAAGTATGAGTAAAATGATGGTTATTGGACTAATATATAATGCATTTGTTAGAAAAATTATTATCTGAAACCAGTTTAGATTTATTTTTTTCAAGATAACATCTTATGTAAAAAAGTGATATGACCAGAAAGACTTAAAAACGAAGGGAATTGTTAACATTCTATAACATCTAATAAATCATCAGTCTATAAATATTATACAGAATGAATGATGATTTAAAAGTGAAATGTTCAAATGCTGTCTTTTACAACTTGTGTGAGTTAGAAAGAATGTTTACAAAAGATCAGTTGTGGTGGGAAAAGCATAGTCATCAATCTCCTTGAAGAAAATGACATTTGAAAAGGGTGCTTTAATGTGGGGTTGCAGTATAATGAATGTGGCATAAAAAGCATAGTAATTGGTGCATTTGTCTGCTATAAGGATCAGCTGGTTTCAAGTTCACACTAGGCAAAACCTGAAAATTCTACCGGTGACAAGAAATCTCAAAATTGTTTTGAATAGTTGACGCATAGTTAAATATCTAATAATGCTTATAACAGTTCTTTCATGTACACTTCAATGCAAACAAATTTTCTTAAAAACTTCTTTATTTTTCTTACAGTTTCAACTGTCCAGCAGTCTTCATCAAGCAGAGAAGAAGCATAGAGCTCCGATGAAGACTGCTGGACAGAAAAAACTGTAAGAAAAATAAAGAAGTTTTTAAGAAAAATTGTTTGCATTGAAGTGTATATTATAAGCAATATATATATTGTACCTATATTGTTATAGGCACATAGAATTTTATCTAAAAAAAATTATTGAAGTAATTTTTCATAAAAGAGAAACATAAAATTAAATGTTGAGTTTATTGCAGCTTGTTTTCGGAAAAGATAAGAATCAAATAGTTTTCTATCGTTAATTTCTGAAATAAGAGCTACAATCAATTAATCAGAAGGGGAGAGGGGTGTTTCATTAGAGAAATTAAACTAAGGGTTATAAAAGGAAGTAAAGAGTTTTTATTAGTATTCGTAAAAATATAATTTAAAAAGTTAAAACATACAAATCTCTTTTCATTCAAGTTTAATTAAAGAAAAAATAATGTTAAAACTAATATATGTGCGTATGCGTATATATGTGTGATTGTCAACAATAGAATAAATATTATAAATAAATGAAAGTTAAAGAAGATTATCATTAAAAAACACGGCAATGGCTATTAGATATTAATTAATATAAAACAATACGTTTTTGCATGGCTATTACTAATTAAGCAATCTTTCAAAACATGTTTATCAAATGATTATCACTGGAATTTCGACAACAGATCTTTGCCGGAGATAGAAAGACAACACGTCGCAGGTATAAATAGACTTCTTTATCGGACAATAGTTCAGTTCACAAATTAGTTGAGTGAGTGCAGTTCACAAAGTAATTGAGTAGTGCAGTTCAGAAATTAATTGAGTCAGTTAAGAAACAAAATGCAGTGTTGAGAAGATTTTGGGAATGCACGTTTCTCTCCAGCCCAGATTGTCCGATGAAAACAGCAGATTTTCCCGTGAAATAATGTCAGCTTAACATCTTAGAAAATCTCCGTCAATATCTAATTGTCTCCAATAGTAATAATCGTGAAAATCAGGAAACTCATCAAGGAAAAGTCCCAGCCAGCTGGTAAGCATTCATAATAGAAACATTTTCACCGAAAGCAGCCTCCAAAGAGAACAAAATTCTACGTCTACATTCAAAAGTCTAGGTAAAACATTTGCTTATTTCATTTATACTGTAATAGCCATTGCATTACATTAATTCGTACGAATCGTTCAAGAGTCTAATTATATGAACTTTATACCATACATAAATGAACTATTGATATGTGTTTAAATTTCAAATGCTATGTAATACTTTATTATTATTATGTGTGTGCATGAGTTAATATGTGCGTGATCCTTATATCAGTATTATTAGTCAAAGTAGATAAATTCACAGTGTTCTGTTATGAAAATATTCGAGAATATTTAAACTATTTAGAAATGTTAATTTAAAATATGCGTGTGTTTAATAGAATTATAAAATGTTTAAATTTAGTAAATAAATGTTAGTTAATAAATTATCTTTAAAATTAAACTTTATTTGTCGGTCAATTCTTTTTATCAATTCTTTTATCAATCTCCTTTTATAAATTCTTTTTACCAATTCCTTTTATCAAGTCTTTTAACCACTAATTAAGTATAATCTATTAGTGATTACAAACAGCTGAGCTAGTCGTGGATTTAGGCGTTGAGTTAGTGGCCACTGTTCAAAGTGCGTTGTCTATTCTTTTAGTATTCTTTTAGAATAAGCAGCTGGTGCCCGTGGTTATACACAAACAAAAAAGTGCTTTGGACGTGATGTTGAACTCAACAGCCGAGAAGAAGCTATGTCCTGGAAATGTAACGTTAGTTATATACTTTATAGCTATTGTTTGGGCATACATACTCTCCGAGTATGTTCTTCTCTGCCTAAGAGACCGGTGTTTCGAATGCACATATTCGAATCCGGTACAATATATATATATATGAAGATATGCAAAGAAAGTGAAAGAGAAGAATAAAGATAGTAAAAATCAAAAGAATGGAGATGTTAAACAAAACAAAAAATGATTATATCATGATGCAGCTTTCGTTAATCATAGAAGAGGTGTCCACAATCTTATGCATGCTGGACCAACAATTTTTCTCTTTTTTTGGTTTACAATCCAAGATATAGTAAATAAAATTTGTGTTTAATAATTTTTTTTTATTTTTAACACTATAGAAAACTGCATATCTTGATACCACCTATTGTTTTTATAAAATACTGGACTTCACTTGTTTCTACTATATTAACTATTATGTTAAAATCAGATATACTTAGAACTTTTACTCTACCACACATATCTTACAGATATAAATAAAGACATCTGGATACTCTTCAATTGGTCCAGGTTACAGTATCTCAGATGTTTTCATCATCTTTGGTTAATATTTATCAACATCGAATTACTATAATTAAATTGGCTGAAGGGTTTGTGATGATAGAGTTTAACTCGTAAGTAATATTTACTAAGGCATTAAACCTTTAAGCATGTGTGCTTGAAAATACGAAGGTAGGGACCTCTACAGGTCTAGTTATATATTGATCTATTTCCAACATCTAATTAATTTGTTAACCACAAAATAATGATTAGAGAAGAACTGACTGTGTTTAAAGTAATGTACCAATAAATATATTATTTTAAATGGAAAATAAAAAGTAAAAAAAGAATATTTAAAGAAGCTGCTCAAATGGCAATGGCAAATAATCCCACAAGTCAATCTACTATGATAATCCTTAATATTAGAAAATGACTTCATTAATCTTGCACTTAGAAAGAAAAAAGCAAATAAATCAAGAGGACCCTTAAAAAAACAGGATAGCCTATTAGCTTAAAGCAGTGGTATTCAAACATTTTAGTAGTACAACTCCGCATGGGACATAGAGGTAACATGCCGACCCAAAATTTAAAAAATCAAAAATCTAATTCTAATTGCTCAAAAACTAGGACTAGGTAATATTAAAAATTAGAAAGTTGTTAATTTATTTTTTATTTCATACAAAATAAACATAAGTATCAATACAAGTACAATAAACTGAAAATCAACTCTGTAGTTACCAAAATATTAAGTTGAAAAATCGACTAGTATTAATCATTTATAAATAGTTAAATTAAAATATGGCGTATAACACATAGGAGCTTAAAAAAATCCAATTTAAAAAAACTACAAAAGGAAAATATTTAATGAGATCTATGAGCCTGTTTCTTGTTTACAAGTAGTGATACTTCTGGCTCTATTTTGCTCAATTTGAGTCTTAAAGATGGCTCTATTGCTAATTTGTTTCGGTATTTAGATTATAGGTAGAGAAATTAAGAAAATTCCATCTCGCACATATAAGATGAGGTAAATAGTAATAATACTTTGAGAGCTGCATCAGACAATTCTGTATATTCATTTCTAACTTTAAGCTAAAAATTACTCAATTCAAGCTCTTTGAAAACAAATTTTAATTCTCTATTAGATGATAACTCGGTTAGTTTTTCACTTAAATGAAATGATAAATTTTTGGGTAATACACACTGAAAGGGATTTTGAATTTATTCAGAGTCAGAAAAATCTTCCAGAAAATATGTATTAAATTGATATTTAAGATCTGTCAAGTGAGTTGTTATATCTTTAATAACTGATTGAATAACTTTTAGTTTGTTTTCTATGACAAAACTTTCTAAAGTAGGAAATGCTTCAAAATTTATCTCCTTGCAGTATGAGCACCACAAATCTATTTTCTTTGTAAAGACTTTAATTTTATCATTGGCCATAAATATATGTAATTGTTCACCATGAAGACTTAAATTCAACTCGTTCAATTTGAGAAAAATATCACTTAAGTAAGCTAACCTAAATAGCCATTCTTTATCACTTAAAAAGTATATAAATTTTTTATCTTTATTATTGTCATTTAAAAACACAAACACCTCATCTTTAAGTTCAAATAGTCTTATTAGGACTCTACCCCTCAAAAGCCAATGCACCTCTGTATGTAAAAGAAGCTGCTAATGTTCACTGCCCATTTCTCTGCATATATGTGAAAAAATTCTTGAGTTCAGAGGATGCACCTTTATAACATTTATTATTTTAACTCCAGTATCTAAGACAAACTTTAAGTTCAGTGGCATGTTTTTTGATACAAGAGCTTCTCTATGAATGATACAGCGAACCCATGTTACATTAGGTGAGACTTCTTTGATTAGGTCTCTATACAAGTCCACTGTGTTTTCCAACCATGGCACGCACTCCATCATTGCATACCCCCACACAATTTTCCCAAGAAATATTGTTTCCTGTGATGTAAGATTTTACCACTTCAAATATTTCTTCTCCCATATTCCTTTGTAGATCCATGCAAAAAAGAAAGGTTTCTTCAACTTCATTTCTGCATATATTTTGCAAAACAAATTAGTTGTGTAATGTTTTGGCAATCGATAGATTCATCCAACTGAAGACTAAAAAATTTACTTTTTTGAATTCTAATTATAAATTCACTTTTCACACTATCTGCCATTTTGACTATTCTGAGACCAATTGTTGTATCAGAGAGTGGTATTTGATATATCTATTACTTTTCCTTCTTGTCAAACATAATGCCTATAATATCTTGAGCTTCTGGAACAATTAACTCTTCAGCAATTGTGTACAACTTGCCAGATTTAGCTATATGATAGCTTACTCGGTAAGAAGCTTCCAATGCTTTTTTGTTAATATTGGTAAAAGTATACATAAAGTTTTGCTTATATGTCAAATGCCCTATTTTTTTCTTAAAAAAATCAATGATTTTATCTTTGGATTCTGGGTGTTTGGTGTGTAGATGCATCTGCAGTTTATTTGGTTTCAGTGACTCGTTTGACAGTACTGCTAGGCACATAAGGCATCTAGCCTTTGGTTTATCATCTTCAGTGCATACAAAACCATATTTTACAAACTCATTGTCAAACTTACAAACTCATTTGTTTGCTTTTACTTTTTTAGTCTCGACTCTATAGAAGCAGAAGCTTCTAAACGTATTTGGTCGGTGTGGAAGTTAAAATACAGCCGAAATCGAAGCACTCTTCTGTCATTTGTTTCCTCATTGTCTGTTTTTTTAATTATCCTACCAGTTTTTAGCCACTTATCCATGAGGGTTCATAAAATTTATAACTTTAAAAACAGTCCATTTATCACAAATACTAAGTTAAAAATGAAATTTTACACTAAAATAATAATTAAATTCACAAATGTGCCACGATGATGATGTACACTGTCATTACTTGTTTGCCAAGTCATGTGATTTGCTGAAAGCGATGTTACACGATATCATCCAAGACATATCCGAACCTCTATCTCTTTGAAGTCGTCATTTTTAAAATAGAATAATCTTCTAGAATTTAATGAAATTTCACATTTTAAAAATTAATATTTTTTCTCAAAATTTTTTGTCAATGATGTATTTGTAATCAATTAAATTTATTTACAATTTTTTCATCCATCTTGCGACTAAGGTAATTTTTTGCGACCCTGTTTGGGGTCACGACCCATAGATTGACTATCACTGGCTTAGAGCATTATTTTAAATATAATATTCATAAATATAAAATCACAAGTTCAATTCCTATTCTAATACTATCAATGGTGAGGCCAGAATACATGAAGAGAAATTCTATAGTTACATATATATTATTAATAAATGAATGAATTTGCATAATTATAAATGAAATTTAAATTTTTCTAATCATTTATAAAGCGCATGTGCATTGGCTTAATCGCTAATATCACTATTACTAAGTGGCTATTGTAAAATGGTGAGTATAAGATAATTGAAGATTAAATTGTGGTTATATTGCTCAATAATCAGGCAAATATTAGAAAGGTGCATAATTACAATCAGGAACACATTTATTTCCTTGAAAAATCAGTTAATATAAGATGTTTTTTTTTAAAAAAAAAAACAAGAAAAGGTTAAAGATATAAATAAAAATTTATGTAATTTCATCAGTACTATTACATTCTATGAGTGTAATTGTTAATCTATATTATAGATATTTATTTTCTGAGATGTGAAGGCCAGAATCATAAACTCATTTTTTCAAAATAATTTTGCTCAATTCATAAGATATTTTAATGTCAATAATCCAGAATAAAAGCATTAACACAATTTATATTTCAAGGCTGACTCAATCATAATCTTTAATCTCATTTAGAGTATAGATAACGCTATTTAGAATTACTCTTCAGATTGTAAATAAATTATCAAATAATGTTTTCTTTAAAAAAAAATTAAACATTTTTTTATTTTCCAGAATCCATAAAACAAAACAACAACAACAAAAAAAAAAACAGTTTCAGAATAATCAAAATGGTCAACATGATGAGATGGAGAAAAATTAGAATGATAAAAAATCTTAGCCTATACCAATGGTAGGGAGATTGGTTAGATTCTATTAATGCTTTGGTTAAACTTTATTTTCCAAATATAATCACATTAATTTGCTTACAGAAAAAATAAGGAAGGATTCAGTACCCATAAGAATATGCATCCCCTCCTCCCACCTGAGGTGTAAAGCATATTTTACTAAATTTATTGATTATTAAAAATTTTGCTTTTACAGTCAGAAAATCATCACTCATCTGACCAACTCAGATTAATATAGAAAGCAGCTAATAGCAATATGTATTCACAGATCAATGGTGCTGTATTGGTATTAACATTTATAATCAGGTAAAAAGAGGTGTCTATACATAGAATTGAAATTAATACATTCAAACTTTAAATGTTTTTTTGAAATTTATCTATTAGATGATAAAATAAAAAAAATGGCTACTGGATGTATAACTACATTGATTCAGTGGATTGCAAGGTCCCATTGATAAAAACTAGTTTGGATGTGGTGCATTGTGGTTTCTCCCTATACAGAGTCAGGAATCTCTCAGCAACTATGCCAGAGAAACCTGTTAGCAACTTTACTTCCGTTTCCATTCCCCACCCTAAGTTTTGCCATAATCTTCTCTATCCTGCTCCATCCCATTTCCACAACATAATCTTTGTCAACTACAGTGCCTTCATATCTAAATCCTCCTTATCTTTTCCCAAACCCAGCACAAAAACCAATAACCCACTTTCTGTATAATCACTTTGTTTACATTTAGTCTTCCACAACTTCATTATCTGTACCCTTTCTGCTTTCAGGCATTTACATTCAATTAACATATAACTAATATTTTCTATGCCTTCCTTACACAACTTGTAGACTAAATCTCCCACATTTTTCCATTTTTGTGTATATTCCCTTGTTGCTAAAGATCCCGTTTGAGCCTCAAACCGTAAACTACTTTCCTTGCTATTATCATAAATTAACTTGCACCCAATATTCTGTTTACTTCTATAAATATTTAAACTCTTTTTACTCTTCATCTTTCCAACTCCCTATTCTTTATTAATGCATTAATTCTTCTATCCCATTCCTTAACACTATAACACTCAACAATTCTCCTAAAACAATCATTCCACCTTTTGTATAAGTAACTGACAAATTCTTTATCCAAATCTTCTGCATACCACATTACCTTTCTCATCCATCTTATTGACTGCCCTTTATTCATAACCCCGTTAAATTCTATTTTTGCTATTCTTTTATTATCCATAAACTGCAATCTACCAAACATTGGAGGAAGAGATTATATTGCACTGCCATATGGTAATCATTGATAACTTAAGCTTATGAAGCTGAGAAAAATCAAATGACATGTTGATATTAATATATCTAACCAAAATAAAAAGTTGTTCGAAATTATTAAAATGATTAGTCAGAGAGATGGTTCCAGATAGTTCAAACCTTACTTTTTTGAATTTCATGTTTTAGCTTGATATTAAAATAAACAATTAAAGATTTCTGACATATTCATGACTTTAAAAAGACAAAACTCTCCCTACAGTATTGCCACTCAATGCAAGCCAGAGTAATCAATGGATGCCCGAAGGCTTGTGCATAAAATCCCATCTAGTGCCTACTCATTCAATATCTCCAGACTAGTTTGTGGGTTGTGGCCTTCATTGGTGAGGGGCCTTGGATCTGAGAGCACCGCACCTAGATCTTAGGATCTAATGCAACCCTCCAGCAGCCACCTGTAGGGAGAGTTTTGCCTGTTTTAATAACAATTATAAGCAAGCATAAGAAATGGTGATCATGTGATGTTTATTGGCTTATATTCATAACTACATTAATTTTAGTTTTGTATCTCAAGTGCTCATTAGACAAAAGCTAAAAACAAACCTAAGGATGGAATTAAATTGCACAACCACCAAATTCTCATTAACAACTCAATCTTACAATAGATCAGAAAGAAGAATTGCTCTTATTTACTGATCAATACTGTTCACTCTTGATATATATTATCATCCAGAAGAATGAAATATGTAATTTAGTGAAGTGATAGTATGATAGATCACAGATCTCAAAGTTTCTGAAATAAAGGTCAACCATTCACTTCTGGTGCTTAAACATCTCATGATTCCTAAGTGACTAATCATGATTCAAAAAAATATTTATGGACTTTAGGCAATTCAATAGATGGTGCATAATTTTAGCAATTCCTCTCTTAATAGTTCCAAAGTGGATTTCAAGTAAAATATTTCTAAATAACATAACTTTTTTCTTCTCAAAGTTAAGTCTCAATTATGAGCCAGCTACCTGAAAGAAAAATTCTATATATGCTCATAATGAGAAAAAATTTTTAGATGACTCAAGTGAATGAACTCAAACTCTATACTTTCTTATTAATATATGTTCAAGTCAGATTCTCTTGGTAAAGGAATATACTAATCACTAAGCTAAAAACCCATTTTTGTTATAATAAATATAAGCAATAAGGCTTACATTATGAATATTTTCTTTTAGTATAATACAATAGGCCATATCATAACAAATATATACTAGACAGTTGTGAAAAATACATTTGCTTCAACTACATAGCCACACACACTGTACAGCATAAAAGGCAGAAATGATCATGAACTATATTCTCAGACAGTATGCAGGTGAGTACCTAGAAATAATGCTTTGCGACCAATTGAAAATCCAAAATGTACAGCTGTGCACACAGATCTTACAGATGATCATTCATTTAAAAATTAGCAGCCCTAATTCGAGAATTTATTTGATAGATTTTTGGCAAAAAGCAATTAAACCTCTAGCCTAGAATTCAGATGATTTTGACCAGATGTTATCTTCTCTATAAAAAGAATAATTTCGATAGTCATAATAAAAGTGCCTTAAAAAATGATATGAGCCAACAAAACCTTAACTTCTGTTACTATAATGACTTTATAGCATTAAATAGGTATGTAGGCAGACTTTTAAATCAATCGCAAATATATTTTAAAAACTACTTAGCAAGTTAATTGTTTTCATTCATAAAATCACTTTTGTTTTAATAACATAGACTGAAAGCTATATTAAAGAAATCAATAGTAAGTATGACCTTAGTAAAGCCATTGCATGGTGTATTGTTGGCTTCATGCAAAACATCAAGAGTTAAAAAAAAAAAAAATGTTGCAAATATAAATATTATTCTAATATAAAACAGATTAAAATTTTTTTATATTAAATACTTTTATTTACTTACCATACATTAAAAAGAAAAAAAAAATGTTTCTTCAACCACAACTGAGGTTTATGAATTTAGAGATAAAAGTATGAAGGGTCCAGAAATTAAGTAAATCCCTTACAATAGGGATTGACTAATTAATTTCTGCCCGCCCCCCTCCAATGCTGTTATTTCAAATTAAATCCAAAAACCTCAATAATGGTTGAAGAAACAATTTTTCTTTTAGTACCAATAAATAAGAGCATTCAATGTAAAAAAAAAAATTATCTCTATTATTTTTAACTTTTTAGTTTTGCCACAGTAAATAAAAATGTAAAACTACATTGTATATTAAGTTAACTTAACCCTTATAGTTGGTATATATATATAATTGAATAAGTTTACTGATCTCTATTTATTAATTATGTAAGTAAAATGCCATTTTCTGTAATGATGATCAAGATTTAGGATTTAGAGAACTTTCTCTCATTCCAGTTGTATGCTGTTTCAATATGTGAGATATTGGTTTCTTTATATTTTATCATTACAATTGGCAAGCCGTAAATCATGGGGCATGTTGAAGTCTTTCTTTACCTCCCCCCTTGGTACCTGTGCATACTATTACAGTTTGGGAAAACTAAATTCATTTCAAATTAATGTTTTAAAGATAGGGTTGTCTATCTTCTCTATTTTATGCATGCTTTGTGTGATTTTTTTTTTAGGTATAAGCAGGGGGTGACAAACCTCATGTAATATGTAATATACATTGAATTTTTTATTTATATATATTTAAATATCTAGACTTGTCATAGACTAATTATAACATACGCTATATGGATAATACTAATAAAATGTTGGGTGACCTAGCATTAGCTTGTTTGACCTGATGAATATGATGAAAGAAATGAAAACTGAGTTGAAGGCCAACTTTGCTGAGTTGAAGACAGTGAATGCAAAAATAGATGTTAATTCTACCAAGATAAATGCTAGTTTTACTGAATTAAATGCAAAGATAGATATTAGTTCTGCTGAATTGAATGCCAAGATAGATGCTAATTCTGCTAGGATGGATGTCAAGTTTGTGACTTTTTCAAATAATTTTAGGTTCTTGAAACTAGGTTAAATGCTAATGCAAGGGATTTAAAAGCAGAAACAATAGATATTAGAGAAGATTCTAGAATTGAAGCTATTTCTCTGAGCGAAAGGTTTGATGAATCTAAGGAGGAAATGAGGATAGAAACTCAAAGGATTTTGACAAAATATGAAGAATCTAGAAGCAAATTGTTGAAGATAATAAAGCCATAAGGAAAGAATTTAAACATTTAGTTTGAGACAATGCTGTTTGTGTACCATACATGTCCAGATGATAGCTAAAGTTAAAATTGCTGTTGACCTCCAAAAGATACTGTAAGGAAGTAATGCAAAAACTAATGATGATAAAGAGTGCAAGATGTATGAAAGGATGAATTTTGTCATTTAGTGCAAACTCCAACCATCTTCAGGAGATAGACACCAAGTAAGATGCATGAAAGAATGAAATTTTGTCACTTAGTGCAAACACCAACCATTTTTAAAAGATAGACACCAAGTTAAAAGATTTTCGTTTGAAATTAGGGCAGAACAGTGAGTATGCAAAACTCAATGAAACTGATATTCTTGAAAAATGTAAGTCTGAGATGCAGAAAGACGTTACAAGTTTATATGTTCACATTGAAGAGTTAAAGTCAGTAGTGCAAATGAAAAATATCATGATGAATTTAAAATATCTTGACAAGTTTTATTTATATAATGGTCATAAAGGTAATAATCTTAATTTTGATAGAATGGTAAGGCTGATAGAAATGCATGGCTGTTGCATGAGATAAGTTTTCATCTGAAGTTTATGAATAATATGTACTTATGTGACTTAAATGTGAGAGAATTTTATCTGAGCATATGTAATTCTAATAAACTATTTGAAAGACAAAGCATTATGGATAGGGTTAGCTCTTGTCATTTTGTAGTCAAAGATGGTAGAGCAACCTTGAGATGTTTGATTTATAATATGAATTTTAGGAATAGGGTATATTGTCCGAATGTAATAAAAGATGCAGACTATGAATCTTTATTTCATAAAGAAAAAGGTAGTTATAGTTTGATATGATATGCAGAAGCTATATTTTTAGTTGAACTAAAGCATAGATATCCTGATAGAAATTCATATCATTGGTGTAATAGTTTAGATTTTTTTTAATGAATATCCAGACAAGACAAAAAAAAATAAAAGAAAGAATTAATATTTTTTCATATTTTAAACTCTATGAAGTGACTAGAACCAAGATTTTCAATGCAATTGCAATAGGAGTACTTAGTTATTATGGACCTTGGTTGAAACTTTACAACAAAACGATCCTAAAGATTAGACAGATGGCAAAGAAGTTCATATGGGGGAAGAAATCTAGCCTCCTCTCAACCTCTGTACTCCAGCAACCAATAGATAAAGGTGGGCTTAACTTAATCGACCCAAAAGCTTATGTTAATTTATTACTGCCAGGGCATATTTGAACATAATGAAGGATCAGTCTTTTAGTCCCCCAACGGGAGATATAAGAATTTAAAATGAAATGGGAGCTGAGAGAAGATCACATCTTGCTGACATGTTTATAACATACAAAGATTTATAAGATGATCTACATGTCCAAAGCCTAGATGGAATAAAATATAAAGATTTAACAAAAGGAGATTATCAAAATGAGAATGCGTGGTTGGGGTGTTCACTGAAAAGTGTTCTTAAAAAATTCCACTCGATATATATGCCTCAATCATCCATGAAGTTTATTTTTAAGCTGATAAATGAAATCCTGCTGACTACCTCCTACCTTAATAAAAGGCTGAGAATGGAGTTGGATGATGTGTGTATGTTTTGTAAGAAGAGAAAAGAAACATTTATGCACCTGTTTGAGGAATGCCAGGCATTCAGGAATATGAGATCACAAGTCTTTCATATGCCAATAATAGACCTAAAGGATCTGTTAAAAAAATATGTGATTAGGTTTAATCCGCATAATGCAATGGTTATAATCCATATATTAAAAACAATATGGCTAATTAGATGTTCTTTGGTATTTGACAATAAAAAATTCAACTGGCTGAGAAAGCTAGAGAGATTGGAGTGATTACTTTAACCTAGGTTTAAAATATTGGCCAAAGAATACTATAGAATCGGTGTGGGGAGGATCTGCTCTATCCACATGTGAAATATGGTAGGTAACATCATTTCCAGTCTAAGAATGTATTAGTAAGGTAAAGAAAGATGACATGTAAATCACTGAGGAAAATACCCAGAGTATTATGACAGTAGTTGAAGAAATGTTGTTAGAAAAACTTAATATAACCTTAGAAATTATGTAAATTTCCTTGGTTTTAATAAAGAATATTACTTTAAAAAAAAAAAAAAGAAAAGTATAATGATCGGGTGTTGAAGAAATAGAGACTTAGAGGCAGTTATTCATAATAAAATTTTTATCTATTACATAGAATCAATATTTTTGCACATTTTGAAAGTTAATTCTTTTATTCACCAATTATCTAAAGGGTGTAGTATTTTTGACTCAATTTTCAAATATTCATTCAGGATCAAATTTGAAATCACCTGCCTCACATTAATACTCTTTGTTCTCTTTCAAAAAATCATTTCTAATCCCAGGTTCTATATTATTGAGGGAATGTTGTAGTTGAAATGACTTATTATTTTTGCATTTGATAAAAGTTTTAAATTAGCAAGATGAATTAGTAGATATAAGCTTAGAAGACAAATTACTGAATAAGTTATTCCCTATCTTTAGTGTAGGTTTGTACTCCATGTTACTCACCTACACAACATCAATATAAAAAGTTTTTCAATATCCCTTCAAGATTGAGCAGATTGGAGTAAATGCCTATATGACTGGTACATCAGATGGGTTAAAAAGAACCACAATGCCTGAAGCCTCAGGCCAATGTAGAGACAAGTACTACTTTGTTTCAAATCTGTCCCCATCAATCTTCATATCCACATGATGGTTGAAAATTGCCCTATAATAGTTGGATTTTTTCCCTCTTAAGAAAATTGTAAATAATGGTACTGGTGTGCCAATCAGAATCACATTACGTTTTTCAACATATTTTTTTGTTTTGTTGCCATTGTTGTTGAAGTGAATTTAGTCAAACTATTATTATTTAATTGGAAAGTTGTGGTCTCCAAGTATTAGTAAAAAAAATATATACATCTTTTTTTTGGTTAAGGAGAAGAATATCATATATTTTTTTTTAAAAAAAACCCACCATACATATCTAAAAAAAAAAAAAAAAGAAAGATTCATTCTTTCTATTATATAAAATTTCATTTATTAGCAAAGGATAACAATTTTTATTATTTAATTTATAAAATATAAACTTCCTTTTTTTAAAGTTGGGTCAAGAAAATGTTCTGAAAATTTTTTATTTGTCTATAATTTTTGTTTGATTTTGATACAAATTTTTTGCTGTTATAATTATTTCATTCTTATTTATTCACCTTTTGTGGTATATATGTTTATTCATGATTTTAAAATTTGGCAATGGTGGTGGTTTTCGAGGATAAAGAAATTATACGAATCATTGTAAAAATCTTAATTTATATTCTAAAAAATTTTTGTTGGAAAATATTAATATTTAAAAATAATATATATTAACAAATTTATTTGTTTATTTTCAAATATAAATGGCTAGATTTGCACAGAACATATATATTTAACCACTGTAAAATATTAAGATTTTATTGAAGATCGATAATTATGCTAACAACAGAGTTAAAGTTAATGGTGTGTGAAAGTGTAAGTTAGATGCCATAGTAACTGGGGAGATTATTATTGATAATTACCATTAGAAGAAAAATAACAAAGTTTGCTGCCATCAATTCTTTCATTTTTCTTTGAGATCTGATGTAATTCCAAAACTTTATCTGGGTCAGTTGCTCTCTGGGAAATTTCATTCCCCCTGTTTAATTCTTTTCAACAATTACCATTTGTAGGAAGAAAGAGAAATCACCAACAGGCATGCCTTTGGAGAGAAATCACTAGGAAAATGAATAACTAGTCCTATCCTGGAAACCAACTTAGAGATTATCTAAGACATCGGAAATAACTCATCTTCCATTGGTCTATCTCAGCCTAACCAGGACAAGGGGATACTTTGAGAAAATCAACTTCAAATGTTTTCAGAATTCATGCTTTTGTCATTAGAGGACATTTTACACATTGATTCAATCCATGTAAGGATACATAAAGATGTATCTGATAACTCAATTTTTAAAGAAAAAAGATATTAAATGTTAATGGATATGATCTTTTTCTTTAAATTAAAGCGTATACAATTGATTTTAAATTTTGATTTATCAAGATAAATAATAAAACATTAGGTATCATTTATTTGTTTTAATTTATATGCATTATTTATGAATGCTATATACATAGTCCACAATGAATGTTTACATTAAATTTATTATTGTTTGTTTTCACAGGAATCATTTATAAGCATATGCATAATGTAGTTATTATTGTTAAAATTTATTTTTCTTTCAGGAAATAATTTATAGCTTCATCATAAGATGTTTGAAAGGTGGACCATTATATAGATATTATATATATATATATATATCATGTGTGTATTTCTTTATATGTAAGACTAAGAGTTTTTTTATGCATGAAAGTTTAGTATACACATATGTATAGGGAGAGTATAGTTTAATGATAGACTCATTAAATTCTCAGAATTAACTGTGACATAGTTGAATATATTAATTCTCTTGTAGATCATTAATCTAAGGAGTTGGCATTTGTTTTTTAAAAGAGAAATATAGTTCCAAAGAGAAGAAAGGGTGTATCCATATTTAGCACAGTATGAGGAGAATGTTAATATTCTTTAATTGAAAAGTTAATGTGATCCTACCTTGAAAAATGTATCTATGATTTTGAACAATACTATTTTAAGAAAAGATTATTATTATTATTTATCTAATATTGCATTTTCCTTATATTAAAGAATAAGTGGTCCTCACTTAGATATACACATCACAATATAATTAACAAATGTGAATATGAATGATATTGAAATCAATTGAAAACTTATAAAAGAAATAGACATTATATGTTGTTTGATTATCACTATTGCCATTTTTAAAAGAATAAATATAAATCATAATAAAAGATATGTCACTTGTTTTATTTAAAGTGACTATGAATTATTTAATTTTTTATCACTTATCAGTATATGAAATCATTGTGCAATAATTGATGTTAATTTAATTATTATTTTTTCTACCCTGAGAACATTTAAATGCTCGTGATTACTTGCACAAACACTTACAAATTGGAGTATTGTTTAACATTAAGAATTTTAGAAGTATTAATAAATAACTTGTAGTTAGTCATTTTCAAATATAAATCAGATTCAATAAAATACTCCCTTTGTTCTATTTTATATTTTGGTGAATAATCAAATTTCACTAGTTATGCTAAACACTGAGAGTAGGTTAATTAAGTGTTGAGAAGTTGTAGCGTTGAATATGTTCTTTTGTTTACGTTATGAGTTCAGTTGATGTAATCATAAGGTATTATTCCAAAAGCTAGCCCATTATTATACTAACTGTAATAAATTTGGATATATAATTCAAAATTTATTATTCCCTATTTATTTATTACGTAAGTAAAATGCCATTTTCTGTAATGATGATCCAAAGGTTTAGGATTTAGAAAATTAACAAATTTACTCTCTCTCTCATCCCAGTTTTATGCTGTTTCAATTTGAAGTATTGGTTTATTTATATTTTATTATTACCATTTGGAAGTCATAATTCATAGGGCATACTGAAGTCTCTCTTCATCAACCCTTAGTACTTACACATACTATTACATTTTGTCACCCAAACTATGGGGCATTTGTTTGGTTAGCGAGCTTAGCTCAGCTAAAAGATGTAACATTACATTTTGAAATCCAGCATGGGGCACTTGTTGGGTTAACCAGCTTAGCTCAGTCAAAAAATATACTATTATAATATATATCAATAAATATTTCTGCTACAAGTTAATATATATACCCTTTATGGATATATCATATTTAGTATGTATACAAAATTGTTTAACCTTTTTTTTTTATTTTGGAAAAAAAAAATTTAATAAACAAAAGTTTAGCAAAACTATATTGTAAACTAATTTTCTTATTTTAACTTAAATGAAACTAAGAAAATTGTGTGCATTATTTAAAACATTGAATTTCTAACAATTTTTAAATTTGATATCAAAAGATTAAAAATGCCCCCTCCACTCTTTCATATCTATGAAACTAGATTATCTATCTAAAATATTATTGTACCCTGTCACTTTTAACAAATTATATGGAATTTAAATCTATTAAAATTCAATTTTAAATATAACTTTAAATTGAATGCAAAAAAATCTTTATACTGTCCTTTTGTGAGCCTTACTTAAAACATTAAAATTCTAAGAACAATTTTTAAATTTGAAATCAAAATGTTAAAAACTTTGCCGCCCCCTGTTGCATATCTAAGAAACTAGATCAATCCCATATTGCTTTGCCTGGTATTTCTTACTTCTGTACCAAATTTGAACTAATTCAATTGGATTTCAATCTATTAAACCTTGATTTTAAAATTGTATTCTAACTTAAATAATAAGTGATTCCAAAAGTTTACAAACAAACATACCAACAAAGTAACAGATATTCTAACTTAAATAAAAGCATTTAAAAGGGAATACATTAATAATACTCTTGATAGTTTAAAAAGAGGTTGTAAAACCACAACTTCCCCCATCTTCTTTGAGATTTTAAGTAAATTTGACAACAAAAGTTTTGCTTTCTGACACTATTTCTACTGATACCTTATTTTACATTTCAATAAATAAAAATTGCAAGTATATACCAAATAAAAATATTGAAGAACACACTGTAGCACTCCTAAAACATCAGAACCTTTTAGGTACCCATAAAAAGTAGTAGTAGTAGTAGTAGTAGTAGTAGTAGTAGTAGTAGTAGTAGTAAAAGCAGCAGCAGCAGTAGTAGTAGTAGTAGTAATAATAATAATAATAATAATAATAATAATAATTATTTATAAAAAATGTTACATTTAATTTGAGGAGTAATTCACTAAAAACCAAAATATATTTTTTTTCTTCCATTGTATTTCTTGAAATAAAAGTGGAGGGACCATTGTATTTCTTGAAATAAAAGTGGAGGGAAGCATCTAAAAATTAAATTTCTTCAACCACAAGTTGGGTTTATATAACTAACTTAAAATCTCGTCCCCTCTCTTATATTTCAGATTAAATGTATCAACCCAATTGTGGTTGAAGAAAAAAAAATATTTGTTTTTAATGCATTATTGGTGACTGAATTAATTTATTTATTTAATCTCTGGTGCCCACACATTTTATTTCAAGCTAAATATAGCAAACCAACTTGTCAAAAAAAAAAAATTTTTAGTTTTGTAGTGCTTTATTGGTGATGGAATTAATTTATTTAATTTATGAACACCCACCAATTTTTAATGCATTACTGATAACTGGTAATTAATTTAGGAATATCCATGAACTTATTTCAAGTTAAATATACCTACCCAAATTGTGATCAAAGAAAAAAAAATTGGTGACTGAATTAATTAATTTATGAACACCCACCACTTTTATTTCAAGTTAAATATAACAACATTATAATCAAAGAAAAAAATTATTTTTTCATTTTTAGTGCAATACTGGTGATTGAATTAACTTATGGCTGTTCATGACATTTATTCAACTTAGATATACGAAGTCAAATTGTGATGAAGAAAATATTATTTTTTGGTTTTCAGTGCATTGATTACTATATTAAATAATTCATGGATACCTATCATTTTTATTTTGTTAAATATACCAATTTAAACTGTAGTTATTTTTTAGTGCATTACTGGTAACTGAATTAATTTATTTAATTTATGAATGTCCACCACCTTAAACATACCAACCAAAATAGTCATCAAAAATATTTTTAGCTTTGTAGTGTACTACCAGAGACTGAATTTTTTAATTTATTTAATTTATGAATGCATACCAGTTTTCAGTACTTATAACTGAATTAATTTAAGAATACCCATGACCTATTTCAAGTTAAAATCCTAATCCAAATTGTTGGTCACAAAAAAAAAAGATTTTTTTTTTTTTTTGGTTTTTAGTGCATTATTAGTGACTACATTAATTTACAAACACTCAACAGTTTTTGGCATATTACTGATAACTGAATTAATTAATTTATTGAATCTATGGCTGCCCATCACATTTATTTCAAACCAAATAGGGATTGATTGATGGAATTACTTTATGGATGCCCATATATCAACCCAAATTGTGATCAAAAATATATGTACATGTGGTTTTTACAGCACTACTGGTGATCCATCATTTTTATTTCAAGTTAAATATACAAATCCAAATTGTGGTTAAAGAAAAAATTCTTTTTATTTTTTATTTTTAGTGAATTATTAGTCATCAAATTAATTTATGAATGCCCATCATTTTTATTTCAAATGAAATATATCAACCCAAATTGCAGATGCAGAAAAATATTATTTTTTAGGATTTTGGTACAGTAAAGATAACTGAATTAATTAATTTATTTGATTTATGGATGCCCTCCATCTTTATTTCAAGTTAAATATACCAATTCAAATAGTCATCAAGAAAAAAGTATTTTTAGCTTTGTAGTGCATTACTGGGGATTGAAAAAATATATTAATTTAATTTATGGACATCTAGACATCCATCACCATCTAGTGCATTACTAATCACTAAATTAATTAATTTATAAATGGCCAACGTTTTTATTTCAAGTTTAAATATACAAAGCCAAACTGTACTCAAAGAAAATATATATATATTTTTGGTTTTTAGTGCATTATTGGTGACTGCATTATTTTATTCATGGACACTCATCACTTCCGATTGCATTACTGGTGACTGAATTCATAGATTTATGCATGCCCATGATATTTATTCCAATTTAAATATAGTAACTCAAATTGTGATCAAACAAAAAAAGTTTTTTCATTTTTAGTGAATTATTGGTTATTGAATTAATTAATTCATAGATGCCCTGACTTTTATTTCAAATTAAATACACTAACCAAATTGTGGTCAAAGAAAAAACAATTTTTGGTTTCAATGCATTTTTGGACAACCACCATTTTTATTTCAAGTTAAATATGCTGACTTAAATTATAATCAAAGAAAATTATTTTTGGGTTTATAATAACAGAAACACAGGCTTATTATATACCTGTGTCTATATATGTAATATACAGGGTATATGAGAATCGACTTTGACACAACCCACCATGCTCCATACTATCTCATAACACTGATATACTTGAACACATATATGTTGAAAAGACAAATAATCATCAATATATGTATTTCATGCTAAACCAGCAATCATCAATTGGTCCAGATTATCATCTCTACACATATATGCTATAAGTGCTCAGATATATATTGATAGCCAAACCTCATACTTTAATGGACAGGCTTCAATCTACTCCACACTCCAACTCCTCAACCGTCCATCCAATTGAAAATCTGATTATGGAATGCTCAAAGGCCACCCTGAGACTGAGATTCTTGTCACACCCATGTAGACTTAAAGTCAATCTGACCCCTCATGTACAGGACATAATCCATTTAATACATATACAAGGGATAGGCAGACATCTCTATTATGTAATAACAGAAACACAGGCTTATATATCTGTGTCTATATATGTAATATATAGGGTATAC
Source organism: Epiperipatus broadwayi (assembly GCA_028023455.1). Classification (NCBI taxonomy): domain Eukaryota; kingdom Metazoa; phylum Onychophora; class Udeonychophora; order Euonychophora; family Peripatidae; genus Epiperipatus; species Epiperipatus broadwayi. The sequence goes on from JAQFVV010012531.1 coordinate 2,387,945, forward strand.
GAGCACAGACTTTCACACGACCACCACTCTCCACACTATCTCATAACACATACACTTGAACACATATATGTTGAAAAGATAAATAATTACCAATATATGTATTTCATGCTAAATCAGCAATCATCAGTTGGTCCAGATTACCATCTCTACAAATATATGCTATAAGTGCTCAGATATATATTAAGATAGCCAATCCTCATACTTTAATGGACAGGCTTCAATCTACTCCATACTCCAACTCTTCAACTGTCCATCCAATTGAAAATCTGATGATGGAATGCTCAAAGGCCACCCTGAGACTGAGATTCTTGTCACACCGATGTTGACCTAAAGTCAATCTGACCCCTCATGTACAGGACATAATCCATTTAATACATATACAAGGGATGGGCAGACATCTCTACTATGTAATAACAGAAACACAGGCTTATTATATACCTGTGTCTATATATGTAATATATAGGTTACATGAGCACAGACTTTCACATGACCCACCACTCTCCACACTATCTCATAACACTGATACACTTGAGCACATAGTTGAAAAGATAAATAATCACCAATATACGTATTTCATGATTACCATCTCTACACATATATGCTACAAGTGCTCATATATATATCAAGATAGCCAAACCTCATACTTTAATGGAAGGCTTCAATCTACTCCACACTCCAACTCCTCAACCGTCCATCCAATTGAAAATCTGATGATGGAATGCTCAAAGGCCACCCTGAGACTGAGATTCTTGTCACACCAATGTTGACCTAAAGTCAATCTGACCCCTCATGTACAGGAAATAATCCATTTAATACATGTACAAGGGATGGGCCGACATCTCTACTATGAAATAACAGAAACACAGGCTTATTATATACCTGTGTCTATATATGTAAAATATGGGTTACATGAGCACAGACTTTCACATGACCCACCACTCTCCACACTATCTCATAACACTGATACACTTGAACACATATATGTTGAAAAGATAAATAATTGCCCATATACATATTTCATGCTAAACCAGCAATCATCAGTTGATCCAGATTACCATCTCTACATGGATATGTTACAAGTGCTCAGATATATATTAAGATAGCCAAACCTCATACTTTAATGGAAGGCTTCAATCTACTCCACACTCCAACTCCTCAACCATCCATCCAATTGAAAATCTGATGATGGAATGCTCAAAGGCCACCCTGAGACCAAGATTCTTGTCACACCCATGTTGACATAAAGTCAATCTGACCCCTCATGTACAGGACATAATCCATTTATACATATACAAGGGATGGACAGACATCTCTATTATGTAATAACAGAAACACAGGCTTATTTAATCTTTCAATATTTATATCATAAAATGTATTGTATTAATTCTAATTTATTATATTAATTTTAAAAAAAAATAGATTTAAAAATACTTTATTATAAGTTATATTTATTTTAAAAAAATAACTTCAAAACTTTCCTTGTAATTGAATCAGTTTGTAAATATACCCAATTACAAATGTAAGACTGATTTTTTTAAAATAAAACCATTTATATAAAAACTAGCCAATCTTACAAACTTTGTTATTTCTCAGAAAATGAGTTTAGTTGCAAACTAAAACAAGGATGGAAACCTGCTCAAACTGTCATTATTTAATGATTGGCAAGCCTGACACCTTACAATAGACCATTTAAAGACTGATTTATCTACATGTAACAATTAATTAAATAATTAACATAATATACAATTATAGTGCTTAATGTAAATAAGATTCAAGCCTATTCTTATATGTTTTGTGATGTAAAAACTTGATACAGATGACAAAAGATGTTCCCTTGAATTTTCCCATGAACCTTTATTACTATTGTTCATAATTCAGAATTTGAGTATTATATAAAATCTTATATCTTAATTATATAATATGCTAATATAGAATGCTTAAATACTCTCATTCATAAACTACTTGCATGTATAAGGATTATAAAATATTAAAAAAAAACTAGGTAATGTTCAATGACAAAAAAAAGCTAAACTTAGTCATTGGCTCAGACCTATGGAAGTATGATATCTGTCTTATAAAGACTGCATTCTATCCCAATTACTATTTTAGTTTTTACAAATGTAAACTGGCATTCATATAATGAATTTGGATTAATCTGGGATCTTAATTCTTTAACTAATAATAACTAGATACTTTTTTACCAACCACTATTATTGAAATACTATCTTGGTAAGTGGTGGATTGGAGTCTTGATTAAAACTTACCCATAAAAAATAAAAATAGATTGATAGTAATGAATTCTAATAAATTAAAAACAATAAAAATTTAGAACAAATTACTAATGCAAATGGCAACAATAGATAAAATCAATCATTAAATTAAATTTAAGATAGATTGTTTTCATCAAAAAAAGCTTAATACAAAGAAGAAAATATGGCAATTGCATGGGGGAGGGAGGGTTTGTAATATTCTGCAACTGTTTACTTATGAATCTAAGATTTAATGGAAGAGCAATAAAGACTACAGACAGATCATATCATAAAATATGTGCATAAGTATATGTCAGAATTAATTATAAGGGATTAAAAATGAATTATATAGATGGAAGAGATTAAATGAATATATTGAGAGAAAATGACACTAAATGAGACATTATTAGAAAAAGTAACAATAAAAGACTAATTGAAGTTAAAGAAAGACATGAAAAAATTTGATGACTATTATATTTCAATGTACTTGTATATATAAATTGGTATAAATATTAAAAATACATGTAGACTACTGTGAGTTCCAAATTTTTACTTTTATCATACGAATATTTCTATCAACCATCATAAATAGTATATATGCATCATAATAAATTTGCTATTTGCTCTAACATGTATATGTTACAATCACTGCAATAATACACCAAAAATAGAAAATCTCAAATCAGTAATATACATATATTTAATTTTAATTACAATATTTAACAGAAGTCACACTGTCAACCCCTACAATTATTCTTAAATAAAATAGTGATACAGTTCTGGTTAATTTAAATTTTGATACTGTTTCTTCATTCACAAATGATAATCACAATGCATTGTACCTTTTTAATTATGGTTTCCTATAAAAAGGATTTAATATGCATTAAGTATATTGAAAGCCATAATATTTCAGTACATCAGGGTAAAAGTGAAATAAATATACTATGACAGAAGAAATACTATTAGTTATGTATCTTATACTTAAGCAATTTTTACTATTAGAACCTTCATGCCATCTATTATGTATAATATACAAGTACTGCCATAAAAGTGCATCATTTGCATAAATGTATTTTTGCTTATATGTTTTAGCAATCACATTATTAGATGAGAGAATTTTTTTTATATTAAACCTTTTATTGACTGTACACTAAAAAATAATTGTTTCTTCAACCAAAATTGGAGTATTTGGATTTAATTTTAAATAAAAGCATGGGGTGGAAGGAATACTTCTGGATCCCCTCCCCCCATGCTTACATTTCAAAATAAATCTAAATACTCCAATTGTGGTTGAAAAAACAATTATTTTAGATAAAAGCATTTAATATATAAAAAAATTATGTATTATTTTTAAATTTTTAGTATTGGCACAGTAAATAAAAAGGTAAAATTATATTGTACTTTAAATTGACTTGACACTTATAGTTGATTATCACTAGATATTTCAGCTGTGATAAAAAGTTTCCCCTTCATATATATATATATATCATATTTAGTGTGTATATAGAAATACATGTGTATATATTGTTAATTAACTTCCTTTATTAACTATAATTTTATTTTAAATCAATATCACATATATAGTATATGTAAGTCATTTTAAATTCCTGCAATAAATTAATATATATATTCTTAATATATAAATTATTTTATACTCCTAATGTTGTTATATTTAGGATATGTACATAATTATATATGTATAATAAATCAGTAACTAAGTTTTCTATTTAAATTGATAGATTTATTTTAAAACAATTGTTTTTAAAAAAAATGCTAAAGAAAAATTCACATTTTTTAAAAATTTTTCATGACAGTTTTAAAATGTGATTTTTCTAGTTTATCTTTTAAAAAAAACAATTGTTTTAAAATAAAAATAAAAATTTTAAATAGAAAACTTAATTATTGATTTATTATACATATATAATTATGTACACATACTAAATATGATATATACATTGAGAGTTTAAAATGATTTTTAAAATGTTATCAAACTAAAAGAAAAAAATTTAAACTGCCTTCTCACAACCATTAAATTAAAACAAATGAAATTTCTAAAAATAATTGTTAACTGCAAAATGTAAAATTATTTAAATATTTTTCATATTTTCCCCACTCTGTTCCACATCTATCAAACTAGTCAACATACTGTTCCACAACTACCAAACTAGTTAGCATACTAAAAAGAGACTGTTTCAAATGAATTAGGATGATATAACTTACTTATATATCAATTTTCAAGCAATTCTATTGAATTTAAATATATTAAACTTTGATTTTAAAATTTAATTCTAACTTGAAAAAGATCAAAAATAAGCAAACAAAAAGATTTCCAAAATCAATAAAAGCATTTAAAAAATAAATAAATAAATGCATATATGTTCATAATCTAGGCAATGTAAAAAGCAAAATGAGAAAAAGAAATTCACTGCCAACAAACTATTGGCAGTAATTTAATAATAGGGTTCATTTTATATTTGTCACTGGAATTAATGAAATTTTATTTAATACAGAAAAAATTGTATTGGGTATAAAATAGACTTGACCAAGTGTGCAGAAAAACATTCAAATGTAAATGTAAGCTATAAATTTTATTTTATTTTAAATGAATAATCATTTTTTAACAATATGTTTTGATAAGTTCCCATTTAATTTTATTTAACTAAAAGTAATGTTTGAAAACAAAATTCATTATAAAATTAACAATCAATAAATTAATTTTTTTTTTACTTAACAATTTTTTAAGTCTTTAATAAATTCCCATTTAAGTGACTAAATGTCCATTTAATTGATTTAGTGCAATAGTAGAGTGCTGAACTGGAGTCCAAAATCTGTCAGTCATTTTAAAATATTAGGTCTGAATGAGATCAATAAGATGATAATCATTCAACTAAGAACTGTTTCACAACTAAGCAGCAATTAACTAATTTTCCAAAACATGACAATAAATGTGTATAAGATGTGACACAAAATAATGCAATCCCTTCATATATTTATAAATGTTTAGACTGTGCCTTGATACCAGAAATATGGAGGTTTTATAATCAAATAAGTTACAAAAAAATAGATTATCACACATTAATAAAAGAACAATGTTTAGTATAATAAAAGAAAAAGTTAAGCAGACGCTTACCATAAAAGAGCTAAGATATATCTCAATTGAAGATATTGATTCTAAAATATTAGGTAGAATATTATTGAAAAGATTATATAGGTTGATAAATAAAGAACTATCAACTGCACATTATGCTACAAAAATGAGAGCAGTAAATGCTGTTTTGAAAATTCAAGAAACAAGTATGTCAGAGAATTAAAATTGACAGAATATTTTGCAATGAAAATTGATTTTAAATCAGCTTTTGATTTGGTAAATTTGACATATTTACTTAAAGCCCTAAAGAAATTTCTACCAAAACATAGATATTTAGCTCAAGCAATAGAGAACTATATTAAAAACAATATATTATCAATGAAGAACTAAATGGTCATAGATATTGAAAACCAAGTATCAGGTTTTTATCTTTCTCATTTAGGTGGGAAAATAACATTCAAATTGTTATGAATAACCTGGATAGTTTTCAAAGAAAGACAGAATTCTCTATACAGTCATTAAAATCTGCAACTTGGCAACTAGCTAAAAGTAGAAAGATTCCATCTGAATACCAGACAAACTCCATTATTGCTTTTATGAATCCCACTTTATATGTCAAAGAAAGTATGAATCTATATCTAAATAAGTTGGCAATTGACAAAATCAATAAAATTAAATCTTTCTTATTAGTTACGCTTTATGAAATTACTAAAACAAGAATTTTTAATGCACCTTGGATGAATGTTTTCAATATAACAATAAAATTGAATCAGATAGCAAGGAACTATATTTGGGGGAAATCTTCACATCTAATATCAATTTCAATATTAAGATTACCAATTACTAAAGGAAACTTCAATCTTATTGATCCAAAATTATATGTGCTATATATATACATGTAAGTTTAAAAAAATGCATACATTTAAATTAAATGATAAAATAAATTTAATCTGTCGAATTAACAAATTTCTCAGGGAATTTTATCTGATAAAGAAAAAACTAATTACATCCATAATTGAATTTTTTTCTAATTAAAGATAATCTTTAGAATTTAGAAAATTTATTAATTAAATATATACTTTATAGAACGATAGCAGTTCATACAATAAATCATGCCAAAACCTAAATCAATCAGTTGGACTTGGGTTCAAGAATCAAAAAAAAGGCAACAGAATATATCCTTCAGAAGAGCTGAAGAGTCAAGGAAGAAGGCAATAGGATATTTCCAACAGAAGAGTCAAAATCCCAGTGTGCAGTGCTCCATCGAAGGTCCAAAGAGTCTCAGAGATTTAAAAGATCGTAAGAACCTCTGTATTATTTAATTTTATTATTTGATTGCCAGAGCAACCTCTCAGATACTTGCACCTGGCAACTCGATATACAAATTAATACAATTGGCAAACCATTAAAATTTTCAAGAATCTTTTAATTAACACTGAAAATAAATTTGTGTAGTCCTACAAACTTTATTAGGATATTTGGAATTATTAAATTGGAAAAAATACTAATCATAAATTCGTAAATTATTAAGTAATGCTGTTATTAATCTAGATTAATGGAGAATATGATGTGCATAGAGGGTTAGAATGACCTCTCTATGCAAACCATATAGAAAAGCAATTTTTAATAAACAATATCAAAAAGAATAAGATAAAAATTGCCACTCTATTATATTTTGTGGGTCTAGATGTAATCCAGATAGTAAATCATCTATGCAATTCTAAAAAACTCAAAAAATTACAATATTCAGAATTACAGAGTATATTAAAAATATTCTGATCCCAAATCCACTAAACATGTAGCACACCTCCATTTTCAGAATCGTTGACAAAATAAAGATGAGAAAACTCGCAAATTCAATATTGCATTACAAAAATTAGTAAAAAAACTATATTTTTGAAAATTATTTAGAAGTGCTGCTACAACAACTTTTGTCAGGCATGTCTGATGGGAGGCTCCAAGAACAGCTATTGACAGTTGATGACCTCATACACAAAACAACGAACAAAATGGATTTTGCCTACCAAGTAGCTATAGAGCAATCAAAACAGTTTCGGATTGCAACACTAGCAGAAAGTCGTCAATTAAACATCATTAAAACAAACAAAGCAAATAAAATGAAAAAAAATTAATTGTTATAGGCACAGAAAATCTGGATACTTAGCTAGAACATGTAAATGAAGAAATGAAAAATGTAAGTTACAGAAAAATAGATTATTTGGCAGAAATGTGTAAAAATAACCAGAAAGAAGGGTAAAAAATATTTTAATTCAACAAAACAATTACTGAAAATAACCAACAAGTAGAAATTAACAATGCAAAATGTAAATAATGATCAAATAATGCTATCCGTTAAAATATTTGACTGACCTCTTGTCATGGAAATTGACAGGGGCTCTAAAAATATCTTTAATGACATAAGGCAATATCACAATTTGGCAATAAAACTATTAATTTAGAAAAAATAAAACTGATACCAAAAGACATAAACAGGAAGCACACTGAAATAGTTGGAAAAGTTATTGTTCTGGTACAAACAAAGAATAAAATTGCTGGTTTTCCATTATACATTATGGGGAAAAATGAATCCTATAATTGGAAGAAACTGGTTTAAATCTATGGGCATTAAAATAACCATTGTAAAAAAAATTATGATCAAAAAAGAAATATGCAATACATTTCCATCATTGTTTAAAAAAGAATCCAGGAGAAATCAGAACAAACTACTTGAAATACAGCTAAAAAAGAATGCAAAACCTATGCTATGTAAACCACGAAGATATCATATGCGCAATGAAAACAACTGGCTAGTGCATGGAATGAATTAACAAATATGGGTATTAACACCCATGGAAAATTCAGAATAAGCTATACCTGTAATAATCATTACTAAGCATGATGGCAGTATATGTATCTGTGATGATTACTGTATAATAGTCAACCCAGTTTTAAATAAAAATAATTTTCCAGTACCAAATGTACATGAAGTTTTAGCCACACTTGAGGGAACTACTCACTATGCAATATTACATTTCAATGCTGCACTCCATGAAATATAGGTAATAAAAATGTCAACTGAGACTTTAAAACCGACTACACCTTTTTGCCTATTCAAATACAATCGATTGCCATTTGGAATTACTACCAAACCAAATAGTTTTCAATCAAACATAGACCAAACTACATTCGACAGATTGGTTGGTGGGATACCTTATTTTGATATTTTAATAATAGCCAACTCTGAGAGAGAACCTCAGAGTAACTGTATTTTTATATTGGACTATTTCCATCATCTAATATGTATGTTGAATGTCTTTAGAAAAGTTTAATTTTTAGTTAAATATTCCAAATGCATTCAACTGTTAGTAATATCACAGCAAACAGGTTAGTATATGCACCAACTGTTAGTAATATCACAGCAAACAAATGTTAGTAATATCACAACAAACAGGTTAGTATATGCACTAACTGTTAGTAATATCACAGCAAACAGTTTAGTATATACACAACGTTTCGAGAGGTATTTTTCTCCCCTCTTCTTCAGGTGTTGCTGGCCTGACCAGTGACAGTACTAGAATGGGATTCGAACCTGGGCCCTTAGAATCTTGATAATTGAATTTTAAGATAACGCTCTAACCAACTGAGCCATCCTGCCGAAGGCAACAGTATGTAGTAATTTCATATACTTATCTATGAGGTTCCTCCTGATTTCTCCACTTTTTCCTCAGAGCAAAGTTGATTAGTGGTTTCCATACATTATGTATAGTCACACTAGGTTGGCTAATGGGATTTTTTGCCATTGTCATGTGAGCAACTTCTTTAAATTTTCTTCTTTGTACCTTTTCTTCTTTGTCCAATATTTTTGTATTTTCCCAAACGAACATATGTTCATTGGTCCATACATGGTCTGCTGCCTTAGACACATCTGTTTTTTCTCTCCTAATCATTAGTTTATGTTCTTGCAAGCGCTTTTGAATGGGACGGCTGGTTTCACCAATATATGTTCTTCCACATTCACATGGTATTTCATAGATGTAGTTTTTTCTTTGCAGCATTTCAAGTTTAGGCTTTGTAGATGTTAGAATTCCTCAAAGGGTGGTATGGCCCTGGAAAGCTGTTCTGATGTTATACTGATTGCAGATTTTCCTTAATTTGTCTGCTATTTTCGGAATGTATGGATACACTACAGTACCAATAATTGTCTTTTCTGTTGATAGTTCTTTTTGTTGTCTATTTAATGTTTTCTTAATAACAGCTGATGAATAACCATTTTTCTTAAGCGCTTGCAAAAACATAAACTGATGATTAGGAGAGAAAAAACAGGTGTCTAAGGTAGCAGACTATATATGGACAAATGAACATACGTTCGATTGGGAAAATACAAAAATATTGGACAAAGAAGAAAAGGTACAAAGAAGAAAATTTAAAGAAGCTGCTCACATGACAATGGCAAAAAATCCCATTAGCCAACTTAGTGTGACTATACATAATGTATGGAAATGACTAATCAACTTTGCTCTGAGGAAAAAGTGGAGAAATCAGGTCTCTCATAGATAAGTATATGAAATTACTACATACTGTTGCCTTTGGCAGGATGGCTCAGTTGATTAGAGCGTTACCTTAAAATTCAATTATCAAGATTCAAGGGCCCAGGTTTGAATCCCATGCTAGTACTGTCACTGGTCAGGCCAGCAACACCTGAAGAAGAGGGGAGAAAAATACCTCTCGAAATGTTGTGTATATACTAAACTGTTTGCTGTGATATTACTAACAGTTAGTGCATATACTAACCTGTTTGCTGTGATATTACTAACATTTGTTTGCTGTGATATTACTAACAGTTGGTGCATATACTAACCTGTTTGCTGTGATATTACTAACAGTTGAATGCATTTGGAATATTTAACTAAAAATTAAACTTTTCTAAAGACATTCAACATACATATTAGATGATGGAAATAGTCCAATATAAAAATACAGCTAGAACACCATCATCACAAACCTTCAGAAAAAAACTTCAAAGTAAGGTTCATGAAGTTTATGAGAAGTTTTCAAAATTAGAGGCCAGATTAAATGAACAAAAATGTATCAGAAATATTTCAAAAATTAAATTTCTAGGACATGTAATATCCAATAGTGATAAAAAAAACCAATGCCTGAAAAGGTACGAGCCAATAAAAATGCAAAAATATCTCAGAAACATCAAAGAACTAAAATCTTTTGTAGGCCTTATTGGATATTTTGAAAGTTTTCTTAAAGAAAATACCCATATAACCAAGAAGTTGTATGAGGTATTAGAAAAAAGCAGAAATGGAGTTGGGACAGAATTCATGAAAATGCATTCATCAAGACAATAAGTTTGCTGACATCAGAATGACCTACTAATAAACTAAAATAACAATGCACATGTAATACTAACCAATGATGCATCAGAAATGCGGAATGAGAGCAGTAATAAGTTACCTCACAGATGAAGATTTTAACCATAAATGACTGAATACAAACACTTCAAACACATGATAAAGTCTTTGGGAAAAGATAGAAGACTTTATCATGTGTTTGAAGTGTTTGTATTCAGTCACTTATAGTTAAAATCTGCAAAGCGCATGTGCAACAGCTTAATGCTGTTTAGCTATTACAGTTTATAAAACTTCGCGCTATATAAAATAATTGATTTACTCACAGATAAAGGCAAATGATCCATAGCTTATGCTTTCAGAACATTTTCAAGGACTGAATGAAATTACAGCCAACTGGATAAAGAAGCTTTAGCAATCATTTTTGAAATCAAGAAGTTCCACTAATATCTATATGGAAGAAATTTTGCAGTTGTCACTGACCATAAACCACTGCTGGGAATGATTCAAGATCAAAACAATTACTTGATCAATTAAGTCCACACATGGTAAGTTGGATTGAAATATTATCTGGATATGACTACACACTTTAATATAAGACAGTCTTATAACACATGCTAACCCTATCCCAAATATCAGATGATAACAAAAAAAGCATAACAGGGCAAGATTCCACAAATAATATATATATACAGGAATCAAATGTTTTTTGAATAGCGAGATGGTAACAAAATGGACTAAAGCAGATGATTCCCATATAACTTATTACATAATTGGATATGCAATGGATAGTCAACTTAACAACCCATAAATCTCCTAGAGGCATTCCAGAAATTACGAGAACAAATGTCGATAAATAAAGGATGCATAATGATAGGTGATCAAGCGATCATACTTATTCAAGGTTGCCCAGAGATTTTAAAATTGATCCATGATGGACATCCAGGAATTGTACAAGACATAGCTTTAGTATGTTCCTATATATGGTGGTCAGCAATAGATAAATACATTGTAAACACCATAAAAGCATGTGTAAAATGTCAGTCAAATGCAAACCAGAAAATGTGAACATATACTTCATGGCAATTGGAACTAAGCCATGACAATGAGTCCACATGAACCATGCAGGGCCCTTCAGAGGGCGTCTATTTTTAACTATGATTGATTCATATTCTAACTGTGTAGAATATAGACTGCTTAAAAATACAGGATTCAAAGAAACAGTATCAACTCTTAAAAGAGATTTTTGCTTTCCATGGAACCCGAGAAAGCCTAGTAACAGATGATGGTTCTGGCTTTACCTCGGTACAATTCAAAGCCTTTATGAATAAGTGGGATATCAAACATTATTCCACCTTATCATCCAGAGACAAATAAACTAGCTAAAAAGGCTGTACACCAGATTAAGCAAGCCCTTAACAAGTCAGGGTCTCTGCAAGTCCATGAAGTTCTGCAGGCAGCAATGCTATACCAGCATTCTATACCCATAGCATCAACAGGGATTTCATCAGCAAGAGAAGTTACTAAGTCAAAAACTAAAAACAAACTATCACTATTATGTCCATAACTTGATTCCACAAAAACTGTGACAGGCGAATGCAAAGAATTCACAGGCAAAAACATTTGGATCAGAGATTCTCTAAAGAAAAAGTGGATACCAGCATGATATTTTAAGTACTTTCAAATAAAATTGTACTCATAAAATCAGAAGTGGGCACACAATTCCATTGCCGTACAAATCATATAAAGCAGTGATTAACAAATTACAGTTTACTCTCCTATTTAGGATTAAGTCAGGAATTCAGTGAATGAAAGAAAACCGATAAAAGGACTGAAGGAGAAAGGAAAGAATTAAATACAGGCTGCACAGATTGTGAAAATACAATAGAAGCAATCACACATTAGGAAAATAATCTTAAACCAGAAAAGTATAAACCTCAAAGATTGCAGAAGCGACCTACATATTATGAAGACTATATAATTTGAAAGAAAAACTGTAATTCTCTAAAGTAAAGGGAAGGAGTGTTATATATATATATATATAGATATTTTAGTTTTAAAAAAATGCACAACTTTAGAATGTTAAAATAAATTTCATCAATCAAATTTAAAAATTCCTAAAAGCATTAAAGTTACAAATTTTATCTGATAAAAAACTAACTATATCCATAATTGGATTTTTTTCTAATTAAAGATAATCTTTGGAATTTATAAAATTTATTAATTAAATATATACTTTAGAGAACAATAGTGATTCATACTATAAATCCCCTCAAAATCTAAATCAATCAATCGAACTTAAGTTCAAGAGCCAAGAACGAAGACAACAGAATACATCCAGCAGAATAGTTACAGCGGAAAAAGGCAATAGGATATTTCCAACATAACAGTCAAAATCCCAGTGTAGTGCCCTACCGATCTAAAGGGAGTCTCAGAGATTTAAAAGATTTTAAGAACCTTTCTTATTTAATTTATTTGATTGCTGAAGAAACCTCTTTGCCACTCGCACACAGATATACTGCAATTCATAAAAACCATATTATTTATTTTATTATTTGATTGCTGAAGTAACCTCTTACTCCTTGGACACAACTCAATATATAATAATATCTATCATAGATAAGAGGATGAGGTATATTAATATAACACAAGATAAAAGTTTTAATCCACCATCACCAGATACTAATTTAATTAATAAAATTGAAAAAAAAAAATAGAAAATCATTTTATGGTGATAACTTAAACTTAAATAGCTTGGTTAACATTAAATACAATGATTTAAAAAAACTAATAAACAATGTTCTATATACTTGGACAGAAGTGTCAATGATTAAGATTATGAAGAATCTTCAAAAAATATATGTTTCACAATCAAATATCAAATTCTGCTTCAAATTTTTAAATGGTTTCCTATCAACAAGAGTTTATTTAAATGGTAGGCTAAAATTGAATTTGGAGCCTTCATGTATTTTCCTAAGATAAAAGAGAAAACCTTTCACTTGTTTGAAGAATGTGTAAAATTTAAATTCTGAAGATCAAAAGTATTTCATGCACTATACATAAATTTAAAAAGTGAAATAACAAACAATATTAAAAGGTTTAATTCACATAATGCAATGATTTTGCTACATGCTCTAAAATCTGTATGGACTATGAGGTGTGAAATGATTTTTGATAATAAAAAATATAATTGGTTAAAAACACTTGATAATAATTGGAATAAATATTTTAATAACTGTATCAGATACATTCCCTAAAAAATAATGGAAAAAATTTAGTCAAACACTAATCTGTCTTGAATTTTGGAAATAATATAAATATTCAAAAGAGTGTGATTTAAAAAAGAAACAAAATAATATATAAATAAGTATAAAAATCTGTAATTAAAAATTTATATGTAAATAATTATTGTAAAAATATATATAATTTTTATTTTTTGTTAATAAAGATTTTACTTAAAATAAAATAGAAAAGATATAGAAATAAGTTTATCATATAAATATATATTGTAAAGATATATTCAAAAATATTAAAATTAATAATTATTAATATTTACATTTAACCTAGTAATAGAGAAAAAAAACTAAATAGTAAATGTTTATTTTTTCTTCCTATTATATAAAGATATAATATACACTGTATTGTAATAGTAAAATAAGTTCAATATATAGAATTTATTATAAATATAAATCCAATACTATGGATATTATATTTAATATTTATATTTAATCATTAAGTTTTCAGAAAAATATATGTGCTTTAGAATATGCAAGACATATATAATAAGAGGATAAAAAGTGTTTTCTTCAACTATTATGACATGTTCTCTAAATCCAGCAAAATTAATTAAGAATAACTAGGAAATCAAGATTAGATATATTGTTTATAACACTCTTAATTAAGGCAGTGAAGAAGATAGAGCTCTGATGAAGACTGCTGGACAGTCGAAACTGTAAGAAAATAAAGAAGTTTTTAAGAAAATTTGTTGCATTAACGTGTATATGAATAGAGTGTTGTAAACAATATATATAATTATATGAAGATATGCAAAGAAAATAAGAGAATCAAGATTAGATCGCATTAGCAGATATTGCTCTTATATAAATAAATAAGATTAAAAAATGTCTTCAACGGTAAAATTTTTAAAAATCATTGATAAATCTTTTAAAAGATTGAATACACATTTTAAAGTGGTACTTTGGGATTAGTGCTACTATGATGTAATTGTTGGGCTATAATTATGCTAACGTTGCAAATTATTCTACACTTTAAACTTGTTATTTTTTTTAAAGATTAGCAAAGTTTATATTTAAAAAATGAGTTTATGAATTCAACTAAATTTTAAAAAATTATTATGAATACAAAATATGTACTTAAAAAATTTGAATTCAAATTCATTTTAAAAAAATATTATGAATATGATATGAATAAAAACATTTTTGAATAAAAAAAATGAGTAAACAAAAGCAATTTTAAATGGTCTGTTTATTTAATTCAACTCTATTATTTATATTATTCGTAATACTTTTTTTAAAATTAACTTGAATTCAACAACTCATTTTTTAAATATAATGCTTGCAAAACCTAAAGTTATACTTCACAGGCAATAAAAATATATTCGCAAAATTACAATAATTATGGCCGGATGATTATGTCACAGCAGTGCTAACTCCAAGGTACCTTTACAGTTTATTTTGATAAGTTGTCCCGATAGCTTCTTCACTTCTTTTGATTACCAAGAGTGCCACTATGTCACGACTTAGAAAATTTAATTTACAGTGATCAAGAGTTGATGATGGCTAATGCTGCCAGCTAGACCCAGGGAGAGAAAAAGGTCTTCAAGGTTGTTTAGACAAATGAGAAAAGAATACAAAGACAAACATCAGCTTAAAATAATTGTAAATAATTTTTAAAATTTATTAAATTCAAAAATAAAATAAATCCCAGGCAAACAAAATATAAGTTTGACTTAGATTCTTCTAGAGTATTTATCGGAGAGAGTTTTGAAAACATTAAACACTCTGGCAGATAAGTTCGTTTTTTCACCTATAATTTAAAAAGAGGATTTATAATATCTTCTAGCCAGCAGTTTTCTCATTAAGAAATTCCAGTTTTCTCATTAAGAAATTGCAAAAATAAAAGGGATCTTGTAGGGAGTACAATGAAACAGTGCAGGTAAGATTTCCTTGTCCTGGAGAAAAGCATTGGGACCAAGAATGTCATTTTTCTGCAGAACAGCTCATAATAAACCACATTCAAGGTGATCAAGGTTGTCTCCAATACAAGAAAAGAAAATATAACAAGAAAAGAGCACGATTTTACATAATCTTAAGGTAGCAGAATACAAAATCTCTGAGTTTAAAAAAGATAAAACAATACACTCTATAAACTACTAGCCAAAAGATTTACAGTCTTCAGGAAATGCAAACCAAGCTTAGCTAAATAAATTACAAGGAAAGAATAAAGGACAGGTAAGCTGAAAGCAAATTATGAATGTCTGCCAAAGCATTTATCAAGGGTAATATAAATAATATAAAAAACACTAAGCATTTAAAATAGACACAGTACACTCTCAGAAAAATGCATATTAAAAAAAATAGTATGGAGTCTTAAAACTAAGAGTCCACTATATACACTAGTAAGAAAATACACAAGATAATTAAAAGCATTAAAGAAATATTCAAAATCTAAAATAAATACAGGATTATTTAAGATTAAGCTGAGACTTTGACAGAGATTTAAACCCTGATTAGAATATGAAAACATTTTATCCCGAGGCATAAGGTTAGGTCCGGCAGATGTTTTTCAGCAGCGCACACAGTTTATTTCACTTTAAAGTTCTGAATAAAATTTTGTTTCCATTTATATGTTCGGGAGTCTGGAGGCAATTTTAGGGATCAGTTCTTGTTCAGGCTTTTATGACATGATATTGGAAAAACAACTCGGGCTCTGGGGTCTACCTTCGGGTTGATTTAGCACTGCATGTTGAAAAGATTCCTCATGGTAGGTAATTTTAGCATTCTGCAGAGTAACGCTATTTAGAAAATCAGCAGAATTTCCTATCAGCAGACAACAATCTTTAAAATATAAGATCGCACAGCAAAAGAAAATAGTCAACAAGCAGAATAAAAATGAATAGCTGAATAATAATTAGTCTGAAATCCCAGGGTTATTTATATGCACTCTTATCTCCTGTGTCATCTTTAATTAGAAGTTTTTGCCCAGGGTAAATCTCTATATCAGGCTCAATCTTAATTTAAAATCTGACCAGGGTTCCTATCTCTATCCAAAATTAATTAAAAATAAATAAATGCAAAATTAATCCTCAGCTTTTCTTTTTAAAAATAAATTAAAATTAGATTACAAATAAAAATAAAAGAAACAGGAATGCAATTAAAACTTTCCAAAATTAAAATGTTTTTTTCCAAAAAGAATTAAAAATTTTAAATTAGAATATTTTTACAAATAGATAAAAAAACAAGTGTCGAAAGAAAATCTATTGCAAATGAAAATAACAGAATTTTAAAATAAAAATGAGTATGTGTTATTGCACATACTCTTAAGACATAAAAAAAAAAAACAATATATAAAACATTTAAATAGTTTTCTTTTAAAACTTTATAAAAAGATGAAAATTACTTTTAATTTTGCAATAGAACTTTTGAAGCGGATAAAGTATCTAGTTCAATAAGTAAAAAGCAATTGCTTCAAAAATTTTGTGCTACATAACTTAATTAAACTTAAGAACAAGATAAATATATTTATATAATTAATAAATTAGTAAACTTATTATTGATCATACTGAATTTCTTCTTTCATTTACAGACCTACAACTATTTTAGAATAATCAAGCATATCAAGATAAACATTTTGACACAAGTTTCAATTATTTAATTATAGGAAGTAATAAGATATTAGACATGTATTTGTTCCTTAATAATGGTCAAATATAAATGTATTTCTTTGATTGAGACTCCAATATCCATGATCTCAAATTTCACTGGTTCAATAACTGATGGGTTAAAAAAAGGCAAAACATTAATCTTTTTAATTCATAGGATAACTGGTGGTGCTGAAAAGCAAAACACAAAAAAATAATTGTTACTCTTTGTATAAGCGAACACACTTGAAATTTATAAATTTAGGCATGGTATCTTTTAGACTTCAACATTAATTTTCGTCACAAGAAAAATAAAGAAAATATATATATATTTGAGTAAATGTATAATTTTTAAATTAAGCTATATCATAGGAATATATATAGTGTATGTACATGTTAAATATGCATGCAATTTATATATGTATGTTAAAACTGTAATATTCCTTTTTTTTTTTTGTTACTTGTTTTTACTAGTGTTTTTAATTTATATCAAATTTATACATACTGTACGTACATATGTATACGTGTTAAGAATTTATCCTTATATAGTATTTATTACTCCTCACAGATCTTAGTATCAGTGCTAAGACTCAAAACCAAATGACATAAGATATAGTAGGTTTTAGAGAAATTAGTGATATGTTATTTTCACACTGAGATCTACTTAGATTCTTAAGTGCTTGAAATATCCACTATCACCCATTATAACATTACCCAATCTATTTTAGATTCATTTTGTATAAATGTTCTTTTAACTTCATTTATTTTTTTGGAATATTTTTTTTTATTAAAATAAATTTCTGTAAAGATTGAGAAATCTTTTAATGTCATAAAAATAACTCACATATCATGAAATAAATGTGTTTGAAGTTAATTTCTTAATTGATAATAAGTAAAAAAAAAAAAAAATTGCATGGTTAGGTACTGGAAAGTTATGACATTCAAGCATCCAATTAGCCAGTTGAGCGTATCAGGTTTTTTTTTTTTTAATTTTACTCAGCTACTGATTGAGAAAACTTTGGATCTGAAATTAATAACAATTCATGGAAAATATTTTTCTTGAATCATTGAGGATTCTTTTAAATAAATCAATATTTTACCCATAGCATGCTCAATAATTATTAAAATTCATCAGTTTTTTTAAAAAAAAAACATCTATATCAACAATGTCATCATCATCAACCATTATCAATCCACTGCAGGAAAAAAGTCTCTCCAACTTCATTTTCTCCGATCTCTAGTCTCTCTTCTCCACATCACCCTTGCATATTTTATTTCATCCATCCATCTCACATGTGGTCTCTTTCTGGGTCTTTTACAATCTCTTGGAATCAGTTTAAGATTTCAAATGTCCATCTATTATCACCTCTTCTAGCAATATGTCTAGCCCAACTTCACTTCAGTTTTTTAATTCTTTCAATGATATCAATAACACCTGTTAGTTCTCTTAATACTCCTAACATGCATCTCTCCATACTTCTTTGAGTGGTCTGAAGTCTCTGTATTGCTCTTCTATTAAGTGTCCAAGTCTCAGATCCATAAGTAAGAACTGGTAAAACACTATTTATTAAAAACCTTCCTTTTCAAACACATAGGCATATTTCCTTTTAGTATTCTTATTTCTACCAAAAACACTCCAACCAAGTTTAATTCTATGATTAATTCATCCATTATGTTTCCATCTGTAATAATATCTGACCAAGATAATGAATCTTTATTTTCATCTTTTAAAAAAATTCACTGAACATTACTTTAGTCTTTTTAACATTTATCTTTAGTCCTACTTTCTTACTTTCATCTAGTAACTCTTGCAACATTTACTGAAACTCTGAAGCATTATTTGCAAAAACAACATCATCTGCAAAATCTAAATGACTTAAATAATCTCCATTTACTTTCACTCCTTTAGCTTCCCATTTTAATCCACAAAATACTTCTTGCAGCACTGCTGTAAAAAGTTTTGGAGATATGGAGCCATCCTGTCTTATAACCTTCTCAATGTTAACCTTCCTAGTATCATTATGTAATTTAATTGTTGCTATTACATTTTTATAAACATTCTTCAGAATATAACAATATCCTAGGTCTATATCCTGATGATCCAATGCTTTATTCACTGTAAAAATGTTTACAGAGTCAAATATCTTTTCATAATCTACAAATCCAGAGCATAATGGCAACTCATATTTATTGATCCTTTCTATAACTTCTCTCAACACTTGGATATAATATATGTAGTAATACCACCTTTAAAGCCTGGTTGTTCTCTTCGTTGGTTGTAATCCAATGTTCTCTGTAGACAAGTTGTAGTTATCTTGATAAAATTTTTGTATAAAACTGATAAAAGGCTGATAGATCTATAATTTCTAATATCTTCTTTATCACCTTTTTTAAATATTAATATTAATACTGCATTCTTCCAATCATCTGGTACATCTTTATGATTTAGACATCTGGTATATAACTTTGTCAAATTTTTTTCTATTTCTTCATCTGCTTCTTTTAATATATAGATTATAATTCCTGGAGCTTTTCCTTTCTTCATAAATTTAATTGCACGTCTCACTTCATTTAAAATTCTGGGCAATTCAGAAGATATAATAGATGTAGAACGTACTTGTTCTTTATTACTATATAATTCTTGATAAAACTTTTCTACCCATTCCTTGCTGTCATCTCTCTTTTTAGTAATAGTTCCATCTTTTTTTCTTACTGCAGGTATAAGTTTCCTACCAATACCAAAATGTTGTTTTACACCCTTGACACTTTTATTCTCTTATACAGCTTTCCTTGCTAGTTCATAATTGTACTTCCTTATATCATTATCAATTCTTTTTTGCACCATTTTACAAAATTTGAGATATTCAATCCTTTTTAATGCATTACTTTTATATATCTTCCTTCTTTTCTCCATAAATTCTCTAATCTCAGTAAAAATTTTATTGGTCAATTGCTGCTTTGTTCTACCAGCTATCTTTGTTGCCATTTTTAAATATGTATGAGAAAGGAATTTGCTGTTAATTGAAAGGAGACTCTTTGATTCCTCTTGGAGGCCTTAAAGAAACACTAAGCAGGGCAAATTTCCTAATGTTCACTCCATACATTATTCTCACTGCAGCTATTATTACTATGTGATTATTCATATAGTATACAAACATGGATACTATATCCATAAGCCAGTGTGGTGAATTTATTGGTTTTTTGCCTTTGAGTTTAAAATCAAGAAACACCATGGTCTTTCTTCTCAGTTGCCTGATAAGGTAGAATGAATGTGTGTGAAATTTTTTTTTATCAACAATGTTTAATTATGTATATATAAACACATACATATATATAAAACATAAAACTTAATTCATATTATAATGTTCAGAATTTCAGAATATTTCTTCTCCATCTTGCATCAATGAACACTAGTAACATCTCTCTTCTAACTCCAAAAGTTATAATGCAAGCAATAAATAACATTAACTGTTTGTAAAACCCAATTACTATCCACTGATATTAGTCATTGCTTACATTTGGAAGAGATTTTTTCTGTAAATAATATCTATTTCTTATTATTGTCATTGTTGTTACTGTATTATTAGGTGCAATCAAGTCTGACTTATCATCTGTTTGTTTTCTTCTCTACCTACTCACTTTCCACAGTGATTCTGATAAATATCATACCATTAACACCTTTTTATACACTTTATCAATACTTTTATTTGTATTAAATTAACAGTTTCGACTGTCCTGCAGTCATCATCAGAGTTCTTGTTAATTCTATTACCAAAACTCAACTGCTCCGATAAATACCAACCAATGATTGACAAGTTGTTTTTTTGTCAATTTTTTTTACTTTATTGTTATGTTTGCCAACATGAATAAAAATTCTTAAATAAAAATTATAATATATTAAATCTACTCGGATATCTCAGAATAATTCATCATTTTAAACTATTTATCACTTATAAGTTTTAAATTAAGCACGTGTACAAATAATAATAACTATGCTGCGATGATGAAATGTCAAAACAAATATGATTTGTTTTACAAAATGAAAAACAAAGATTATAGACAATTAACAGTAGAATTTGTCATTTATTTGAAATAAAAACTTTCTAAGTGAACTCAATTTATTATTTTCCAACAATATAATCTAATACACATAAACACTCATACTATTCTTATCATTTTTAACCATTATCAATCCTCTGTAGAATAACTCTCAAAGTTGAATCCAATTCATAATTTGTCCATAACATTTCAGCAAACTACCTTATTTCATTCACCCATTTTATATGTGGGCACAATCTCTTGGGATCCAGTTTAAGATTTTTAATTATTGGCCTATTACTGTTCCTACTAGAATTATGTTCAGACCAAATATTCTTCAGCCCTCTATTCCTTCAATTGACATCAAATATTTGTAGGTTCAATCCCCTATGTATTTTACTTTTGTTGTTTTTGTTTATATCTCTCCATACTTCACTATGTAATCTGAAATCTCTGGATTGGTCTTCTATTGAGCATCCAAGACTCAGATGCATATGTAGGAATTTGCAAGATACATCTATCAAAATTTTTTTTTTTCAAATACCAAAACATACTTCCTTTAATATTAGATTTCTTCAGATACTTACAGAATATATACATGAGTGTGAATTGATCTGCTGGAAAGTAGATCTACTGACTTTAAAAAACAGACCATGAACAAAGATTTATAGTTATTTGGAATAGCATATCATTAATCTAATGTTCCTCTCCTGAGCTGCAATCCATGAATTTTTAGCTCTCAAGGTGACTATTTTTCAAATCTGCGACTTTATCACTGCATTAAATAATGTAGGACTTCTAAAAAAGTAAAAAAATCCTTATACAGTTTGGTTTAACCATCTACCAGAATATTTGGAGCGCATTTCAGCACCCTCTATTAACATGTGAAACATAACACAAACTATAACATATCATTCACACTTTGATATAAAACAAACAAAATTGGCTTCAAACCTATTCTGATTGTGGGTTAGTCGTGTTGAGGTTTGGCCATAGTTCACAATTCAGAATTTGGCTATTACCATCATTATCACTTTTAAATATTATCGATCCACTGCAGGATCCATATCTCTTAAGTTTAATTCAGTTACTTTGATTCCTAGGTTCTCTTCTCCAAAAAGCATCATCTAACTTATATTTTATCTATCCATCTTATAAATGACTCTTTTCTAAATCTTTTAAAATCTCTTGGAACTGATTTAAAACTTCAACTGCTCATCTACTATCATCTCTTCTAGCAATATGTTGAGAACAGCTTCATTTCAGTTTCTTGATTCTATCAATGATGTTTTGATTTCTTCTTGTTATGCCTACAATGCATCTCTCCATACTTCATTAAATGGTCTGAAATTTTTGTAGTGTTCTTCCATTCAGTACCCAAGTCTCAGATCTGTAAGTTAGAATTAGTAAAACATATTTCTTAAAAATTTTCTTTTTCAAATACATGGGCATATTGCTTGTTAATATTGTTATTTTTACAAACTCCATCTAAGTTTAATTCTATAACTTCATCCTTTATGTTTCTGTTGGGTTAAAAATCTGACTAAGAAATCTGTAATCTTCTTCTAATTCATGATTATCATCTTTTATTTTCTTCTGAATGAATCTAGTAAACATTACTCCTTTTAGCAATAATCTTTAGTCCTATTTTCCTACTTTCATCTGATAATTCTTGCAGCATTTCCTGAAACTCAGAAGCATTATTTGCAAAAACAACTACATCAATAAAATATATATGACTTAAATAATCTCCATTTATTTTTACTTTGTTAGCTATAAAAATTTTGGATATAGAATCATCTAGTATCACCATGTAATCTATTCCTGGCTTTTATATTTTGATAAATATTCTTCAGAATATAACAATATTCTGCTGGGCCTATACTTTGATGATTCAATGTTTTAATTACTATAGAAACGTCAAATACCTTTTCATAATCTACAAATCCAAAGTACAATAGCAACTCATATTCATTGTTCCTTTCTGAAATTTCTCTCAATACTTGTATATGAGCTCAGTTTTTTTTTTTTTTTTGTGGTTAGTTAAAATCAGAAGTTCACTGGAAAAGTCATAATTAATATCATAAAGATTTTTAGAGAATTGATAAAAGACTGATAGACCTATAATTTTTAATATTTTCTTTATTATTTTTCTTCTTTCAATTTCCTGGTACACATTTATCATTTAGACATTACTTGATACAAGATCTTGTATAAAACTGATGATAAAAGACTGATAGATCTGTAATTTCTAACATCTTTATCATCTTTTTTTATATATCAATATTATTACTGCATTCTTCCAATTATCTTGTACATCTTTATAATTTAAATATTTGGTATATAACTGCCAACCTGTTTAATATATCAGTAATAATTTCATCATTTCCTGGAGCTTTCTTTTCTTCATAGATTTAATTGTATGTCTCATGTCTTCATTTAAAATATTGGGCAACTGAGAAGCTGTGCAAAATACTTTGTTTTCTTATTCTTAATTACGATATAATAGTTTATAGAATACTTTTACATATTTCATGACATCATCTCTAGTAATAGTTCCATCTTTTCTTATTAATGCAGAATGTTCCTTCTAATACCAAGATAGTATTTTATAATTTCAACACTTTTATTCTCTTCAATAGCTTTCCTTGCCAATTATACACAATTTTATTTTCTTACATCAATATGAACTTTTTCTTATCATTTTATAAAACTCTTAATGGATCATTTTTAAAATTTTTCACATTCCTTCTTTTCTTTATATATATTTTTTGTCGATAAAAAGTCTATTGGGAAATTGTTGCTTTTTTTGTCTCAGTTATCTTTCTTACCGTTTTCACAATAATAATTAATTATCTTATTGAATTCGATAAAGTCTGAATCATTTTCAAAGTCTGTTCGTATTTTAAAATGACTTACAAGTTCTAATTTAAACGAAATACTTTCTGAAGATAAAGACTACCAATTATACTTTCTAAATAGTTTTTGTCTCTTTAATTTTGCGTTAACATATATTTATATCTCACAAACTGATGATCATTTCTTATGTTCAAATACATATTTTCGGTTAGTCAAAATATAATCTAATTCTGCTACACTTTAATATCCATTTCTATTAAGCATTTTTCTCAAAAAAAAAAAAATTCATAATATACAACTTTTCTTTTTCTAAGAATTCCATAAATCAGTGACTTTTATCATAATAACCAAATTTATCCACAGTATTTTCATCTTTCAATCGTTTATCAATTCTAACATTAAAGTCTTACCTGACAATTTAATAATATTTGATCTGATCAAAAACATTTATATATCCAAATAAATATCCACTACTTCTTATTTCAAGAATTTACCTGAATTACCTACATTTGTTATTTTTCATTTACTTGACGAACTAATCTTGCCACTACGTCTGATATACAATCAATCTTTACAATATTGCTCTTCCACTTTTTATTTGTAATGTGCTTCCAATATTTGTGTCTTTGTGGTTAAGTACATGACCATTTTTAAAATGATCTCTTCATCTTTTATTTTAACTTCACAAAGTCCAACAATGTTTTCCAATTCATGTAATGCTCATTCATTTGAATGTGATCTGCAATTGTAAGTATCTAAATAAAAAAAAGTCATTGGTGAATGACATTAGCACCCTCGGCTTTGGGCCACCAACCATCACCTTAGTTGGTGACTTTAAAGCCTCCTGAGAATAGAAGCCACAAATTAGCTTTGTGCCATGATTATAAACATCAGTTTAAAAAAAGTTCAATCACACACATTCATCCTATTTTCAAAAAATTTCAATTGATACTTCAATTAAAAGCAATCTGGCAACTCACAAGAAAGACCATAATGTTCTTGATCTTAAACTCAGGAGTAAAATGCCAATAAATTAATCACACTGGCTGATAACATATTGGTGAGCAGTCCATCCATGTTTGTTTACTATATGGACAATCACATAGTAGTAGCAAGAAAATAATGAATTGAACATTTAGGAATTTGTCTTGCCCAATTCCTTTAAGGTCTCCTTTCAGTTAATAACAAAGTACTTTCTATAGCTTTGACTATTTTATAATATATTATAATGAAATGATGATAATGAACTAATAGACGATGTTTAAACGCTCTCATATAGTGCTATAATGTATTAATTACATAATTGGTTATATTTCATTCAGATTACCATTTTATTTCTTTATTTGCTATTAAAATTTAAAAAGATAAGTTATTAGTCAATTAAATTTTTTTTTTTTGTTTACATAGCTAGTTAACATAGCTAAGTGTCTCAGGTAATATACTTCATGACTGTGAAGATATATATATATATATCATCATCCAGCAAAAAATATTCTAGTGTTAGGCAATTATATAAATATACAAACAATCATAAGAAGTCTAACTTGATGATTTAATAAAAAAATATATATAATGTGGAATACAACAAAGCAGCAAAAGTGTAACAGTAATTATATTTTATTTATGGAAGTTTTTTTTTTATATATATAATATCCAGTTTGCACTGTGGAGCACATGTAGAAAAGCATTCAATAATTAAATTCAGTAATCATGTCATAGTTTTATATTTTCTTCCAATAAAACAGAAATCTCAAGAAAAAAAAGTCATGTATCAACTGCATTTTTTTCAATTTCCATCTAAGAAACATAAAAAAAAACATCTCAGTCATGTACTTAAAACAATATAGTCAACCTGTCACTTTAGTGCTTAAAGATTCAGAGCACATAAGTATGTGATTATTTGCAATAGTACTACACAATCCTTATAACCATTATGCTACCAGGATGTTACACCACCTGAAGTCTTTTAGAATTTGTGGAAGAACATCTACATTCACAAAGGCCTGATCACAATTATACATTCAGAGATGTAATATTATATGTGTGGAGCTCTTCAAATATAACAGTAACTATATTCACTTGTCATGCTCATGTCAGAGATTCAAGTCCAGATTGGATGAACCTCAGAAATAGCTATCTAGTATTGACTGATATATTGTTAGGAACTACATTTAGAAAAGGAGTGAATATTCTAGATTATTCATCAGGTGCTGACTGTAAAAACAATAAGATTGTAATATGATGAAGATGTCACATTGCTATTAGCATTGAACCCACAATCTATGCATAAACCTTGTCACTATTTTACAGAATACTGATGAGCTTAATAGTCATTTAATAAACTATATCTCACTGTTGTATTTAAACATAACTTTTGGAATTGAACTTCGCATGCATGATTTTTCTTCAAAATCAATGATCTTTTAATGTGATACTAGATGCATAAAGCACATGTCTGAACGTCACACACATATGAGATAGTTGAAATATCATTAATAATATTCAACTAATTATTTGTAAACTGCTCCATTGATGGCATTCTATGTATTTCTGGATTATATATTACTGGTAATAATTTTGTTGTACATTACGTTTTTTAGTTATAAATACTTTTTATTTTTAAATATTAATTTGCATCTTTATTATAAGTTTCTAGATATGCCGTATTAAACAAAGGAGAGTGGGGGATAATCATGGGAATCATGTTTTGGTGCTGGACGTTACATTCTCAGCACACGACTTTTGCTTTATTATAATTATAGGTCATCCTGGATGTATTTATATATCATCATAAAGAATCAAATGAATTTATTCTGCAAATGAAAAGTCATAGAAATACAACTGAAGGTAACAAATCTTTTATTATTAGTTCAGAGAGATCATTGTCAGGAACTCTTTGGAGCTGGCAAACCTGCTTTTTCCCATCAGATTACTTTGCATATATCGTTGTTTTAATATAATAGTTTAAAAGTTTTCCAATGATATTTGTCTTTTCATAAGGGGGAAATTTCAACATTTAAAGATATGTAACTTATAGAACCTATTATAAGCTACTTTTTTTTTTAAACCAAGTAATCAATACTTTTTTTTTTTTGGCAAAGACAATTTTTAAAGAAAAAAAACAGGTCGTAACATGAAATCCATTAAGACTTAAAATTGACAAAATTAAAAAAAAAAAGTTAGGAATTAAATAGAAAGTTAAAATGAACAACTAATTAGAAAAGAAAATTATTTCGAATAGTACTTTAAGACTGAGGATCAAATTACTAAATTCGAAAACAAATCTTAAATTCACCAAAGAAAATAACGTTTACCTTTAGAAATAAACTTGTTAGGGTTAATAGGCCTAACAAATTAGCAATTATGACCAATTTAATACATAGCTTAAAACACAACAGCTAAAAATCAAATGACAGCACTGTATGATTTACGGTCACGTAAAAATATAACGATAAAGAATGAGCTAATTAATAAACAATGAAAAGGGATCATCTTAAATTTAAATCTGTAATAGCTTCAAACATAAATTAATAAAAATGACAGCTTACCTAATAGATTGTTCTAATTTTTCTCGTATCGGCTGATTTTTTAAATTTGGAATGTGTGTTGCAAAATTACAAGTAGTAGAATCATCGACGTACGAATCGGCAACTCCTAATTCCATCGCACTTGAGCTCCTACTGTTTGCAGGACTTATTTTAATGTCCATATCCCAGCTGTCCTGAGAACTTTCTCGGGAACTCGCAGCGGTGGTTCTCAAGGCGGGAGAGTGCGAGCCATTATTTTCTTCCCTTTTTATGTTCATTTCCGATTTCACGCTTTGAATCATACTTTGAAAATTAAATTAAAAAATGCAAAACAGTACAAAGCTAAAAGTTAAATATTAAACAAAAACGACACCACCATCATTGTACTCGCTCTATCAGCTGGCAAAGTGAGTCAACATATCGTTAAATGGTACTCTATCAGCTGATAGCAGCTATGTCGTAATGTGAGACTTGCAATATTTGATGTCGTAAATTAGATTTCTCCTATGTAAAAGTTTTATTTTCGAAAAAGCATAATCATTTCTTTATATTTACAGATTATGCATATAAACTTTATAGTTCTCTTAAAAGTTAATCCTGCAATCTTATCATACTTTTAACTACAGAAGAAAGAGGGACTAAGTATCCTAGTTGCAAGAATATTAAGTTCTTGCTCCGTAGCTTCTGTTGGTTAAATTTTTAAATTCGTTTTTACTGGACGTCCGTAATTTATATAAAATATTAAATATATATAATTATAATATAAATATATTTTTAAACCTTTTTTTTTGGTCTAACATTTTTTTTTAAATTAGAATAATAGCGGATTATTTTTTGTAGTTACGGGATACATATCAATATAGCTAAATTACTCGATCAGGCGTTTACACTCCGGTTTGGTCACGGCCATCCAGTTGAATTGTATCTGTGTTGTATAAATACTTTGAATATATTTTGCTTTTTAACAATTTAAACTGTTGCTACTACTTGTTTAGTTGATTCAAGGAAAGGTTGATTCGCCGAAATGTATTTATTACTACCGAGTATGAAAGTGAAAGCCGTCTACGTTTTTTAACGTTGTGATAAAGACTAATTTGTTTACGTCCAAATAATCTGGAAAAAAGATGAGCGATCAAGTTTTTCCTTTTAGCAATTATAATTATTTTGGTTATTATCTTTTTATTCATATTTAACGAATAAGTATAATTACGTTTGTTAAAAACGAAAGAACAAACCAATCTTCCTTTTTACGTCACCGACATGGATTTCCCTGTCTTCATAAGAAAGAATGTAACTGTTATTAATATTTACGTCATTTTAAGTTGTTATTTGGAATAAGTAAATTTTTTCGGTTTTAAAAGCAGTCTATAATAGACTACTTAATATAAGTTGTAATTCTACAATTAATGTAAGTTTAAGTTGCCATAAAGAATAGGAAAAGTATTTAAGCTTTTGAACTGTTATGTTAGAGAAAAGTTTATAGATCTATAAACTGTAGAGGAAATGGATACTTGATCAGATCAAACACAAATTTTCTCATGAAGCACAAGTTACCAAATCGAAATTATTAAGTTTTGATAATTCAATAGAAAAATGTTTAATTCTTGGAATGTTTGGTGGTGAAAGAAGTTGACCAACACAGGTAGATAGATCCATATACTATAATATCTTGAGATGGTCTCAATGGAGATGAAAGCCCGTTTGATAAATATTTAAATATACTTATTAATAGTTGTTTATTTCAATCTTGTTTGATTGATTATTTATTTAGATAGATCCATCATCTAACTAATGAGTGTGATTTTGACTATCCTTACATTTTGGAGAAATCCTATGCATATGATCATAGATGTGTATGTCAACATAAATATTAACTTTGATAAGCATTACTAACAGGCATTGTCAATTTTTTACTGTGAAATGAATATCATATGGAAAAAGTTGCACATATATATATTTTTCCTGATGACAATTTGTGACATATATAAGCAATAGAATATTACGTCCTAGTAACAATATTTAAAAATCAGTGATGGTTTTCTCTTGCATTCCACTCCTTAATAAATATCCTCTAGCATTTCAATATCTCATTAATTTATAAATTTAATGAGCATTTTAAACATTAAGATGACCTGGGTCAATGTTTTTCATAATATTAATTAGGATACTAGCTTCTCTGACATAAATAAAATTAGGGACACTTAACTAATAATCACTATTAATAGGATAATATATTTGTTCACTATTAAAAATTATTTGCTATCCTGTTGTTTTTTAATGTCGAGGCGCTTATTCAGAAGATTGAGGGATGTTTGATTACCACAGTAACAAATTGAATGAGTATACTATATTCTTCAGTTATTCACAACCATATAATATATAGAATCTTTAAAATGAGTATTTGAGAAGATTGTTGATGTATCTAAAAATATTTTTTACCCCATTGTTTTTAACTTGATATTTGCAAGCACCATAATATTCATAAATATATTTTACTTATATTGTCTAAATAAGCAAAAAAAATTACGAATCTATATCTGATTTTTATGCAGCTGAAAGTTGTTTCTCAGATGTCATAAAATATTTATAATTCTGTTATTTTAATTTTTTTAATTATATTGTAAGGTTATGTCAAAATATATTGCTAAGAACAAATCACAATTGAAGAATTGCAATTAGTCAAAGTATTGATGTCTTTCAAAAAATAAAGTTTACTGTGAAAGACAAAATTATAAGATTTAAATAAACTAATATATGCACATATTTGTGATTCACTGATTGGTTTGTATTATTATTGCAAAATTACCTTCAACTTTTTATTCCATTTTTCTTTTTTTCCTCTGGAATTAGAATGCTACACTTGTTTTTGAGTGGTTGCTAATGAATGAATATTGTAATTAAAGTTTATATGACTAATTGCTTTTATTTGTTGACATTTCTTATATATATGATAAATTTACAATTTCGGCAGAGTTAAGTTACAAGATATTATTGCCTATCTTGCATTCTTAGTTCTGGATTTAGGCACCTAGATGTTTAGTGATAGTGTCTGTTTATTGCAATGAAATAAAAATAAAAAAGATGTTTATTTAGAAACATTATACAGTAAAGATTGTATGAGCATCTGCTATTTCTTATACTTTATTCAAAAAAGAAAATAGTAAGCAAAAAAGAAAAACATTTAAATTCATAAATTATTTTTGAAAATTTAAATTTTACACATATACATTTTTCAATAAACAGGTTTTTTCCCCCCTTACAATAAGTCTCACCCACTCATTCTTTTTTTTTTTTTGCAATTAAATTGGATTAAATTTTTTTGCTTTTTTTTTTTTCAAAAATTTATTTTCAAGTAGGTTTAAAACTTAATTGTGGCCATAGCAATTCTATCTTGCTTAAAAGAATTTGGGCTTTTCTTTTAAATGTTAAAATAAGTTTATTAATTGTAAGAGAAAAAATATTCTGAAGTCTGTTACCTAAATTAATAAATAAATAGAAATAATTTTTTTTTATAATAAACTTTTATTTACCCTATACTAAAAAGCAAAAAAAGTAATACCATAATTGAAGTGTTTATATTTAACTTGAAATAAAAGCATGGGGTCCAGAGATTAACTAAATCACTCCCTAATTTTTATAACGAGGGATTGACTTAATTAATTTCTGGACCCCCCCCCCATCACTCACATTCATATATACTTTTATCCCATGTTAAATATAAAAAACCCAATTGTGGTTGAAGTACTTTTTACTGCATGGTAAATGAAAGTTTATTATAAAAAAATTATATTTTTAACTTTTTAATATTGGCACAAGTAAATAAAAATGTTTATTATAAAATATTTTTCTCTATATTATTGTAATTATAAATTTATTTAAATGCACATTAATATATTAAGTAATATTTACTAAGGCTTTAACCTCGATAATATGCGTCTGTAGTTAAGACCTGTAGAGGTCCCTACCTTCACATTTTTCAGATGCATATTATCGAGGTTAAAGCCTTAGTAAATATTACTCTATATTATTGATAAGTATTTAGTATTGGGATTTTTTTAAATAATTATTTCATTTAAAACAAAGAATAAAAGCAGTTTGAGTAGTATTGGGAAAAAAAAAAACTACATTTATTTTAATAATCTTTTAAAATTAAAATGAATGAAAACTTGATATTTTTTTTTAAAAATGCTTAACTCTATGAACAAACTTTATTTAAATACATATGATTTTACTTTAAATTGACTTAACACTTATAGTTTATATATATCACTAGATATTTCTGCAGTAAGTTAATATGTATACCCCTTACTTATATATATATTTAATAAGTATATTATTATACATGTGTATAATGAATTATTAAGTAATATAAAAGTGATTGACATTTTTTCTTTTCATTGGAAAAGTCGATTTTTTAAAAATGCTTAACAAAACTATTATAAAAAGAATATTTAATATAGAGGCTTTTCCTTTAAATCTTAATTTTAAAAAATAAATATTTGAAATTTTCTCTAACGAGTGGTTTGGATTTAAACAACTAGGTCATCTATCTAAAATATTTTAGTGTCACTGCATTACCAGTGATTTATATCAAATGTACCAAATTTATTGAACCTTTATTTTAAAATTTTATTTTAACTTAAATCAAACTTTCAATTGAAACAAAATCTATATACCACCCTGTTGCATGCATTACTGAAAACATTGAAGTTCTAAGAATGATTTAAATTTGATATCAAAATATTCAAAATTTTCTCTGCTCTAGGTAACCTACCTAAAATATTTTAGTGTCATCTTGTATTGTCAGTGATTTATAAGAAATATATAAAATTTCTACAAATTTTATGAGTATAAATACATTACATCTTGATTTAAAATTTTTGTTCTAACTTCAATAAAAGTGTTTACAAATTAATAAACAATCAGAGATTATAGCATAAATAAAAGCATTTAAAAAGAATTATTAATTTGTGAAATAATAAAAAAAAAAAATATGGTAAAATTTAAAAAATTATCAAAAAATAAGTTTTTTTACTTTTACATAATTGCATTATTCTATTTTTTTTTTTAAAGTATTTTTGTTGATCATTTATGTAGCATATGGATTTTTTTAAAAATATTGTAACGATTAACAATATATAAAAGGAACTTATAGATTTTAATCAAGAAACAGGCTCACTAGTAGCTTTATTGAGTCTTTCAGTTTGTGTTCGGCCACATCTACATAACTCAATGATTGGGAAATTCAATTTATGAAATAGATATACACATCAACTATGAGTTTTATGAATATGTTGATGAGAATTTAATAGCATCTAATAAGATCAAGTCCAACCAGCATTATTGTTGGTTTTGGAAAAAAATTGTAATCTCATAAGATGTCCATTTATTATGCTATAATTTTTTAGTTGTAGTTTGGGACAAATCATAAATAGTAAAATTCTTGAGTTATTGGCAAGTCCAACCTGCTTAACGGTTTTTTATATTTTTTCTATGAGGCAAATTTTCTTATAATATCTTCTAAAGGAATATATAAATGAAAAGGAACCACTAGAAAAAAGCACACTTGAGGATATCAGTAATATTTGTCATGGTATTTAAGAAATGTAATGCGGATACTTTTTCTCCAAACAGATGCACAGTATTCACCAAAAGAATATTTTAATGCTAAGGAAGTTATCTGTAAAGTGCTCACATCAACCTCAAATAATACTTGTCAGCTTTCCAAGGAGATCATTCCTAGAAATAATTTTAAATTAATTTCAGTTTATTGTTGCAAAAAGTTTTATTTGGATTAATGAAATATTTTTCTGTTGTTTGGATGAAAAATTGGCCATACTATTTTTGTTGGATTAGAATAAGACTCATTTTTGAAAAAGTTTTCTAAATTTTTTATATCTTTTTGAAAGAATTTTTTATTTCTGAAAGAGATCTCTTCCATGAAGTCAAATCATCATTATAAATGAATTTTCTGCATCTGGAAGATCACTGATAAATATATTAAGTAAAATAGATAAGAGAATTAAACCCATTGTAGACCATTCTATAAAAATTTTGCATTTATTTCTACTTTCATTTAATGTCACTTCTCTATTTATATTAAAAAGCATTTTATCAAGTAAATTGATGATTTTTCTGCATTTAAAATTTTTATAAACTTTTAGATCATTTTTCCAAATAAAATCATAAGTTGAGGTTAGATCAATAGAAAAGCACTTTTTCTTTATTTATTTTGGAAAACTTTTTTCAATTTGAATTATTAAGGATGAAACTTGTTCATGGTAGCTTTTTCCTGTCTTAACGTGGTCTGCTCTTAGTGGAAAAAAATCTTGTATAATGATATTAGGCAATATTTTTTTTGGATCATTATTGAGTTTATTTTATGACTGCTATAGTTTTTCGATCTACATTTTGACTTTAGGATCTAAATCTTTTAATGAAAATGTACTGACTGTTCCTGATTTTTTTTTTTTTTCTGGTTTAAGAACAGTCAAGAGCAAGTTCAAGTTAACCAGTATCTATTATTTTTATTAGATTAATATTTAAGGAACATTGTAATAAGAAGATTCCATTTCTGCTATAGTGATGCTTTATTTGTATTCTATCAATCTTGTATTTAAAAGTTTTTAATATATAAGAGTAGTAATCTCTTTAACAGTGACAATAGTAGTTCTTTTAGAGATGCTTTTACTACCAAATGTATGAAAAATGATAAGATCTTTCAACTAGATCTTATAAAGCTATATAAGTTTGTCAGAAATTGGCCACAGAGCACTTCTGGTTGTTCATATCTAGAATGAATTGCTTTTGATATTCTCAAGGGATAGATCATTTGCCTGCTAATGTTGTGAGTTTGTTAAACCTATCATTCCATTATATTGATTCTAGTTAGCTTAAATTCTATCACAGAAAAGAATAACTTTTAACTATAGGGATGTAAATTCCGGAGATGATTAAACTTGGTTTATGATTGTTATGGGGAAAATGATTCAATATCAATAAATTAGCTGGTAATTGTGAACTTTTTTTGTTAAAGTAAAACATACATTAAGCATACTCTCAGTACATCATTTTCTTGAATGGAATGTACCTCCATGCTTGGCATCATAAAGTAAATGCTTGTTCTTTAAATGCATCCATTCTTAAAAGTTGATAATCTTGGATCTTCATTTGCTTATTTTCCAGAGGCTATTATTAGTTCTGGAAGAGGAGGCAGGGCCAAATTTGTATTATGATTTTTGTAAATATTACATCCATGAAAAATTATCCAAATGATCTTTGTAATATTGTTTGAACTATCTGTAATAGAAGTTGTTTGTTTAACAAAATGATTTGAAACAAAAAAAATCATACCATATTTAGAATGCATTCTATTAAGAATCAAGGTAAATCCAGAAATTTTAAGATGTGCATTATTAGAAGAATGATGAATCTCCCAAAGTGCAAAAACATCAGCATTGTGCTGAACAATTCTTTTGTAGAGGATCTCCAATTTTTATTTTGATATATTCTCAGTATCAAGCTGAATTCTGTTGTGTTTCTTGGATAGAAAAAATATTTTGTAAAGAATATATCTGGCACTCTTAAGTTTTCCATGATTTTCAATACCATGTAGTCTATTTTCATTTCCAGATCCTACTATCCTCTTTTCTGTAGTTTTGGCATAACTATTTCCCATACTACAGGAGTTCGCATTAGTAATTTCATTATGTATTTTTATAGTTTGCTATTTTTAATCACCAGTTGATCAAGATAAAGTCTCGTTTCCACAGAGAGACAATTTGTTTCATGTTGCTCACATAGTGGGCTATAGAAGTTATCATCCATTTACTCCATCTTAATTTTCATATAAGTTGTATCATAAGTATGTGTAAATATATAATAAAAAGAATTTGTTTATATATATATATTTGAGTATTGAAAAGTATTCTTATGCATATCAATATATATATATTGTAAAAATGCATTGTTAACAAAATTTGTGATATTCTCCATTTATTTTTATTAATATTATAATTAAAAATAATTAGATAAAATTGAGTTTAAAGTTTTTGTATTCTTTTCATAAGTATCTTTGTTTTTTTCATAGAGGAGTCAGCAACAGAAAATAAGTATTCAGGAATTGAGTTCAAGGGCATCCAAATTCTAATGTTTTTTTTTTTTATTTGGATTATATAATCTAATTTTAATTCCAAAACTTCCAAACTAACTGAGAGAATTAAAAAATGAATTCGTTGCCTGTGATTGTTAATATTTGAGCCATTTAAAATCCTTTTGGTATAATCACATTAGTTTTATTTGTGCAGTTTTAAAAGTGTAATGTTTTCCTATCTTTTTAATTGCACTTTATAGAGTAACTCAAAGCTTTTTTTGTAAAATCATTGAATTCTTAGCACAGCTAAGAAAAACAAATAATCTAAAACCCCAGTCTGGTGAAGAGAAGGTTACATCAACAGCTTTGTACTAAGCAGCAGACCAATAGAAATGAAGTGAAAAAAATCACACATTATTTTTTAGATATGATTTTGGATCTTACAATGTTATTTCTAGATATGACAGTCATTAAGCTTATGGTTTAGTACTATGCATATCAACGCAATTGCAGGAGAATTTGGTTTTTGCCTAGAGAAAGGATTGTATAGAATGCTGTTTCAGGTTTCTTCACACGTGTTTAGCAGTTATTTACAAAATTACAGAAAGCAAAAAAAGGAATATGAAGAACTAAGATGGAAACATTTCCCAAAACATCTCTTAAACTGTTGAAAATACTACAAAAGCTTATGTCATCATAGTAATTCTGGATGATAAACACAACAATAATTCATATATTTATTATGAATAATTAACATATATATAAGCAAACAATACAATGCAAAAAAAAAAATTACAGGAAGCGATATTTGTCATTTTATTTCACATATTGTATATAATTTTAAAAAAATAAATATCAAAGTAATCAAAATACTTTAATTTTCTTATAAAATAAATATTTCACAAAAATGTGTGTGCAGGAATTTTATATGAAGCATCAAACAGCTCAGTAAACTTTATAATTCTTCACTATAGTGAAAATTAGTTGAGGTTTTGTCAATTAATTGTTAAAAAAACTGTAGTGAATGAAAAATACAGAAATCCATATTTTCAGAAACATTCTCTAAGTTTCATCTTAATCAAACCCGGTTTAACTGCTGCATGTACTGTGTTTACTGTTAAAAGCTCCATTTATGTATAATATATTCAGGCCATGAAATCGGTTGGCAGCTATGTATATATGTTGTTGGGTAAAGAAAACTAAACACAAAGTTTATTAAAACTTTAAGAGTTTATTCACTCTGAATAATAATGATATTAGTAAGATAATAGTTCAGTCTGCTAGTTGAATATAAGATCACTTAGATTTCCTTAAAGTTCATTATCTCCTGAGATATTAATATATATTTAATCTCTTAATTTTGCAAGCACCTTAGCTCACACATTATATCAGAGGTAGTCTAAATAGATTTTTGATTAGAGCCTGATTTACTTCCAGAATAATTTTACATTTCCTAGTTTAACTTTTCACTAGTTTACTTTTGTTCTTTTTTTTCACATTTTTTTATGCACTCTTACAACCTGAGCAATTTCTCTAGCACTTTATACCATTAGGCAACAGTCTTGCACACTCCTTAATTCTTCTGCAGACTCTTTTATCACTTGACTAATTTGCATAAAGTAGCTTTCATTAACATGTAAATTAGGCTGTTACTATTTTCAGTAAAAAATTATTTGTTTCTGCTTACTTAATTAGCTGTTTTATTTCTAGAGTGCTTTACATATTAGTACTAACAGCTTGTACACACCTTTACTTATTCATTAATAAATTAAAAATATGTATGTCTGTGTGTGTACACAGCAATGTATTTTTTAAAATGTTATATAGTAGTTCTCAACACACAAATGTGCTGCTAATACATACATGAATCATATAAAGGAATCATTAAAGTTTATGATACGCCATGAATGATGGAATAAATTATGTTAATATATTTGTTTAAAACCTCAAAAGATTCATTAGCTTAAATGAAGTACTTTGTAATATTTGAAACGATTTTGCAATAATATGAAAATGTCATTTAATTTTTTTATTGTTCTATTTAAATAATATGGTCATCTATGATGAAAAAGTTCTGGTTGTCTTCAAAATTTACTGAAAAATACAGTAAACCAATTTTCAAGAGTATTTAAATATTGATACTTCAGTAGTCAAAGTAGGGGGTTTGCAAAGTGTATCTGATATCAGGATACATGTTCTTTGTTGGTTTTCTTTTTCAGCATATTGATTGTCTGCTTTTTGTTCTCCTGTGTTGTTGCATTCATTGCAATTTAATTGTACATCAACTATTTAATCTATGAAGTTTCCGATGAGTTTGGAATAGGGCATTATAAGTGTAAATACAATTTTAGGGGGGTGCTTATGCATTAGACTTGCCATGAAATATCACACCCATATTAATCCAGGCAATAACTGGAAGATAAAGAAATAGAATGTGAATTAAAAACTTTTATCATTTATTTTTCATAGTGTAACTTCTAGGATGATTTAATTGATAATCAAATTTACAATTTATTTTTTTGTCACCAAACAATCACAACCACATTATTGAAAAGAAAAAAGATTTAATTTAATATGTCAATATTTAAATTTTTTTTTTATTTGAAAGAAATAACAACATCTGTTTACATTTAAAAAAAGGCTTTGTAATGCAAACAATATATAATCAAAATACAAACTTTAACAGATAATAGCAATTAAATGTATTTGTTTGTGCTGACAATTTTCATGGCAAGTCTAATACATAAATACCTTTTAGGGTTATGTCAGAATGATAGAAGATTTTGGAATTTAATTGATAAACAGCAAGCTATTCTTGTGACATATTCTTGTAAATTTTGAATTTCAATTTATGAAGTACTTTAATCTAAATACTGAGAATTCTAAATTTCTTTTAGACAGTTACTCAAAAGTCAAAAATTTTTGTTAATTTATAAAAAACTAAAGATGTACAATGGCAAATATTGTATTAAAGTTTTAAGATAGATGTAAAAACTAACAAAATATGAATATATCAAGTATTTATATTATGTAAATAGAATTTTGAATTAATAAATTGGCTTAATATATATTGAGCACACTTTAAGCTCACAATTCTATACTCTGCAAAATTAAAATGAGATGTCGTAATTATCAACCTACCATTTGGGATTTTTTTTTTTTTTCTATATTAAAAGTTGCAGTTGACTTCTGCATAAATTTCTCATATATTTGCCTTTAATTTCCATATCGTCATACAGATTGCATGATCCTTCTTTTTAGAAACAATTTTTAATTTTACTAATTTTTTTTTAGCCTAATGTTAACATGTTCTAATAAAATATATATTTTTATCTATTTAATGTTATTGTTGGTATACAATTGTCAACTTCAATAATTACTTTATTATTTCTGTAAATCTATGTAATGAATACACTGTAAAAATTAATTTTTTATTCTTTTAAATAATTTTGTATACATTTATGGTGCTTATTAAACAAGTGATTAAAGATACGAGAAAAATGCAAATGGCTTCCATGGTGTTTTGACTAAATCAGTCTAGATCAAATTGTCTAACACAAGATAGTCATTTCCATTGTTCTTTACTTATCTAATCATGATAATGTATTAGTTCAATTTATAAAGAACAATGAGAATTGACATTGAAAGATGTAGATACTTTGGATTTGGTAAAACTTGTGAATGTGTGATGTTATTTAAGAAATATATATATATAATCTTGTGTATAAGGAAAAAGAATATTATGATTTACTTTAAGAACTTGTTTAATTGATAAATATCGACTGAATATCCTTAATATAAAAAAATGTATATTATGATTGGTGATATAATTTCAGTCATGAAAATCATTTCCATTTATAAAAGGTGCATTTATTTGAATATCACTTTAGTTATTTACAGATGCATGCTGTTAAAGTAGTATTTATGAATTGATATGCATCTAATTCTGTTTTTACACAAACTTTTTTTAAACGATTTTGTGATTTAATACGATTTAAAAAAAAAAAAATTCTCTTACACAAATTGTTTTGAAATAACACAATCAATTAAAAAACTAAGAAAAACAATTTATGTTTATTGTTATCATCTCATTTGATAAAAAAAAAAGTTTCATCTTATTTCCCATTATTTTTCAAAAAATTCCCTTTTTTGAGAATATTTCTGCAAATAAGGAAATTTGCTTGACTGCAATTTAACGTTATTGACATTTTGTTTTGAAAAGGGAAGTACCTTGTTGGTGTTGATGTTAAAAAAATTTAAGCAAAACCAAAGCTAGATTTGATTTATTAATTTTGTCAAAATTTAATAGATAATAAGTTGTACGTTGCATGCATATTTTCAAATCTGTGTTTTGTTAATTAAGTCTGAAATAATTTCTATAGCTCTCATACAAAGTCAAATAATGCACCTACAAAAAAGAATAAGAAAATGATTACTTTGGATACTAAAATTCAAATTTTAGATCATCTTACAACCAGAAAAGGAGCAACATCTGTAGGAAAGCATTTTGGTTTACATAAAACTATTATAAAAATTATTAAAGATAATGAAACTGCTATTAGGAAGGCGGTATGTTCTAGAACAAAATTAAGTGATAGCAGTGATATTGCAATCATTATTGTCAGAAAATGAGAGCAAATAAAATCTTGTTATGTATAACTCAGATTACATATTCTGCCCAATTTCTATGTTCATTAATTCTTAATGTTTGAAATTTATGTTCTTATAATTCATTTTTATTTATGTGTAATGTTTAAACCCCAAACATTACATGATCACCATTTCTTATGCTTGCTCAAGCTGTTAAAACAGGCAAAACTTTCCATACAGTAGTGCCACTCAGTGCAAGCCAGAGTAATAGGATAGTGGTGGCTATAGTTATTAAAGAACCAAAGACACCAAAATATATGGGTACTGAACTGAGTTCAGGCTTGTATAACTATATAAGCTAATGAGCTTGGATTGAAAATATTGTTTTCAATTTTAGATTCAGTTTTGTAGTTAAGTAGATAAAAGGTGGCTGCTGGAGGGTTGCATTAGATGCTAAGATCTAGGTGCAGTGCTTTCAGATCCAAAGTTCCTCACTGATGAAAACCACAAACTAAAAGTTTTCTGGCATCCATTGATTACTCTGATTTGCACTGAGTGGCACTGTTAGGAGGATTGTTGAGTGTTATAGTGGTAAGGAATGGGATAAAAGAATAGAAGCATTAATAAAAAA
Source organism: Epiperipatus broadwayi (assembly GCA_028023455.1). NCBI lineage: Eukaryota > Metazoa > Onychophora > Udeonychophora > Euonychophora > Peripatidae > Epiperipatus > Epiperipatus broadwayi. Next base: position 2,429,256 of record JAQFVV010012531.1, read on the forward strand.
TAGGGAGTTGGAGAGATGGAGGGTAAGAAGAGTTTAAATATATATAGAAGTAAACGGAATATTGGATGCGAGTTAATTTATGATAATGGTAAGGAAAGTAGTTTACTGTTTAAGGCTCGAACAGGATCTTTAGCAACAAGAGAATATACATGTAAATGGAAAACTATGGGTGATTTAGTGTGCAAATTGTGTAAGGAAGGTATAGAAAATATTAGGCATCTGTTGATTGAATGTAAATGCTTGAAAGCAGAAAGGGTACAGATAATGAAGTTATGGGAGAATAGGTATGAACAAAGTGAATATACAGAAAGTTTGCGAAAAGATAAGGGGGATTTAGATATAAAGGCCATAGAGTTGACAAAGATTATGTTGTGGAAATGGGATTGGGCAGAATATGGGAAGAGTTAGAGTGGGGAATGGAAAATAAAGTGGCTAACAGGTTTATCTGGGCATGATTGCTGAGATATTCTTGACTTCGTTTAAGGAGAAGCCAAATACATCACATCACGTAAAATAAAATTTGATAGCATGCAAAAAAAGGTAAGAGTCTAACAAGATTTTTCATTTGGTTTATTTCATTATTTTTGTTGATTTCTTAGGTCTGGAACTAACATTCTAATTTTTTATATATACAAGTATTTTTTTACACAATTTCTTTTTACAGGTAATTTTTAGGGATCAATCTATCGTATAAAAACAGAATTAGTTTATATAAAAAATATTTAGAAATTGTGTTGGGTGTACAATGAGTTTTGATATTTATCATTTGCATTATATGTTTTTATATTATTAAAACATGTTTGTGCCACACAATTAACTGAATACAGTGGCTGCCACATCATATTCATGCCTGATGTCTCGCGCTAGTCTAAACTTCTTCATCTTCACAACTGGTCTATTGAACATGATTTTTAAATACATGTATGTATGTGTGGTGGCAATGCATCCAACTAACATGTCAATAGCTGGGTTTAAAATCGATGCTAATGAGATTTGTAATCAAGCTTAGGGATTTTCTTTCAGGCAACCAACCAAACTTGGTTGATAAATGAATATCCAGGGTTTTTTTTAGTTAGATGGTAAAACAAGATGGAAAACTATTAAAAACTTATTACTAGCCTGAAATTGGTAAGTTTGATAATGCTTTCTTCACTTTTCTTTTATGATAGGCACTTTAAATGCTATTTGATCTCATCTATATATAAATGTAGCTAATATGATTATGTTTATTTTAATGATATCAAGAACTCATTAAAGTTTTCATAGCTTCAAAATTGAGATGCTAAAATAATGTATGGTTGTAAACTGTAATCAATGGTTATCATGTGGTCGTAATATTTTTTGATTTAGTTTTTGGCTGAAATCTTACAAACATATATTCAAATAGACTACCATTAATCCAACATCACTAATTGAAAAACTTCTGTTATCTTAACAAAATTGTTGCAATTTATTATTTTAATTGCTACTGTATAAAAATTTTGTGCTATTATAAATGTAAGCATATTACGTATTTAAAGTGTTATAATATTATCAGTGTAATAAATTTATACATTTTACAAAAAATATTTCAATATACATAAAATAAAATAATTTAATATATCAAGATAGAAAAAATAATGTTTATTTATCAGTGAAGTTTGAGGTTATAATAAGCAGGAAAAGGTTTATTAAAATCTGAAACATTTACAAATTCAAAATAGCTCTGGAACCAGGGATTTAGGATTAATGATTAAGCTACTTGTTTATATATTATACTGAGTCATATTAAGATTAATAATTTAGATAACTGCATATTATGAAATGAATATAATTATTGATATCTCTTCAAAACCTTTGTTGCAACCATATGAGAGAAAATTTTGTTTAAAAAAATATAAATTGGGCAGTTATTTCATGTATTTGGTAGTATTTATTTAATTAGCACATAGATTTGTTTTGGACATATTAACATACAAAAGAATGGATTTGTTTTGGATATATTACAATTAACATGCAAAAGAATCCGTAGAGATTTCAACTAGAAAATAAAATCATTAGTGGGCTTATTAAGCCCTTTTAATTCCGCCATTCATAGTACACCTACATAGGTCAGAGGTGCATAAATTCAATTTTTGAAGCAGATGAGCACAATAATTGTGAATGGTCCTGAATTGATTGATGAGACTTCAGAAATGTGTAAAAAGATCAAATCCAATTGACTATTAATAGATCTGGAAAAAGAAATTTCTTTGAAACCTCTTAAGAAGATACTTGTCCTGATTAAAAGCATTCTTAATTGAGCATTCTGAAAGAGGATTTTTGATGCTTTGTCTTAAATATTGAAATATACCTTGTGTTAGTAGTAAATATGATCTACTTAATAGCTCTTATATATAGCCTTTCCCTGGATGACATTGCAAGTATAATGTATTGGTAAGTACTACTAACATCAATTCGTGGTAAACAGGCTTCATCCTAATGATTTGCTGATTAATGACATCAAATTATAAAAAAGAAACAAAGCTATGACATTGGTTTAGAGAAAGTTACCCAATTCATTATAGTTGACACTTCTAAATGAAAAAGATCAATAAATTTACTAATTCAGATTTGCAGCAGTTATAAATGTGAAACATTTCACTTTTTTGAATACCCCTCCTTCCTATTCGGGATCTTTTACTATTATTTATTTTTTAGATACCTTTTTTGGAATAAACATTCTCTATGAACTGATAAAATAATAATTACTCAAATGATTTATTGCTTGGGATTTCATAAGTTTGAGTGTTAGAGATGACAGAGCTGGGCATTATGGTATAATTAATTTTTATTAGGTTTTTAACATTTGATTGCTTAGCCGGACCTTTTTTTTTTTAATTTTTAGAAAATTTTAATGATAGTGCATTTGCCTGCCATACCTACTTGAATTCAAATCTGAAATGAATAAACTTGAAATTTTTTTAATAAGTTTAGAAATTTTTTTTTTTAGGTAAGCCATCCATAGCCATTTCAACTAAATAATCAACATTAGTTGTTAAATAAGCCTTCAACTATTAGTTGGTGAGTAAAAAAACTATTAAATCTTAATCATTCAACAAACAAAAAACATGGAAAGAATCTTCTCATTCACTTATTCCTTTATGAGAGGCTTTTGAAAAGAGGTTTTTAATCTTTAGTGACCTATTTAAAGGCTATATTACCAATATTTTTTATTTATATAGCATATGAATTTTTTTTAGACACCTTAACTAAAAACTGTAGAGATTCCAACCAGGAAATAGAATCACTAATGGCTTTATAAATTTCTTCACTTCTGCAACTATGGTCAAAGATTTGATAATCATTAATTATATGGTTTGTGTTTGTCCATAGCTTTATAAGTCAATAACTGTTAAATTATCCATATGAATGGAATAATCATGGATTCTCCTGAATCTGTGGATGAGACTTCAGTTATATTTAGAAAGATAAAATCCAGCTGACTTTCTTGATAGATCTGGAAAAAGAAAGTTGTTTTAAACCTCATAAAAATCCCATTTTTTTAATGCTATAATACTTAAATTGCAGATTCTTGTTGAACATTTAGGTTTTTACATATAGCTATAGTTTCAAAGCAACTCGTAATTATTTGTATGATTTTTTAATGATTATGCAATAGAACAGCATGTTGTATTGTTAAGTAAGTCATTTGTTGTTTGTGACTAGTCAAAATGATAGTGTAATATATATAGACAGTTTTCAACATTTTGAAAGTAATCCACTCTGTGACTGTTCCTAAAACAGCAATTTTTTCCACATAATAGTGTCACTTAGTGTAAACTCTAGTAATCGATAAATACCACAAAAGTTGTGCATTATAATCCTATCTAGTGCCTTTTTGTCCACTATCCTGAGATTAGTTTCTAGCCTGCTGTTTTCATCAGTGAGGAGCCTTGGATCTGGGAGCAATGCAACTGGATCTTTGGATCTAATGCAACCCTCCAGCATTATCCTTTATAGTCAAATATAAACGTATTATCCCACAATGATGTTTTCAATCCAAATTAATTTACTTAAGAATATTGGGTAAGAAGACACTGGATAAGAATTACAATGCTCAGCTTTTTAGCATCTATTGATCACTAGCGCTTGCACAAGTGACTATTGTATTGAAAAGTTTGCTACTGTTTTAACAGTTTGAGTAAGTATAAAAAAGGGTGGACTATGTGAAGTCAACTGATTTAATACAAAACTTGGTCAAAAGATAATAGTAACCATGATTATTAAAAAGTCCCAAAAAAATAAGTGGATGCTGGAGGGATGCATTAGATCAGATTACACTTGCCAGAACCAAGACTCCTCACTGATGAAAGACATAAGCTAGAAACTACTCTGGGGATAATGCATAACCTTCTAGCATTTATTGATTACTAGAGCTTGCATTAGATGGTATCATTGTGTGGAAAAATTTGCTACTCTCTTAACAGCTTGTATAAGTGTAAGAAAAAGTGGTCATGTGATAGTTCCTAAGTTAGATTTTTTTTTCAGGTGTATCTTTAGCATTAGTTGCAGTACATTATCTGGAAATATTTTTTTAACAAATGAAAATAACATATATCACAAGAGATGCTTATTTAGCATGAGACAATAAAGAACTGAATGTTATATTAATTTATACATTTTCTTTGCATTTTATAAATGCTGGTGATTGTTTATATAAATCATAGTCTACATAATTATCATTTGCTATACTTAGACATTGCAAAGGGTAAATTGTCCTATTTTGCATGTGTTTAAAATCATGGATACTGTTGGTATTAATGTTACATTATTGTTTTATCTGAAGGTTTCTGGTGATGCCATTTTAGTTATACATTGTCCTGTTTCCACCATCTAATCATTGTTAAATGTTTTTAGAAACTTTACTATATTTTTCTAAACACTTTCAAATCCAATACAAGAGTTAGTATGGAAGACAGCTTTTTGAATGGTATTTTTATTGTTTCTTCTTCGGATATTGCTCTTTTTGACCCATGGCAACTAGCATGAGAATTGAACAAGTGACTTTTAGATTGGCGAGTGCTAAATTAAAAATGGTGCTTTTACCATCTAGATTATTTTATCAAAAGCAACAATCAGAAAATTTGTGTATTATCTGTGATGGTCTTTTTGATTTATTCAATGTTCTGATTTCTTTATGTTCTTTTTTTTCTTTTAATAGCAAGTTAATGAGTGTTTTTCAAATACTATGAGTTATCGCACTAGGATGACTTATGGAATTATTTGCCATGCTAGCAGTTTTTTATTTCTTTTTCTTTTTTATATCTGTACAGCAATTTTGGGATTAATTGTAAGTTTGTTGGTGCATTCATGTGTGTCTGTGTGCTAATATTTGAAAACAAATTGATCACATTAATATCCTTGCATATTTTTTTTTTAAAAAACTCAGATTGCTATTCTGGCATGATTGACAAGGGTTTAAACATTTAAATCACCCAATGGTGGCTGAAATACTTATATAGTGAGAGAAATGGTCTTATTTTATGTTGGATAGTGATTAATGATCTTAAAGCTTATAGGTATTATAGAATTGGCTAAAAATCCATTTATTATTATATATAGAGCTCACAAATAAGCTCTATATATAACATTTGTAATACAAGCTTGCTAAAATAGGTCATGTGACATATCACTTGATTTCTTTGTAATACATTGTTTATTTACATAAATTTTAAATGCAACTCATTATTATTACATATATAATCTAGCATGGGCAATATTGCTAATTCGAGCAAGATTGGAAATGAAATTATAATTATCTCACTATTCATGGTATGTGTTTAATGTTACATTAATAATTTAAATATATATATAACCAGTTCATGTCAATAGCTTCATGCTTTGAAAACAAATGGATATCTTTTAAGATATTTATGTATAAAGCTCAGACTATTATAGTATGATTAACAGGTGTTTAAATCTTTAGGAAATCTCATGAAGATTATGTTGATCCAAAATATTTAGAAAAGTAAACATCTATTCATTTACCTAGATGTTTGCTACTTTTAAGGTTATATGTGCAATAGATTTGATTTAAAACCTGCCAATTGCTTACATATATGTTATTTAGATAGATCATTATTTATAATAATCTAGCCATGGGTAATATTTCTAATATGTATAAGATCATAGTCATTTATGCTTACATGATACTTAAAAAATTTAAAATATTAATGAGTGTTTTTTGTGCTAATATATTCATGCTGTGAATGCAAGTGGATGCTTATGTATAAAGTTCAGACTACTATTTTAGTAAGATTGGCAGGTGTTTGATTATGGCTATGTTTAGCCATAATGCAGGTAAATCATAAGAAAAATGATTTAGTAAGTTAAATGACAATTGTCCATTTAAAGCATAATATTGAATCTTAACTCCAATCTTTCTAATATATCTGAATATTTTAATCCTACTATTTTTACATCTGATATATTGAGTACTTTAAGATGCTGCTGCTTTAAAATATAGTCTTATTGATGTAGGAAACTAATTATTATAATGATAAATATATATATATATATTTTTCACATTGAATATTTAGAACTATTTCTTCATATTGACTCAATTTTATTTTTTCCAAGGCAGTCGTCCAATAATCATTTTAATTATCTTAAGAAATATTTTTATCAGCTCCAGTATGCAATAATCTAAATTAATTACTATTATAATGATTTAATCCAAACACCTTTATAATAGGGCATCTTAATAGTGTCTTACTTCATGTATTATTCTAGATAACTTTGTCTTGGGAAAATTGAATTATTTTGAAGTAGTTTTTTTAAATATCCATTTAAAGCTTATTTGTATAATAGAATGTGTTAAAAAATTTAATATGTTTAGATAAATCATTATCATCGACCATTATCAATCCACTGCAGGATGAAGGTCTCTCCAAATTCCATCCATCTAGCTTCTCCACATCACCTCTGCACACTTTCTTATTTCACCCATCCATCTCACATATGGTCTCTTTCTGGATCTTTTACAATCTCTTGGAATCCAGTCCATCTATTATCATCTCTTCTAGCAATACGCCCAGCCCAACTCCACTTCAATCTTTTAATTTTTTTCAATGAAGTCAGTAACACTTGTTTGTTCTCTTACCCATATATTGCGTTTTTGATCTCTTCTTGTTACTCCTAACATGCATCTCTCTATACTTCTTTGAGTGGTTTGAAGTCTCTGTATTGCTCTTCTATTAAGTGTCCAAGTCTCAGATCCATAAGTAAGAACTGGTAAAACACATTTATTAAAAACCTTCCTTTTCAAACACATAGGCATATTTCCTTTTATTATCAAGTTATTTCTACCAAAAGCATTCCAACCAAGTTTAATTCTATGATTAATTTCATCCATTATGTTCCATCTGTGTTAATAATCTGACCAAGATATTTGTAGCTGTTAACTTCTTCTAACTCATCATAATCAATCTTTATTTTCCTATTTATGTATATATTTAGATAAATATATACATTTAAGTATAATTTTTTTTATTACTTAGGCAATACATATTTGTAATTAATTTTGATACGCTTTGTTTTCTTTTAAATGCTAACATTGCATGTGTAATTATAATAATGGCCACTAAAAATTGTATGTATCAAGATCTGTGGTGTTTCACAATATTTCCAAGAATTATATGTAAGTAGTGGGATTTGAACAAGATTTTTTAGTCTATTCACCCTCCGCTCTATCTCAAGCAACTGATACACATGCAAAAAAGATACACGATTCCCAATATATGTATCTTGTGCAGAATCGGCATTCATTAGCTCGGTTAGATCATAATCTCCCACATATACATACAATCAGTGCTTGGTTTATATTAAGATAACAATTTTAATGGACAGACTTCAATCTTCTCACCCTTTCAACTATCCATTTCATTGAAAAACACGCTGGAATGCTCAAAGCTCTTAGTAAAATTTAGAACTATTATAATATTTAAAAATAATTGAATAAGCTGCAATTTAATTATTATTTTGTCGTGGTTTTTTTTCATATGTCAAAGCATTGATCGGAAAGCGAACCCGAGCTAGCTGCTTGGAAGGCAGCTATGCTAACCACACGGCCACCAACTCTTGTTTTGTAGTTGCAACATTTTTTATGAGCATGAAAGTAAATATTATGGTTGAGGTAAAATTAGGTTTTTGTTAATTTTTTTTATTTATTTATACAATAATCCTTCCATATCCACAAGTCTCACTTATTGTTTTAATAACCCAGGTTTTAAAAAAAAAAAATTAAATAAATTAGAAATTTTAATTTATAAATTTCATATACGTACCCACCTGTATGAGTGCTTATCGTGAATAATCTTTTCGACAATTATTTTACATAATAATGTGCTCCGTATTAGCCTTTATTGTTTTTTTTTTCCACGTCTTTTTTACAACTGTATTAATCTATTTGTCGTTAAGTATCTTAAAATAATACATTTCTTAAATTTGCATTATAAAAATGTATATATGTCAAACATTTTCAGATATCCTCAAGAAGAAATGTAATCAAATATAGTGAATAGGATGGGACTATTTTTAATATTTTTTTGTTGGGATATAAAAAATGTTACACTCAGAGAAATTGTTTTTTAAAAACGTTTGTATAATACACACTTAAAATTACTTGAATTTTTAATGACTTTTCTAAGAAGGAAATTATCTGTGATATTGTTATATCTTTAGCAGATAAGATCTGGTAATCATTTTTCTACTTCCAATGCATGAGTAGGAATACTTCCTTTTCATTTTGTGACCACGTTCCTGTGCATCATCTAACCCATCCTATAATATTTTATTTTTAAAGAGGAAGTTTTTAAAACTAGCAGAATTTCAATGATTGTTATACATATATCTACATAACCATTTTATCAAAAAATATTTTAACCAGGATATTAATTTAAACATCTTATTTATAAACATAGAATTGGTCATAATTAATATAACTATATATAATTAGTTGCTCCAGATGTTACATGACATTCAAACATCGTTGAATTTTGATCCAGAAATCTTTAATCTTTCCATTACCCTAATACTATAATAAAATGTATAGGGCATTATAAATATTAAATCCTAGAAAGAATTATTTAAATTAATTAAGTGGCAATTTGTTGCTGCTTCCATTTCTCCCAATAATATTCATTACTAGTTAACCTCTAATAATAATAATACCAACAATATTTCCAAGAACAGTACCTTTTATGCTACTCTAGACTCATTTAGTGTAATCTTGAATAATCAAGTCTCATAAGATAGTGGTTTCTGGCACTGAAACATATTCAAAGATGGAATTAATGCACTTTTGCATCTAACAAACACTTTTTATTCCTTATACTATATTAGTGTGTAAGTGCATTAATTTTAACTTTAAACCTTAATCTTTACTGATAATCAAAAGCCAGAAAACAGTTCAGAGATATCACTTTTATAGCACTATCATATGGCTCCACTGATTATTCAAGTTTATATCATTCTAGAATAGGGTGAAGAGTGCTACTTTTGAGAGCATGTGATACTGTCGATATTAATTTTTTTCACCAAAAGAGAAAAGGGCTATAGTTGTAAAAAAACTGAAGTCTAAACTATATAAAAACTGACCTGTTATCAGATTTATATAACTATATAAGCAAACTAATATGAATTTAAAACTTGGGATTTTTATTTTACTTTCAGTATATTAGCTTGAATATTATAAAGGTTTAAAAGGTGACAGCTAAATGTGTGCATGTATTAGTTCTAGCTTTGAATTCTACTCTTCACTCACAAAGACAAATATTAGAAATCAGTCTGGAAATGGGGATTTTACAGCTCTATATCAGCTTGTATTTCGTTAATCAAGTTTACAGAAAATGCCCATAGACTATGGTTAAGAATTCTTCTCTTGATAATAATTGTGAATTTTTGTAAGTATTCTAGTAAAAGTATTATGTATATGCAAGATTTGTTAAAATATTAGGTGAATCATATTAGAAATGCAAAAATGATGGCTTGATGTATTTTACACTTTATGTTATGCAGTGATTAATGGATTCATTCTCATGCATTAAGTAATTCATGAAAAACCAGGGATATTTTAATTTATTGCATGATATATCTAATATTTACATTTTTATAAAAGGATATAACACTTTCTTCTCATCTTTATCTCTAGGCAGAAGTTCACATTTTTAATATATTTATTTTAAACCAATAAACCATCACATGATCACTATTTCTTATGTTTACTTATAATTGTTATTAAAATAGGCAAAACTCTCTATACATATTGCCACTCAGTACAAGCCAGAGTAACCAAGGGATGCCAGAAGGCTTGTGCATAAATTCCCAATCTAGTGCCTACTCATCCAATATGCCCAGACTAGTTTCTGGCTTGTGGCCTTCATCAATGAAGAGCCTTGGATCTGAGAGCATTGCACCTAGATCTTAGGATCTAATGCAACCCTCCAGCAGCCACCTTTTATGTCTACTTAACTACAAAACTATGAGTCTTAAACTGAAAACACCATAACATTTCCAATCCAAGCTCATTAGCTTATATAGTCATATAGGTCTGAAATCAGTTCAATACCTATACATTTTGGTGACTTTGATTCTTTAATAACCATAGCTACCATTACTTAAAATAGATTCTTAGTGTTTTTATTTAACTAAAAATCTTTTAACCAATTTTTAACATACTTCTATCTAATAGATTATCTTCAAATTTTTTATACTTGTTAGGCATTAATGATAATACAATATGAACAGACAATATTTCAAGCTTTTATCAGTCTTAACAGTTTTGCTGTGACAAATTTCAAACAACATTGTTATTTGTTTAGTAAATTTTCAGTCACGCACAATAAATGGCAATATATTTTTAAAAATATGATTTTATTAAATTTCATGATTAATCTATTAAAGCATTTAGTTAATTAAAATACAAAGTATGATATTTTGATTTCTCTTGTTTGTTTAATTAAAACTTGTTTTTTTAAAAACACTGTCTTCATAATGAAAAAAAATTTTTAAAGGATTTTGAATTAGTGCCAGTTTCATTTCAAATATTACAAGTAGGGTGAGTTTTTAGAAAATATTCCAATATCAAAAAATAGTGATTGAATTAACTCGCTCCATATTTTTATTTCAATTTAAATACCAAAACTCGCTGAAGAAAAAAGATTTGATTTTTAATGCATTATACTCATTAACTAAAAAAAAATGTTTTTTATATACATATTAACAGATTTATTTATATAGTCACAATTCAATTATAAAGATAACCAGAACTATTGTATTTCTTTTGCTTTTGATTGAAAGCACTTTGTAAACATTGATTAATGTATTGACCAAACTCCAGTTAGCTACTCTCAGAATTAATTACAAACAAAAAAATTATAAATAAAAGTGGAAAATATAGATGAAAAATAATTGTATAATTAATCCAAAAACATTTTTAACCAAATGTAAGTCCATTCATTAATAAATGTCTATTTATATATAAATAATCAAAATACATAAATGTGCACACACACATACAAATGCCATATTTCAACTAGCTGATATATTAATTTCACTCTGAAATTTCACCATGTTGACAAGAAACTTAAAAAGCTCCAAAAATAGATGGATTTACTTTATTCTTGATTCTTTATTCAACATTTAGACTACTATTTATTTATAGGATGATTTGTTCCTTTAATTACATATACATTAAGCTATGTTTATTTCATGTTTTCATTTATTAAATATATATCCATATGTGCTGAAATTTTTATTTAAAAATAACTTTTTAAAGAGCAATTTGTGTATATTCACATTTATACATAGTTTTTGATTGTGTATATTTGCTAATAAATGGATTTAAATACATTAATGGTTAAAATATATATTTATTTATACAATTATTGTTGTCTTTTATAATTTCTTTTTGTAGTTAATTCTAAGGATGCTTAAAAGAATTTGTCTGAAAAGTTAATTGTTAGTGATTGTAAATAAAGTTTCTATTCAAAGGAAAAAAGAATACCCTGGTTTGTCTTTATAATTGAATTTATTATTTGTAAAATGGAAAAATAAGAAAGTTTTTCAGATGACGGTCGTCTTTGTAGTTTATATATATGTAATCATCCATTTTTCTGGTATCCATTGATTACTCTAGCTTGCTGTGTGTGGCAATACGTATGGTGAGTTTTTGCCTGTTTTAACAACAGCTATACACAAGCATAAGAGGTGGTGGTCATGTGATGTTTATTGTCTTAAATGCTAAGTATGTGGGTGTATTCATATATACACATAAAATAAGTAGTATTTAGTAAAATATTACATTTGTAAAAGGAAATCTTATACTTATAAAAGTTAGTTTTACTGATAAATAATCAGTAGTAGCAGAGATCTTAATTATAAAATAAAGAAAGCCACTGAAACATTGAAATGTTTAGTTCCTGATAAAGTTGTTGATAATGAAAACTCATAGCTAAAAATAGATAATTGGAATGTGAACTGCGTTATCTGATCACAAGAATCGAATATGCGAACTCTAGATATGGATCACCACATGGGCACCTGATGGAAAATCAGAAGAAACATTCTACAACACCCAGGAGTGCATGAAGAAGAACAAGGACTTGCTAAGTGAAGCTGCAGGATTGCAGATGTGCCATTCGATGGATGCTCCAGTCACCCTTACTTCAAAATTAGCCTTGCGGAGCTTACCTCTGGACGTCTGAAAGTAAACTTAGGGACTTACAACAGGTCATATCAATCTATGTTTAATGTCATATGTATATAAAGTATATAATATATAATGTATATAATGCTAATGATTTTTTTTTATCTACATGCTTAAGTCTCTGTAAATAAAACTGTTACCTTTAAATAAATTGCCATGCCATTTCACATTACTCTTAATATTTCTTTATTTATGTTTGCAATCCAGCAGGCAATAGAGTGCCACTGGACACAGCAATTGGTGCAGTCACCATCTCGAATCTGTGAATAGTAAATATGTTTATAAAGCCAACAAGTTAGTGCAGTCACAGTCTTGATTACGAACTCAATGGTCCAAATCCTCAGCAAATTGTGCAATTGTCAGTTGAAAACAATGCACAGACAGCCAAATAGGTCAGCATCTTACTAATCAAATTTGTGGAGCAGACAATTTAATAAGAGAACTTTTTTTTTCTTGCTAAATTGACTAAGTCATTGTAATGCAGCTGACTATAGCAGAATTTGATATCAGAGAGGCAAGTGACTGGCCCCTGTACATCGAGCAGAGAAACTCATAATTATAAATGGAGTGGTAAGAGATAAATGCAAAATACCAACATTGTTTCACTGGAAAAGGGTTTTTTCAAATAGCAAATAGGCTTTGCGAACCATAAATCCTTAAAGAGTTAATATTTAACTAAATCAAAGATCATTTGGCTGACTATTTAAACTCTTGTGAGTCTAGGCACATTGCCAGACTCCCATTTTAGAAATTATTGACAATGCAATAATGAGAAAATGCAAGTTGATACTGCTCTTCACAAGTTTGCAAAAAGCTGCATTTATGACTCGTGCCTGAACTAAGCCCTTTTCAAACAATTCTTATGTGGAATGAGTAGTAACAGTCTAAGACAGGAGTTATTGGCAAATAAAGACATTAATTATAAAGAAGCCATGAAACATGGAATAGCTCACAAATTGATTTTACAGCAAGCCTAAAATTTTTCTGACATGAAAGTAGCAGACAATCCACTAAAAATCCACAAAGTTGACAAACTTGAAAGGTATCTGAACAAAGTGGAATAATTGACAGAAATGAAAGTCAAATAAATTGTTTTGTTGTGTCAAACCTGATCACAAGGCTTAGTGTTTTTACAAAGATTAACATTGTAAGCACTGCAATAAAGTTGGCCACTTGGGGAAAAAATGTGCAAAAGCAAGAGATTCGACCATTATAAGACAAATACTAGCCAAGAGAGAATTACCAGAAAACCTATGGAAGAGAAAATTGCTGTGATTAATATGTATAAGGACCAAGCCCAGAAATGTGAAATTATAGTAAAAAATTTACTGAAAACTCTTAGCCATGGAAATTGATAGTGGCACCAAGGTGTCGTTAGTTTCTGTTAACGATTAGAAAACCATCATGGCTGAGATGAGACAGCCATCTAAGCTGATGCATACCAATCATACACCTTGGGATGTCAATGGTAATGCTATTAAAATCAGGTGCAACATGGGTCTCAATTACTTCCAACAATGGTGAAAAACTAAACCTGCCATTATATATAGTTCCTGCCCCTATAAACCCCATCATTGGCCATGATTGGTTCAATCACCTGGGAATTAAATTATCAATGGGCAAAAATATGGACATTGAAATGTTTATTGAAACATATACAAACCATCAGTTGCATATGAAATCATCTCCGGCCAAAGTCGAGTCCTTGAAAGAAGTTGAGAAATTGCCCACACAAAAATATCTAGGTCATATAGTGTGGGCTAAGCTTGCTAAAAGTATGTCGTCCAAAAATTATGAAGCACTTTCTATCCCAAACTACAAATTGGTATCTAGAGAACATGTATGGGTCGGAAACAAAATTGACAGACTTTGGACAAAGGCTGAAATTGTATGCCATTTATCCAAGCAAATGGTAACCATCTGAATGGCAGATGGAAGTGTCATGTAAACACATCAACCTGTTGCGGAAAAATGAAAGTACAGAAGAATGCTGCAGCTGTTTTTAAAAAGCTGTAACAGCAATACAGTCCCTAATGAAAATATTACAAACCTTGAAAGAAAAATTTCCTCCTACCTTAGTTATTATGTTTTACGTTCAGAGAATAGAAAAAAGTAAAATGTGAATTTCAATTTTGGGGAGATATGATAAGTATGTGTGCATATTCATGCATACACATAAAATAAATAGTATTTAGCAAAATATTATATCTATAAAAGTAAATGTATTAATTCATTTTTTATAAAAAAAAATATTTTTTGTACAATGCTTACATAACACCCATCAACAGTTTTGATTGCCGCTGCAATCTTCTTCAGAACTTTTTAAATCTTCTTTATTTCCCACCTTCCAAACTTTTTAAATCTTCTTTATTTTCCACCTTCCGACTTTTTAAATCTTCTTTATTTCCCACCTTCCAAAAAAAAAAAAAAAAAAAAGGAAGGTAGGAAATAAAGAAGATTAAAAAAGTTCTGAAGAAGATTGTAGGGGCAATCCAAACTGTTGATATTGATGGGTGTTATGTAAGCATTGAAAAAAAAATAATTTTTTTTTATAAAAAACGGATTAATTAATTAATTAAGGGCATACACATTATTTTAAAAAGCATTTAAATTAATTAATTTTTAATAAAAGAATAAATCTTATACTTATAAAGATTAGCTATACTGATAAATAATCAGTAGTAGCAGAGATATTAATATTAGTTAAAGTAAAGAGAAGCCACTGAAACATTGAAATGTTTAGTTCCTGATAAACTCATTGCTAAAAATAGATAATTGGAATGTGAACTATATTATCTGATCGCAAGAATCTAATATGGGAATTCTAGATATGGATCACCATGTGAGCAGCTGATGGCCAATCAAAAGAGACATTCTACACACCAAGGAGTGCATGTAGAAAAACAAGAACAAGTGCTTACTAGATGACACTTCAAGAATGCAAATGTGACATCTGATGGGTGCTCAAGTCACCCTTACTTCACCTTAACTTTGTGGAGTTTGTCTATGGACATGTGAAAGTAAACTAAGGGATTCACAACAGATCGTATCAATCAATAATATTATTTTGTAAGCCTTTGGACCCATATAATGTTTAATGAGATTATCTTCATGTTTAATCCTCTGTAGATAAAACTCTGTTACTTTTAAATTACCTACCACGCTATTTTACATTATTATTAATATTTCTTTATTTGTGTTTGCAATTCAGCAGGCAATTGAGTGCCACTGGACACAGCAATAAATAATTTTAGTAAAAAATAAACATTATAATTTTGTATGGAATTCAGTACTCTTTATACTACTGCATTCTAATCTGTATTCAAATGTGTCGAAATTTTCTTTTTTTCCTCATTTCTGAAACTATATAAAAAATTTAAACAAATGTTTCAATTTTCACAAATAAAAGCATAGGGTAATCATGTGTAGAATTTGTATAGTCATTAAATAACTTGCAACCAATACCATCCCCCCTCCCATTTATATCTATGGCAGTATATTCATTTGATTACCCTATTAGTGCATTTACATGAATAAAGTATTTCTTTGAATTTTTATTTTTTCTAGAGATGTAAAACACCCTTTGTTAGATCTGTTTACATGAATAAGCTCAAAACAGAATTAAAAGTGCAAAACCTTTTAGTTATATCTTGTCATCATCTACCATTATCTATCCACTGCAGGATGAAGATCTCTCCAAGTTCAATATATCTTCTTCGATCTTTAGCTTCTCTTTTCCACATCACCCCTATTTTCTTATTTCATCCATCCACCTCACGTGGTCTCTTTCTGGGTTTTTTACAATCTCTTGGAATCCAGTTTAAGATTTCAATTGTCGATATATTATCATCTCTTCTAGCAATATGTCCAGCCAACTCCACTTCAGTCTCAATTTTTGTAACAGGGTCAGTAACACCTGTTTGTTTTCTTACCCATATATTGCATTTTCGATCTCTTCTTGTTATTCCCAACATGCATTTCGCAATACATGCATATCTTGTAGATGATCATTTATCCAACTAAATGTCACATGATCTTAGCTTACATATTTTTTTCCAGTTATTTCTATTTCAGATCTGCCACTTAGTATAAGATTGAACAATCAATAGCTGTCAGATGGTATATCCAAATCCCTATATTAGTTTCTGACTTAAATAGAATTTGCCAATAAGTTTTTTCTAGCATTGTCTTTTTTATGTGCATATATATGTTAATATCATGATTAAAAAAAAGGTTACATTAATAAAAAGCAATTGTACTGAATACTATTTTTTAAGACAGTTATACGTTATTTATCTTACGACCTCGTCTTTCATAAGTTTCTTTTTCTTTAAGATCCAAAGTATTATTTTCTTTCTTTTTTCTTTTCCCTATAAGAATTTTGTTTATAAATATCATTCATTAACAGCTTTAGCAAATGAATATGGTCATTCTAACACCAGAAAAAACAATCAAATAGAAAGACAAAAATATATAGTAATACATTAGATATAAACTTTGCAATGACTAAGGATACTAAATTATCAATCGCACATAAAATATGTATATTGGAGATCATTTATCTTTTGCATGTGTGTGGTCATGTGTGAAGGGGGCTCAAAAGTCTGTGTTCAAATCCTGTATAATTAAATTATCAATCACAAGTGCATCTATATAAATCACATGACAGTTGGTCCTTTATTCTATTTGCTATCTTTAAAGGATGATTTTGACATCTGTGGCAAACCATACTTTTTGAAATACTTTTACCAGCACTTTGCTTAACTGTAAACTTTCATTATATTTTATTCTCAGTCATCTTCCCAATGAAAGTGATCAATATCATATTTTTGAAGAGTTTTTCAAGATAAACTTTATACCATAACTAAAATGTTTTCCCCAAGAAAGTGATGTTTGCCATAAATATACTGTGCCGGAGAGTCTAAAATGACCAGGCACAAGATAGCTGTATACAGAGCTACAGTTCAAACATATAAGAATGACTATTTTCATATATATAACACATAATGGAGGTTGGTCTGTGTAGATATATATTTTTCTTTTTCCCACACACACACACACACAAAACTAAATGTTAAAAATGTAAATGATGTTATGCATTTAGTGGTGTTACATCTGCGTAAATAAATTGTCATATTTTTATTATTTATTATTGTAATTCATTATTTTGCTTGTCTATATATATATATTTTTATATATACATGCAAGTATGGTGAGGGGTGCAATTTATTTTGGGAAATGTTTATGACACAGAACACATATAAATGGGAGAATTAAAATAATTCTCAGTGTTCCAACATTTGTATATTTTATTTTACTTTTGAAGTTTTTCTTTTTTGTATTAATTAGTTTTTGTGCAAATACCATAGGCAAACCAATGGCCCATTATTTACTATGTCTTTAAAAAAAGTGTTAATGCATTAGCGTCATTCAGCTTGGTACTTTTGCCTTTTGTAACAAATAAATTCCTGGAAATAGAGAAACCTTTAAATTTTGGGGTGAACATTTTGTCAAAAAAAAAAGATACTAAGCAATTTTTTTTTTTATTGTGTATAAATGTTGTACGTTAACAATTAGCAAATGAGTGATCTGAGTAGTGCAAAATAAAGGGAGAGGAGGAAACAAGAATTGGAGGATTTTGAAAAGAGACTGGAGCTAAGTTAAGCTGATTCGAATTGAGGAAAAAAACTTTGTGGAAGTTAAGCTTGTCTTGCATGGATTTAACTATCAAGTGGAGAAGTCAGAAGAATAATTATTTACTGATTTATGGAAAGACAAAATTAATTCATCCAGAACCATGGCTATAAATATATGCCAAAGAAATGTGGTTACAGAGATCCATCCAAGCTGGAACTAATCTATAAGCAATCTTTGCAATTCTATCCCTAAAAGCTATAAGCAATAATCCAGCTGTAGTTTATGAAGTCGAAGGAAAATTACATTATACTTTGAGAGTAAGCTAAATTTAAAAACTGAAACAGAGTTCCTGCAAACCAGAGAGAAAATATAGTTCTAAGCTAACAAAGACAAATAAAGGCTAACCGAATAAAACACTGTTTTTTATGTGCATCTTTAAAATGACTATGGGGTAGAAGCCACATTAGTGTGCACTTGCCCCTTTCCAGATGCATCAGTGTAACATCTTAAGCTCCAGTGAATTGTGACGATGAATATCAACTTGCTAATACACCACTGAAATAAAGCCCCAACCACCTGCCTGGTGAATTTATATAGAACACTCAAATCCCCAGCTTCAGAAGAAGGATGAAGCTTTTGGGAAGCATGTTATTGTGTTTATTTTATATTGACTTAATTATTTATTCTATTTTATTTATATATTTTTTATTGCGTATATATTGATATTATTCCTATACTAATTGTATGGAATGTGTGGGAAATGAGCTTACTAACACAGGTATCATTTTAGTTGGCTGGTGCATGTATGTGACTATATTTTATATTCTAGCTGCTATGTGCAGCATACCATAATATTAATTCCCCATTATTTCTAAACTCCTATATGCGTAAGTCATAATGTGGTCACAGAGAGCGCAAATTATGTAGCCTTTAACTTATATTATGCTTTTGGATGTAGATATGTATGTTAGGTATGGACCACACTCTTAGATCATTGCCAATGTGGGAAGTTATTTAAATAAACATTACACCTAATACATAAGTGTGTGGGTGGGAAAACTCAGACCATTCTGTATTATTTCCCTTTATTTTATTTAATATTATTTTGGTTTGTTTCATTTGTGGTGTTGTTTTATGCCTGTATATATTGTTGAATTATTGGGTTAATAAAGATATATTCTCTTATCTGAAAATTAACTGATAGCATATTTAATTAAAATTTCTTTTCTGAAATATTGAAACACAGATATATATTTCTATAAGCCATTCAAGCTGAACCACTTACCTGAGATAAAGAGTAGACTGAGTTAGACATGAGATATAACTTTATCAGGTTTAGATCTTTATTGTTTGTAGGTATCCATTTATTTCTTATGTTTATAAATAAATTCATTAATTAATGGTGGAGGCATATCCTTCTGGGAGGGGAGTGATTTCTTCCTCTGAGTGGCACATAAAGGTTAAAATAAATTAGCCTTTCAAAGGTATGCTAATGTTTGGATATATTTAAGGGTGTTAATAAAACTTAAAAGAAGGCTTAAAGGGATCGATTCTGATTCTGCTCCCCCCTCTAGCAGTTAAATTAGAAACTTCAAACATTAAATAATTAGATCTAACTGTTATCGATATCTTGCCTTGTTACACCACATTCATTTCATGTTCAATGTGTGGACCCAGAATGAATCTGTAAGGGAGGAGATTGAGCAGTACAGAAAAATGGTGCTGAACACAATGGGCATGATCTATCTTGGATGGCATTAATAAATGGAAAGCATAACTACATAATGTAAATAAAAATTAAAAAGCATAATGCATATTAGAAGTAGGTGAGAAGCTGTATATATATGTAAACCACACATGGTTGTATAAATGGGCAGTGGGCTTCAATGAAAAGTATCAGATTGATTATGAATAAAAGAGAGAAAAAAAAGAAATTAGTGAGATAAAATAGATCTCAGATGAAAGAGTGTTTTTTTTGTATTTAATGTTAGAGTGTTGGTTTAAAAAGTCATAATATTAGAGTGTGTTTCCTTTTTATTAAGATAAAATATGTGTAGGCAAGCAGAAAACAATATCTGGAGCATAGTATAAATATATATTGTAACCATATATTTTAGCATAAAATATAATAATTGATGTAACTGGTATAAAAATTTCTCTGTCTTCTTTTGGTGATTTGATTGGCTTGATTTGCACTTTGAACAGATTACTCTCTTATATTCAAAATAATTTATTACAGAGAATGGGTAATGTTTTGTCTTACTTGTTGTCTATATTATTTTAATAAATTTAAATTGCTTCTTTCCATATACTAATTCATATCAAAATGTTTAACTTTTTAAAAATTTTGACAACACATTAAATTTGGTAAAATATTATTAAAAATAATAATATTTTATATTTGTTTAAAATGGTCTTAAAAATTATTTCCATTGAATTAAAAAAAAAACCATTTGTTCAACTAAATTTAATTATTAAAAATAAATACAGTAATTTCGTATGCGTCAATGTAAAAAAGAAAGGAGCGCGAATTAAAAAAAAAGATCGTCTGATAGTGTTGCTTTTGGGGGGAAAAAGAAAAGAAAATGGTAAAAGGCAAATGGTGTAAATATGATAAGCTTATTTTAAAATAGTTAACAAGTAAACAGATTACCACAAAGTTTTCTATAAACGTAAAAATAACATAGTGGTATTTAATAATAAGATGAATTGCTAAATTTAAAAGTCTGTTCAAGTCGGCTAGCCAGGTGGATCAAATCGCCAGTAATAATTTTCCAATATTACATTTGAAATATGTCGGAGCTTTCCAGTTTAAAAGCAGAATTAATTGCAAGATTTTGGTATGTTTTAAAATATTTATTATTCTACAATTTGGAAAAATTAAATAAGTATTTTAATTACAGAAGTTTTATAAATATGAAAATTTGCTTTTTAAAAAAGAAGAAGTTTAAATTAAAGTAAAATGTTAATGTTATTAACATAGTTTAATATTTCCGTTTATAATTTTAATAAAAAATATAGTATTGATTGATATTTAACTTTGCAATGCCAGTAATATATTTGCTAGTTAATTTGTTTACCATTTGGATAATAAAAACAGTCTTCAAATAATTAATCAAAGCTATTTTCTAATTTTATCGTCAGTTTGGAATGATTAAATTAATTGCTATAATTAATATTCCTAGATTTAAGCGTGGATAAATAAATATTAGCATGGATGTGATAAACGTGGAACAGTTTTAATAGAGAAATGTAGAAATTAATAACTTATGAAAAAACATTTTCATTTAAACTCTGCGTGTCATGTTTTGGAATTGTTTCATGTTTATGGAGCCATGTAAAATCGTTAATCTAATAGTGCTTATAATAACTAATACAAATGGATAAAATTACATGTATGGAATTCAACTATAATTGTAGCTATTACTTCGTATATTTATTGTTCGACACATCGTACATGGATTTCACGGATCATATTTGTAGTTATAAAATGCTATACAATTTAATTTGTGATACACACACCTGCTAGAATTCATGTATTGAACTATAATATGCTATACATTTAATTTATATCACACACACACCTGTTAGATTTTATGTATTTGATGAATAATGCATTACTTTAATTTTATCGTTAGATGAACTTGCATGTGAAGTTCATAAGTTATATTTTATTAAGTTTAAATTAATAGGGGTTGAATAAAATACTTATTCAAGAGAATAGCGCTTGCGAAAAAGCTTGAAAAGTACTAAATGAATTTATGAGATTATCAATTTTTCATGAGGTATTTTGTGAGTCTTTCCAGATTTCTATTCCTATACTAATATTACTTATATTATATTACATATGTTTTATTTTAAGCAAGATAAGTTAGTACATTAGTTGTCCTGATTAGTGTAACATTTTATTATGCAAGAACCCACATTTGTTAAAATGTTAGTGTTTTCTGAATGGTCAGAATAACTGAGGAGGATGATTTTGCACTTTAATGTGAAGTAAATAATAATGTTGTTTTATAATGTTAAAAGGCATTAATCTGTGCCGGTGGTTAATCCACAGATTACTTAATTGCCATTTTTTTTGTATTTTACACTCATTCCTGTGCTGGTGGTTAATCCGCGGAATTGTGTAATTATACTTATTGCTTTATGATGGTGTATAAATCCACAAAGCGTTTAGTGTTATTTAATTCCTATGTGTAGATGAATGCATCCACAGGAATATGGTTTTACTTCATAGATATAAGTTGGGCAAAGTATTTTAGTTATTCTGCCAAATCATCTTCTTCCATTTGTAAGTATAATTTATAAGTTAGATCATTAAATTGTAGCAGGACATTCTATTCAAGTTACCTCATAATAATTAACTGTTGGTTGATTATTATTTACCTGAATGTAAGTTTAAATTTTCACTTTATTTAATGATTGCATTATAGCTAAATCCTACAGATATAATATTATTTATTATATTATTATAAGTTTACGGTATAGATTTATTGAATCTGGAAATGACATTAGATGTTTCATGAGTTGATGTTGAATTTAGTATAATTTCCTCAATACATTCATTATATCAAATTGAAATATAAGTATGATTAGGTTTTTAAAAGCCGTACCTATGATATGTTATTGAAGAAAGTCGATGGAATTATAATTTATTTATTTTATTTGTTTATTTAAGTCTTTAGTTATAACATCAGAATTAATTACTTATTATTCATAAATTTGTAAATAAACGTTGATTTATAATTAAACTTACTGTGCCGTTGCTATTTGTCATTCGTAAAATCAGAAATCATAAACCTTGGATAGAGCATACATTGAAGTACATACTATCGTCAACATGATATAAGAGTTTAGTGATATTTTGAGAAAACATTTGGATGCTTTTCGTTTTTGGTAGTTTATGATGTGTAAGGTACAATAAAATCCCATTTACCTTTTCCATCATTTTAGCTTTGCGTAGTTGATTCTAGTATACAATATAAATTGATTATTAAACCTGTAAACAGATTTACCAGATAATGACATGATTGAATATATTTACTTAACGTTTTTAAATTGTCATTTGTCAGTATAATAAGAGTCTCAGTGATATAGTAAACTATAAAAAAAGAACCCAAGTATTTATGTTTATTTATTGCAAAGCTTTACCTGGACTAGCATTTGTATTAAAAATCATATAGATGGTTTAAAATTTCATAATCTTATGTAGTTCCACAAATTATGCCATCTTGTACATGGTCGGCCATCGGGTCTCATACAATGAAAATCGCAAATTAAGGTTTGAAAGATAATAACATTACATACTTATAATTTGTTTAATGTATTTTATCATACTACTATGATAGGTCTTCGCGGTTTGGCTGCGATCAAATTAAATCATAAAAAGTTTATGTTATATCATTGGTTTGGTCTGTGGTAAGTTGCTCCAGATGTTGGTTGTGGTCTTTGGTGCATAATATAGATAGCATGATATGCTTTTGGTTACAGCTCTTAATAGCTGACAATGTGCAGCGGGAATTGATCGGTGATCGAGATTACAATTCTTAGCGCACTTATGTTTTGGTGATATTATGTAGTTGGGACAACAATCGAACGGTTACAATATATATGTACATGGCAAATAGAATGGGATGGAACTAGGCATGTGGTCTATTGAATATTTTAAGGAAAATTAAAAATATATATATATAGAAAATTAAATAAACAATTTAGTTAGTAGAAACAATTTTAATGTCAGACGTTATAGTTTTAATTTTGGACATGGGAATAATTACACAAGTTAAGGGTACTGATAAATATTATATTTGTTTCTGGGGACAAGGTTGTGCTCTAAGAAAATGGAGCAGCAAAAGATAAGTGAAATGAATGATGCCAGGAATGGAAGAATCAGTATGAAAGACATGAAAGTAGTATGGAAATAGACAGCATGTGGCAAAGCAAAATAAAACCTAGAGGGGAAAATGAGGGATTAATAGACATAATGGAGAAGTTTATGCAGAATGTGAAAGAAGAAATGGCTAAAGTAACATGTCAGATAGGAGACTTAAGAAGGGATATGGCAAGACAGATGGGAGAGATGTCTCAAAGAATAGACAACTTGAGGGAAGAAATAGTAAGAGATAAAAACGAGGGTTTAGAGGTAGAGAGGCAATACGAGAGATAATGATAGAAGCAAGGGTGATTTGGATACAATGGGAGTGAGACGAAAACCAAAGTGAGAGGGAAGTGAAGCAAAGATGGCCGAGGAAAGTAGACAAGAACAAATATGCAGCAAGATAGAAAGAAGCAGGTTAGAGGAATCAGTAGGAAAGACAAGAGGGAGGAAAGTTATTCATATTTAACTAACCTCAATCAATTCCTAAAGATTAGAGTATTTGAAGGCCAAACCGGAGAGGCTCCTATAGGACACCTTAATAGCCTGGAAAAATACTTTCACATAAATCAGATGGATGAAGCATGTCACTTGACCATTGCATGCAGTCACCTTCAAGGTGAAGTGCATACATGGTGGTAATCATTATTCCACCACCCTAAAACATTAGAAGACAGGAGCACCAAGAAACAATTTTGTACCAGATTATGCAGGAGAAATATAAAGTGGGTGGGGTGAGTTTTTCAGAAAGCAGGTGGCCAATCTGAGAACATTAAATGCCTGTCACACATCAGAGGGTCAGATTACTAGAATCATCTGTCACAATTTACCATTCCGGATTGAGCAAATGCTACTCATGGCAAATGTGAACTTGATGAAACAAATAGCTGCATTATTAAATGCAAAAGGTGAACCAGCAAAGCAAATGATTGAACACAGTGCCACAGGAAGAAGAGGCAGAATCAAAGCCCAGAGATGGACATCTAGCACAAAAGCAAGTTCATTGACCAATGAAAAAAATACAGAAAGGGAAGGAGGTACAGACCACTGTCACCCAAACCTAGGGATAGTACAAATTAGAGCTTGTTGGATGTGGTGTTTGGGGGCAAGGGTGTGAATTGGTAGCCTTTCAGGTAGTGTGTAGGGGTTGGTCTGTCTTGGCATTTTCCTGTATTATAGGTGTGGGGCTGGTGAGAGTTCGGGATTTGACTGGAGATGTTTGCATAGTTTGGAGTCTCCATGGCTCTATGGCAAAATATCTACTTCATCACACAGAAGCATTGGTGTATTTTAATTGCAGAAAAGATAGTCTCTGAGACCCATATTCCCTTATGCAAAAGACCCTGTAAGCCTCAAAAGAAAGAGCATGGGTGTATTTACTGAGGGTTATATTCAATAAGTCAATGCCTAAGAATGTATGAGCGTGGATGCATCCAACGGACTTTATTTCTTTTTGTTTTGTTACTTTGCATAGTTGCCAGGGGATTCTGGATGAAGTGAAAATCTCTATGTCAATGACCAGGTTGGGATGCTGGGGTAGCATTGGCTTTATATAGCATTGCCTTGGAGGACGGTGGTTGGCACACTTGGTAACCAGACATTATATCTGCCGGTCTCTGGTAAGTAGAATGAAGGACTAAGCCAGATAAATAAGTATTAGATAGATAGTGAAGACCTTAAATGGTTAACTACATTTGATGGTCTCATTAAGGGTGGGGGGCATTGTGCTAAAGTCTAAAATGACCAGGCACAAGATGGCTGTACACATAGCTACAGTTAACATATAAGGATAACTATTTTCATATATATAACACATAATAATAGAGGTTGATCTGTATAGATATATATTTTTCTTTTGCCCACACAAAACTAAATGTTAAAAATGTAAATGATAATGTTACACATTCAATGGTATTATATCTGCTTACAATAAATTGTCATATTTTTATTATTATAATTCATTATTTTGCTTGTCTATATATATACATGCAAGTATGGTGAGGGGTGTAATTTTATTCTGGGAAATGTTTATGATGCAGAATATATATAAATGGGAGTTAAAATAATTCTATTTGTATATTTTATTTTACTTGTGAAATTTTTCTTTTTTGTATTAATTACTTTTTCTGCAAATACCATAGGCAAATCAATGACCCATTATTTATTGTCTTAAAAAAAGTGTTAATGCATTAGTGGTCATTCAGCTTGATACTTTTGCTTTTTGAAACAAAGAAATTCCTGGAAATAGAGAAAAATTTAAATTCTGTGTTGAACATCTATTTTGATTGGAATTTTGTCAAAAAAAAAGATACTAAGCAAATATTTTTTTCTTAATGTATAAATATAGCACATTAACAATTAGCAAATGAGTGGTCTGAGTAGCCTAAGATAAATTAAAGATAAAATTCTTTCCAGACAAAAGTCAGTAATTAAATTAAAAAAATGAAGCTATGTGTACTGTTCAAGCACTTGAGCCAATAATTGGAAATCAGCTGATGCAATAATCCTCAGAGGGGTACTAGAATATAAAAATGTAATGAGTGTGATATAAAAACTGTCATCCAGGAGTGTAAAGGAAGAAAAGGAAACAAAAATTGGAAGATTTTGAACAGAGACTGGAGCTAAGTTGAGCTGATGAAAAAAACTTTGTATAAGTTAAGCTTGTCTTGCATGGATTTAACTATCAGGTGGAAGTAATTATTTACTGATATATGAAAAGCCAAAATTAATTCTTCCAGAACCATGTCGATAGATATATGCCAAAGAAATGTGATTGCAGAGATCCGTTCAAGCTGGAACCAATCTATAAGCAGTCTTCGCAATTCTATTCCTAAAGTCAGAAATAATTTACATTATACTTGCTTAGTAAGCTAAATTTGAAAATGAAACAGAGTTCCTGCCAACCAGAGAGAAAATATAGTTCTAAGCTAACAAAGAAAAATAAAGGCTAACTGAATAAAACACTGCCTTCTATGTGCTTCTTTAAAATGACTATGTGGTAGAAGCCACATCAGTGCACCTGCTGCATCAATGTAACATCTTAAGCTCCAGTGAATTGTGATAATGAAGACAACCTTGCCAATACACCATTAAAATAAAGCCCTAACCACCTGCTTGGTGGATTTATAAGTTATTGTGTTATTTTATATTGACTTAATTATTTATTCTTCTTATTTCAAGTATTTATTTTTCTTATTTATCTATTTTTTTATTATTATTGCATATATATTGATATATATATATATATTACTCCTATACTAATTGTATGGAACTTGTTGAAAATGAGGTTACTAACAGCATACCATAATATTAATTCCCCATTCATTGTAAACTCCTATATGCGTAAGAATGCAAATTAATTTTGTAGACTTTAAATAATGTATGTTATGCTTTCGGATGTAGATATGTGGGTTAGATATGAACCACACTTAGATCATTGCCAATGAGGGAAGTTTTTAAATAAACATACATGTACTACTGCAGATATATAATTTTTTTCTACATATAGCATTAGATGACTTTACACCTAATATATGTGTGTGGGTGGGAAAAATCAGACCATTCCATATTATCTCCCTTTATTTTATTTAATATTATTTTGGTTTGTTTCATTCGTGGTGTTGATTTACGCCTGTATATAATATTGTTGAATTATTGGGTTAAAAAAAGTATATTCTCTTATCTGAAAATTAACTGATATATTTATTTAAGAATTTCTTTTCTGAAATATTGAAACACAGATATATATATTTCTATAAACCATTCAAGCTGAGCCACTTACCTGAGATAAAGAGTAATCTAAATTAGTCATAAGTTATAACTTTATCGGTGTTAGGTCTTTATTGTTTGTAAGTATCCATCTTTTTCTTATGTTTGTCATGTTTATAAAATGGTGGAGGCATATTCTTCTGGGAGGGGAGTGATTCCTTCCTTGGATTGACACATGAAAGTTAAAGTGAATTAAGCCTTTCAAAGGTATGCTAATGCTAAGATTTGGATATCCTTAAGCGTGTTAATAACAACTTAACAAAAGAGGGCTTAAGAGACATAGATTCTGGTTCTGCTCCCCACCCCCTCTAGCAGCTTGATTAGATATATCAAACATTAAATAATGAGATCTAATTAAATGTTATCAATGTCTTGTCTTGTTGCATCACATTCATATTCAATGCGTGCGCTCAGAATGAATCTGCAAGGGAGGAGATCGACTGGTACAATACATATCTACATAAATATAATGACATTTTAAATAATACTTTTTATTTAATTTAATATTTTCAATTGTTTTTGTAATCTAAACTTCATGATTTCCCAATGGTGTTTTATTTTAAAAAACATCATCACTGCCACAAAATAATGGATATATTACTTAATTGAATCCATAAAAAAGAAAACTACATCTTATTTTATTGTACTTTTTATTTCTGAAAAATAGGAAATGGATAGTATTACAAAAATAAACAATTGTTATTACCTTGGAAAACAATTTATTTTCCATAAAGGAGACTTCGTACAAAATTTCATTAAAAAGACAGGAAGAACAAATACATACACAGAAAATAGTTATACATTAAAAATAAATAAAAAGTGCAAAAGAAATGTTATCGCTATACATTATTTAATGTAGTGTTCAAAAAAAAAGTGACATAGAGGTGAATGACTGCTTTAATGGAATATATACAAGACAGCAATCAATTTCTCAGTGAATACAAATTATCTGCAAGGACTTGAATACAAATTATCTGCAAGGACTTTATCAAAAATATTAAGTAAAATTCTTAGTAGCTTTTTATTGTACAAACAATATTAGATTTTAAAAAAATTATATCAATTTGTTGATATAAAAATATGGAAGAAAAAGAATAGTTTTCAAACTGGATGAGTAATTAAACAAAAATAACAAAATCATCGTTTGAAATCCACAGCGTAAGAATATGAGTCTATAAATTCTTTTTTGACATTCAATAAATTTGACTGCAAGATTCAATCATTTTCATTTCTATCTATAGTAATTAAATCTAAAATATAGTACTGTATATACATATGCATTCCATTTGTGTGTCATTTGTTTTTATCAGTGTAACTTTCGCTACATCACTTTCTGGAAAGTAGGGACAAGTTTAAATCCAATTTTAAAACCTTATTGAAGGATGTACAATCCTTACATCATTCACCTTTAGCTCAATCCTATCACAGACATCCATCAGCCCAGAATTCAGATGAGTCTCCTACACTAAAGATACATTTAAAACATACTTTTTCAAGTAAACCATATAAAACATATTACAATTTAACTTCATATGCACATAATTTTTAGATACTTAAACTTAACTTCATATATTGCAAAATATGCTATATGG
Organism: Epiperipatus broadwayi; assembly: GCA_028023455.1. NCBI lineage: Eukaryota > Metazoa > Onychophora > Udeonychophora > Euonychophora > Peripatidae > Epiperipatus > Epiperipatus broadwayi. The sequence goes on from JAQFVV010012531.1 coordinate 2,458,858, forward strand.
CTTACATGAAGAAATATATATTCCTAATGTATCCAGAGTGTGGGAAATTGGGCTGACTTCTGGATTATGGATGGTTGTGATAGGATTGAGCTAAAGGTGGTGAATGATGTGATGATAAAATCAAAAATGCATATGTAATCCATTATAACTTTTAAGTCAAACCTCCCTCTACTGGACATTTCGTATAGTAAAATTCGTTTCATAATCTGTACAGATAACGTGTATATATATATATTTAAAATAATATAGCCAATAAACATAATAAATATATACAACTTAATAACACTGACTAGTGAAAACTTTAAAAGGTTTTTCCATATTATATAACATGAATAATATTATTTAGCATTGCCGTATATATATATATTCATTTTATTATAATAAAATATTAAAATTCCGAAAAAAAAAGTATATAAGAAGTAAAAGTAAGTCAATAATGATAAATTATATTTTAATATTTTTTAAACTATATTTAGAACTCAAAGATTTAAAACTATATCTGTTTTGTTAAGTATTTTTTATACTACTGTGTATATCTAAAGAACTTAACTTTTTTTTACTTATGGTGATAACGATTTTCTTGGATCTAAATTTTAACATCTGAAGAAACATTAGGCATCCAAATTACACCATACGTTTCAAAAATAATGATGTATTATATATTTTACAAAAAAAAAAAATCAAGCAAGGATAATTTTGTTCTTGTATTTTACACATAATTGTTTCTCACAGAAGTATAAAGAATAATGATTGTGTGATGTTTGGTGGTAATTGTTTCTGTTATATTACCCTACTTTCTGAATTACATCTGCTGAATTGTATGTACCTAGATTACTTTACATATTCATGATGACTTCTGTGATAATTTATTGAAATAAGTTTTAATTAATATATTAAAGTGATGATAACACTGCCTCCATTAATGTATTCATTGATTTATTCAATTCATACTAGTTGACAATATGATCTACTTTTAAAAAAAAATCATGACGAAAAGTCATTTTCTTATTGCATTATACATAACTAAGATAAGACTGGTTCACTAGGGTATTGGGTTTCCCCTAAAGACCACAGTTATCCTAATGTTAACACTAAAAAAAATTAATACAAGATTATAAAATAATTTTTTCATTTCTATATTAAAATGTATGATAATGAATATGTTTTTAATTACCTAATATAATTTATTTTTATAATGTATATGCATAATGCAAAATTAATTTATTATTTTTTAATTGCTATGAGCCTATATTGTAGTTTTTCTCCCCGGGTTTAATTTTCTATCCAGTCTGGCTCTGTATCTAACTAGTTCTGTCTTGACTTCATTAATGCCAAAGTAATAAAAAACATAACCTTGTCTGTCTTATTTAGTAATTCAATTTATTTTCACACAACACATACATATAAAATCATATTATCATATTCCAAATACGGATGTCTTAAGTTTTTAGGAAGATTCTTATATTAATAAGTAATTCATTAATCTCAACTTTTTAATTTTCTGATGATAACTTCTTAAATAGTCAAAACATATTAATGAAAAAAAAAAATATAGCAAATTAAAGCATCAATGTTTGGATATGGTTATATATTGATTTATAAATGTAATCCAAAAGTGTTCAAAAGGATTGTAAACTACTTGATCAACAAACAACACACACACACACACATATATATATATATATATATTAATGAATGTGTAACCAATATGAGCTGTGGACTTTAAGTGCATTCCTTCCTAAGTTTAATATAAATTCCTAATATTGTAATTCAACATCTAGCTAACACAAAACTTTCCATTTCCATGGGTCAGAATTTGAATACCTGAGAAATGTGCTAGAATTATCAGATCAATACTTATTTAATTATATTTAGAAAGGCAGTTATATAATGTTAAAACATAAAAAAAACTCACAAACTAATGTATTTATAATGTTTTAGAATCACTATCATGATATCAAGTCACATCAACCAGAAAAAAGACAATTTCATTCTCCTTTGCAATTCCACGTACTCAGGCAAATATTATACATATCAGTTTATGTGTACGTTATTTCATACTTAAAATCAAATGATGTTCAAATCTCTTGGTTTCACTTAAAATACAAGCTTGGGAGAGAACAATGGTTTGATCTTATATTTGTTAGTGGCTTATATTTATTTAAAGGTGCACTTAAAATCCACACCCCTGATTGCTTACATTAATGTCTAGCTTATTTTCCATATGGAAGCAGGTTTATTACATCAAAAATATCTTTAAACAAAGAGTAGCTGGGAGAACATTAGAAAAATAACTTTCATATCAGTTTACTTTTAGTTTCTTGATGCATTAAATGGTTATGTACATATTATTTAAAATTTCCTTATAGTAAGTCATGATAAGACTAGGTTTATATACCTACTTATATATAATGTTTGGAAGTCTTATTTTCTTTCGCAGATAAGTGATAGTCAATGGTGAAAAAAAGAAATTTATACTAGTTTTATAAAAAAGGATGCTCATTTTGAAGAAATTTTCAAATGCTTTATATTTTTCAAAAACTAGCTTTCTGTTTTTTGTTTGATATTATAATTAAGTATTTTATTTTAAAAATTAATAATTTTTACTAATTGTTTTTTGCACCAGAAGTGAAAGATAGAAGGCAAATCTAAATAGTTATGAATATAAGAACACATAAGTTTTATATACATTATATTTGGATATGTCAGGATCAGAAATCAGATACCTACAGAAAAACATTCATTTCTAAACTAGATTTGGGTGTTCTGGTGCTAAGTTTAAAAAAACAATACATTAATATCTCCATATTTGCTGTCATTTTATTCCAAGTCTTTACATGGATACTTGAAATGATAATAGCTAAATTCTATATAATAGCCACGCTGAACATATATACACATGCTTACAATATAATTTAATTTTATAAATGCACATATTTAGTCATTAACAACAACAACAAAAAAGAATATTTCAATTATAAAAAAAAAGTAATATAGTAATAATTCTAGAGAGAAAAAAAAGTAACTGGTACTAGTATCATTGATGGTACAGGTCCCTAGATGGCGCCATTGCTACTCAAAAACAGTAGAAAATATAGTTTCTGAGGCAGGCTGCACTGATCTGTAGTGTGTTAAGTAATCAAATGAATGATTAAGCAGACAAGTTGAGAAAGTGGCTGTCTAAACAACAATTCATAACAATGCTTGTGTACATGAATTTGGGAATTCAATAAATTTCTAATTGTTCATACTTTTATAAACTATAGGTAACTGAAACAGAATATTAATTCTATGGATATAGGAGGATTACTAATACTAGTATAATATATTTTTAATAATATAGAATAAATTCACGTTTACTTTTTTTTTAATTGTAGATAGGGTATTTAAATTTTTATTACAATTAATAGGAAATTTATATAACCTTTTTTTACGTTATTAATTTTTTAACTAATTTGTTTTTAAGGTTTAGATCAGTGACATGCAATTTATAGATATGAGGAAACTATTGTTTCCCATAATTATATCTTTTTATATATATATAATATTTTCATATTTATAATAAATTTACATTTTATAAGTTTTCTTAATGTATTTTTTTCCTGTAAAACATGTTAAAAAACAAGCATTTATTTATTAACTTTTTTTCTAAAGCAAAAAATAAAATCAAGCACATGTTCTAACTGCCAATGAATGTTAAATTACTGCTATTTCCAGAACTTCCTGTTGAAAACATTTTCTCACATTACATCTTTATTTTGTGTAAGCATGAGTGGAAATATTCTTTGAATCATATCCCTTAGAGCAGGGGTCCTCACCCTATGCCCACAGGCACCAATGGTGTCCACAGACCATCCATACTCGATAAAAATTTATTTATCTGATACAAATAAATTTAATTTTTAAAATTTCTTATAAATTATTGTATTATATTGTAATCAAATTGTAGGGCATACTATACTTTGTTAAAATTTTATTTTTGAAATAAATATATTTTGTACATTATGTGTATTATTAACAATATCCAACTATAAATTTACATTGAAAAACTAAATGGTGCCCACCACCTGGTTGAAAAAATAAATGGTGCCCGCCACCTGGCCATTATTATAGAATGTGCTCTTAAGTGCAAATAGGTTGGGAACCCCTGCCTTAGAGTATTAAGAGTGAGAACAATTTAAAGATATTAATGCTAGTCTTTACTTTTTCCTCTAAGGATGCAAATTTTAAATTAACTCCACAAAGTTATATAAAAAAAGTTGTGCTGCGATAACATGATAATAAAATTTACGATAGCCACTCAACTGTCATTAAAAACACTTTTAGTAAAATCATTATACATCAATAAGATATGGGGAATGTTTTAATCTGCTCTTGGCTTCATGTTATGCATTTTTATAACATATTGCAATTTCAAAGAGCAAGCCTTTTGATGAAGATCGTTTGGACCTGAATTATACTGACTAAAAAAAAACTAATAAAGATGGGAAGACCAAAATCAGAAATGACAAATTATTTTCAAAAATTAATACCTGAATTCAGCATTTCAATCTTATTTATTATTGCAGAATATTTTGATTACCAGAATATAAAAAAATGAAACCATTTTGTTGGCTGTTCTTTTTAGTTATGAACAAATAAAAAAGATAACTGATCTGATTTTAATGATTTAAATATTTTTTGAAAGCTTACAAAACAATGCTTTCATTTCAAACATTTACTTTGGTTTATATTTTAATTCACAATGAAAAATTGAGTTGCTTCTCTTCATAATCTCCCTGCATGCCATTGATTTAAATAGATTTTTGTCTTCTCACATCTTCGTTAAGAATCTATGATTATGCTTTGATTTTTTTCTTGCTTTCTGTGATTTTTATTGATTGTCACTCCATAATCATTTGTTTATTATCTCAAATGATAATCTCAAAATTATTTTGCTTCTTTTTCTTCTCATTGATGAATTACTCTGTCTCTATGGCAACTGTAATAATAATTTTATATATAGCTACATTCATGACATTTAGTTCCCAAGCCATATCATGAATAATGAAATTTACAGACAATGGCAAAATATATTACAATATGCATATGAAACACTTATATAGTTGTGCATACATACTGTGTATGCGCAGTCAACAAAAAAATTAAAATTTCTCTATTAATTTGTAATTTATATATATTATTTATTATTCTTTTGAATCGCAGATTAACTGAAGTTTCAGATATGCAAACCACAAATATGGAGGAATATTGTATTATATTTTTTAAAAATATGTGACTAACATTTTTTTTTAATTAATAACAAACTGTTTTTGTAAAACATCTTTTCTCCTTCATGATTGGATTCTAACTCATAACCAGAAATTTGGAGGTAGGGACAACATTTAATAAACAAAAATGTTGTTCAATTTTATAATATTATTTTAGCAATTTTTTTTGCTTAAATATATTATATGTATATAAATAATAAGTTTTTTTTTATCTAAAGACAGGGGAAGTAATCTCTCTTAATGCAAGTTCGATATTCAGAGCTAAATAATAATTTATGAGCTCTTTATAACACAAATATACATATATTTCTCATAACCAGTATAAAATAGATATATAAAAATATGCATTTTGTTAATAGCAAGAATTAAATAAATATCAATATTTTAATAGTATTTACTATGCTTACAAAATTATAAATACATTTTTTAATATATATATTTGTATCTTTGAATTTTTTTTTTAAATTTTACTTTGTGCTCTTTCCATTAGAAAAGTTGATGATTAATGAAAGTTACATCAAGAGAATGAGTTTGAAGTTCATAAATCTACTTTTAGAAAGACAAACAACTTTAATTAAATGAGATCAATATGTCAGAAGTTAACTAATTGAGCTAACTATATTTACTAAAGAAAAATGTCTTACCATAGTAGTTGATTTAAAGACTAAAGGAATAAAGGTTACCATATGGTGGTCAAATAAGTAACTGACCATTGGATTATATATTTTCACTATGTGAAAGTTCATTCAATAAACATCTCGACTTTAAAATATGACAGTGGACTTTATATCTCTGTAACTTAATAAAAAAGATATTATTCAATATCAAGATTGATCCAGAGACTTTATGCTTTGCTTTTCTAGCCTTCAATTCCAGCATAAAAAATATTCTCATACTGTCCAAACTGCACTATGAAAATTTTAAATTTTGTGCAAATTTTTTAATATCTCCCCCTCTTCATACTAAGAAAAAAAATCCAATGGTTAGATGCTTAAGAAGTTATGTGTATTAGAAATGGTAGATTATTATTTGATACAGAAACATTTAGCTATTGAGTTTGTCATTCTACAACTGCACTAAATCACATAGACAGTAATAAGGTTAATAGAATAAAATTCTTATCAACTTTCATGGTTTCACTGATAGTATTTATCTTTGATAAGTTCTTTATGTGATAAGAAAATTCATCAGAATTAAATTAATAATATTATAAACTGAAATTATATATTTAACTATATACTGTTTTTTATGTTTTAGCATAATGGTAGAATAGTAAACTTAATTTGCCAAATGAATGGAATTAATGTGCTCATCCTGCCATTTCAATACTCGAATGCCATAAGATGGCTCAATCTAAGCATTTTATTTTGATATTAGAACTTATATTAAGCAACTGTAAACTATATACTATTTTAATCTATATTTAACAACAAATACATGATAATCATGCCTATTTTCTCATGCATGTATTATTGAAAGTCATAGCAACACCCCTAAAAAGCATTATAAAAATTAACCTTGATCTCAGTATAAAGATGAATATCATATATACTGTACATAAAACCATGTCACATTTTTGTGGGTATTTTTTGGACACATGAGTTAATATTTACTTATTATTAAAAAATTCCCGTATTATAAAAAAAATATAAAATGCATTTCTTTAAAAATTAATGTAAGAAATGTTAAAAGGTTTTAAAAAACATTGTGCAGAAGACAGTAAACATATTATAAAAAAAAAAAAAAGTGAAAGTAGCTAAAGAAATAAATCTTAGCATCAAACTTTAAAGATACATGTACAGACAAATATAGATTTGATTAACAATTTATAATAAGCACCCAAGTTTATTATTTCATAGGTAAAATATTTAGCTATTGCTTTGGAATATTGATATGAATTTTAACATTCCGTGTTTTTATCTATAACATACAACCTAGAATTGTGATTACAAAAAAAAAAAAGAATAAACTATATTTTTGATCACAATTACAGATAATCTTTTTAGTTTCGCTTCATCCCACCAGGGGATTCATGAGATCTTTAATATTATATACAAAAATTTATAAATAATGATAAAAACGTAGTGTAAAAGTTAAAAACGAAAACCATGGTATTAATACATATTAGTTATATATATATAAAAATACAAAAATGTAAATAAAAAGTGAAACTGCAAACACACGACATAGAAACAATAAAATTCTGTGAAGCAGCGCTGCTGCTCTCTAGCGGCTTTAAAATACAACCAATCTTCGAAAGTTCATCATTTAAACCTTGCGGGGTACGTTATAAATATCTTTCTTTGCCTGAAAAAATAAAAAATAAATAATCAAAATACAAAAAAAAGTTTCAATAACGTTTTAATAAAAAAAATAGTAAGAAAATAATCTAATTGCTAAGTTGCTCAAGAAGTCAAAATAACAGATGAGAATAGCAGCGGTATTTTTTTTCTCTCAGCTGGAAAACAGTCTAGGCTATATTTATTTTAGAATCACACGAGTTTTAAAACATCATCTCATTAAGATAAACATAAAAAAAAAAATCAATTTAAACAAAATTTCGGACAGTCTACGTGACATTCATAAAATCCAAAAAATTAGAAGAATATGATGTACTCGTCACTAATATGATTCATTCCAAGCTCACTAACAATCAACAACTTCATAAAAAATATACAAAGTGGTTTTTCCCCAATATAAGAATTACTACCTTCACTCTTTACACACTCGGTTTGTAATATGCTATCTAAGCTTTAATCCCACATCTCACAATACTAAATCACTTTTTCTAAAAAAAATCAAATAACATTAAGACCAGGGATTAAACCCATGCACCAGCTGATATTTTTGCAGCTACATGGAATCTGATTTCATTAGCAACAACCCAGTGACTTGGCTGTTGAATATATTAATTAATATGCATTAGACATATTGATTATTGCTCAATTGTATGAACATCTATCCTATTGCTATTCTACTTGAAATCTCTTATGTTTCAATGATTTCTAAATAATCTCCACTGTATATAGTAAACCTAATAAAGTTAATTTAAAACTAAATGTGTGACTCGAGTTGTGAGAACATTTTTTCTAACATTTCATTTGTTAAAGAGGAAGTTTGATCTTCATAAAATTCATCCTACATAATAATTCACAGCACAGATTATTTACATAAGCGAACTATCTATTAACAGATTTTTAAAAATTGAATCATTTGAGCATTAACAATTGAATGGTTTATTTGCCCAAGTGTTCATAAGAAGTTTAAGCATCTGAAGGGTCAAGGCAGGAATGGGATAATGTCAGGGCAGGAATGGGATCTATGAATCTTAAACTCTAGTTTGCACCAAAACACAGAACAAAAATACATTATGTTAGTGCATTGTATAAAGCATTAGAAAAAGATCAATTTCTTTTTTTAAAAAATCTATTTTAATAATTCTTTTTTAGATTACGTAGCATCATTTAATGGCATGTGAGATGGATGGATGAAATAAGAAAGTGTGCAGGGGTATGTAGAGAAGAGAAGCTAAAGATCGGAAAAGATGGATTAAACTTGGAGAGACCTTCATCCTGCAGTGAATTGATAACGGTTGATGATGATGATGATAATTTTATAGAAAAAAAGATACAAGAAAGCAAAGTGGCAAACTATGATCTTTAAAATATTGATAGCTGATTCTAAATCAGATTAATACCAGAGTGTTTAATAATTGTAATAAATAATCATAACATTTAAATATCTGTAATTGCAAAGTGAAAGTAACTACTTCCTACTAAAATATGTAATGTCAATAACCAATGAAAAGATAGAATAATACCATTCTATCTTTGGGCTTGGCTGTTATATAAGCTTAGATTATAACTTGGTTTTTAAATTATATGGTGAACTTTGTCTATTGTTTTAATTTATATACAGACTAATGTGATCACCATTAATATATTCAAAGGGTGCAGAATGAGTCTTTTAACAACCTTTGAACACTAGTGTAATATTAGTTTTTTTTTTTTTAGAAATTGTAATCAATAATCATATTTCATTTAATGTTCAAATGTTATTAAAAGTAAGACTCATTCTTCATCCTTTAAATATATTAATAGTGATTGATTTCAGAGCATTTAGTCTACATAAATTAAAGCAATAGACAAAATTCACTATATAATTTAAAAACCAAGTCAAAAACTAAACTTATAAACAACACAGTTCCAAGATAGAATGGTATCATTCTATCTTTTCATTGGTTTTTGATGTTACATAACTCAGAGGGAGGTATTTTCTTCTGCTTTTCAATTAAAGTGTTTAATAGTAAAGTATATACTATCAAGTCATTGCAATATTTTTATGTGATAGGATACAGATGCTACTCATAAGAGTATGTCTACAAAAAGGAGCCCCCCCCCCAAAAAAAAAAAGTATAACACTACAAGATATATAATGTAATAAATTGACAAATGTACCTGGTATATAACTATAATCAATAAACACTTAAATTTATGATATACTATACTGTAAAAATAAAATTAATAATTATTATTTAATATTTATATTTCTGTATAAATTTCTGACAACACAAGGCTGTTTTAAAACAGAAAATTTATAATAAGCAGTAATAATAAAAGTGTTATAATGAATCCAGAAAGTCATTCATCTGAAAGAGCTAAGAATGCCAAAATAAAAGTATCTCACCTGCATATATGCAATAATGGCCAACAACGCATTGACAATGTACAATATGTGACCTGATATATTTAAGTATGCTAATATCTATGTTGATTATATGGGGTTAGCATAATAAGAATAAATAAATGATATAATTATTTCACCCTTCAAGGCTAAATCACCATCAAAATCTGGGTACCACCTGATGAACATTATCAGGAAATGTTCCAGAGATATATCCTATTTTTGCATCAATATATGTATAATATCACAATTTTCTTCATATTTAATATTTTAATTTTTAAGTTAATTTTCCATATATTTTATTGATTAATCAGATCATGATACTATCTTCAACTTATTAATCCTAAGCCAAATCAAGGATTAAATGAGTTACTCCTAGATGAAATATACCATGGACTTCATATTCCAACCTGATATTTTTTTATATGAAATAATTTAAATCTCACAATATTTAAATGAATAAATAATAATTTATTCACAAATTAAGTTTCAAATAATTTTTAGTCTATACAACTACCAATTTTTATTTTCAAGGAACATGATATATTCCTTAGTTAACATTTATAAAATACAAAACGAAGCATTATCTCTAATAAAAGCTATTATTAGTCTTTTTTAAATAACTAACTTCTCTAAATATCCTTTTTAAATTTTATTAATGAGCAATATTATTTATGGTGTGGCCTTATTTCTAAATTATATTTCAAATGATATTTCTTGAGTACACATATATGAAGACAAATACACAACAAATAATAGCATTCAAATGCCCTCGAAAATATCTAACATAGACCTAATCAACTCTAAAAATGTTAATTATATAATCCATAGTGTATAATATAATATGATTATATGATCAATCACTCGTTATTATTAAATAAATCCTAGTGTGTAATATAATATGATTAATCATTGTTGTTATCAAATAACCATATCTTTAATGCATCAATAATATAATTTCACATATTAATGACCCCTAGAAAGATAACCCATTACTTAGTCATATTTTAATTCATAGCCATCACATATATTTTTTAATATATAAAATACACTTCCAGTGTAAATCTTGGTAAACATAGGCCTAACTACATGTCTAATAATAATTCAAAGAGATGGTCAGTCTTTGGGTCCTATCTCTTGTAAAAAAACCCTCATCATTTAGAGAAGTAGTTAGCTTTTATCTTCTGACCCTGATAAATAGTTTTTTTATTTCTTAATTATTTCTATTTCTAAATACTACTTGGAATATTAAAAATATATTTAACTATGACCATAGATCATAAATAATTGTATTTATACGATAAAAGTTCATGCATGTAAAAATGTATATCATGAATATTGATTAAAGCAAGGATTTTTACTTCTGAACAGGGCAATATAAACACATTTGTACATAAAAGTACTCTATACATTTAGCTGAAAATTAGAATAATTATATTACTGTTTTTGATATTTGATTCTTAGACAGTTCTTACATATTCATATGTAAATTTCCATATGCATAACCATTATGTTTATTTACTGTATAATGCTCCTATTAGGTTCTCTTTTTATTTATAAATTTTAAAATTATAATCTAAAACATCATTATTATATTGTTTTATTTAAAATAATAACTTTTTAGATATTTCTGAATATTAATGATTATATTTAAAAGGAGGACAATCTGTGTAAAAAATTTTTTTTCTTTTAGACTGATACCAACCCTTTTTTAAAAAATATATATATATAGATTAAAAGGAGAATCAAGTGAAGATTTGTCTCTAAACTCTCCTACACTGAGAATAAATATTGAATAGCAGTGTAACCAAATATCCACTTATAGGCTTTGGGACAGTGTTCATCGTAATATATTTCCAGTTGCATTGAAAGATGAAACTTTTTTAGCATAGCACATTTATATTGCATATATGCCTTGTGCAGTTTGGTATTTGGTAGAGCATTTGGGATCGGGAGATCCCAGAATTGATTCTGGCATTCACAGGTCTGACTCTTGAACTTCTTATGAATTTCTAAGCAATAAAGCCATACAACGTTTTTTTATTGCAAATATAGGCTCCAAGGTAGACATCTGCAATTTGTAGTGTTACTTTTCTAACTACTTTTTGGCTTCTATAATATCCAGTTTCATAGCTGAGGTGAAACTTTAAGTTTATTATTAGTAAGCTTCTATTTTATGGACTTAGCGCTTTTGGAGCCTTTGCATCTCCATAATCATAGTCCTTTTTTTAGGCTGTTGACTCTATGCAAATGCATGCAAATTGCTTATAATATCCACTTTTTTGAAACCGTGAAGCACATATCCTTTCTATTTATTGGCCTGGCGTCGCTGGTGATGTAACATGCCTCTTTGATCTTTCTCTTGACATCGTTTCTTTCTGTGCATACGATGTCGGCAGCTCGGTTTTTGCTGACCATCAACAGGAGCACAAACACAGATTTGAGCCATCTAAAGCCGACATCGTATGCACAGAAAGAAACGATGTCAAGAGAAAAATCAAAGAGGCATGTTACATCACCAGTGATGCCAGGTCAATAAATAGAAAGGACACGTGCTTCGCGGTTTCAAAAAGGTGAATATTATAAGCAATTTGCATAGAGTCAACAGCCTAAAAAAAGGACTATGATTATGGAGATGCAAAGGCTCCGAAAGCGCTAAGTCCATAAAATAGAAGCTTACTAATAATAAACTTAAAGTTTCACCTCAGCTATTAATTTTAGCTTAACAGTAATTTACAGAGTAAGGGTGAAATAAAATTTGTTATCCAGTTTCAAAGAGTTTTTAAAGAATTCTACACCTTTATATATACCTAAAGCATGTGTGGTTGAAAATGCGAAGATAGGGACCTCTACAGGTCTTAATCATCTTCTAAACTAATTTCTTAGAGTAAAACTAGAGATTGATTTTTATTTAATTATAATTTTTATCTATTAATTAAAACATTATTGATGTTCATCAAAAATGCACTTGAATACAATCATAACCTTTTTTATCTACATATATATTATTTAAACCAAAATAGATGCTTTAATTACCTTAACTTTTTTTTGAAGATCTATTTCAAACATTGTTATTTAAAGTGCTTAGGTTTTCTGTACAATACTGATTTTTCACACTTTGCTGATATGTATACAGTTGTTGCAATTATATAAAGATATTTTATATTCTATTGGATGATTTATTTAAAGTAAGGATATTTTTTATTTAATATGCTTTAAAGCACTTTAAATAGCTCTTATTCTGTCTCACAATTATTATTAACCAATTCTCTCACCTGTAAACCACATGGCTGATTATAAAATAATTATATTTATCTACCAGTATTTCAAAATATACGATAATTTTATGTAACATAGATATTTATATAGCTATATGTATTATTATGAATAAGATAATTTATTAAACATTCTCTATTAGCTTATTGTGAAAGTAAAAATAAGAAACTATAACCAAATTCTAAACAAGGGTCACATGATCAATTTCAGAAAAATGTTCAATATCAACGGTATTGAGCACAAACATCCATTAATTATAAATCAGACTAGATTAGAATTTTATTTGTATTAAAATGGATTTTATTTGCTTTATTTTAAAGAGTGAAAGATGAAATAACAATTATTAACTGATACATTCTTTAAAATGAGAAGTAATTAAATAGAGGAATAATTGGAAATAAATCTTAAAAATCATTATAGAATATGGTAGAAATGTTGGTGGAATTATTGGATGATATAGATAAAATTCATTCATAAAATAAACAAAAATTGTAAATAAAGGGTTAAAAATGACCATGTGGGTGATAATTTTCATATATTAGATTTAATAAACCATTTTTTTTTTTTGGCAAAAGGAATTATTTATTTAACTAATAGAATTTTTTAATCGATTTTATTTTTTTCATAAATCTTACCATTAGTATAAATTTGTAAAGATGTTATTGATTATAAAATTCACAGTTATTAATGTTATTTTTTTTATATAACTAATAAACTTATATTCAAATATATTAATTATATAAATAGTTAGGTTATATGTATGCATATTAAGTTCTTTGTCTAAAAGTAAGTTGGAATCACTGAGATAAATATGAACAATATTTCTTAATTTATACTATGCAGAATATTCATAAATTAAATGTACAAAAACATTGCGACCACTTACATCATCGTTGTCTAATAGCAGCATGTCAAAGGTAAGTTCACCCTCAGGATTTTTATTTTCTAGTCGTTCATATAAAGTAGATTGGTCTGAAGAAGGTCTATTATGATTGAGATGATCATAGGCTGATGGTTCTAAAATAAATGAATAATAAAGCAATCATACATTGAATTATACTGATAATTTATTTTTATGTCATTTCTTAGTATTCAAAATAAATAATTATAATAATTACTTACAAATGTCAGACTCACTAACCATTATTTTAAAAAAGTATTAAAAAAAAATTAAAAATTCATAAATTTGAATACATAAATTTTACATGCATTCCATCGTTATAAATTACCTCTGTTATTTGTTTTATCTTATGCTTCCGGTCAGTTTCTCTCTCAGTTCCTTTCTAGTTTTATTATTGTATTGACTTATTAATAACTGCTTTATTTTAACATTTTTATTGATATTTAAAAAAGTGTATATTTTAAAATTAAGTTATACATTGAAACAGTAAGGTCTGCTTTGCAGATCTTCGTTTCACCTTTTCTCACCTACTTCCTACCCTCATACCTTAGTTTGAACCCCAATCTATCGTAGTGTGTCTGCAATACACTTATATACCAAAAATCCCGCCTAATTTTAAACCACGAGCACAATGCTCGTATTATATATATAACTTATTCCCAAATAAAATAAAATATTATGAATTATGTATTTGTTCACATAATTTACATTTATTAAAAAGTAAGTTATATAAGTCGTAATTGCGCACACACTATGATATCCATTTTAAAACATATCAAAATTATAAATTGTTAAAGTTATTTTGTTTGAATCTATTTACAAATATATTACCGTCGTAATATATTTTGATTTAAAATAAAATTCATTTAGTAAATATTCATTTAGTAAGTAGATTCAAATATTGCAATTTAAAAAGTAAAATCATTTTCTTTAATTTAACAAAAGTTATTCAAATATTTCTGTTTAAATAAATCAGGGACAATAGTTTAATTAGTTAATGTTCTATAAGTTTATCTAAAAACAGCAGATGTCCACTTAAGGTTTTCTTTAATTAATAACAGTAATTTTTAACTAAATCTAGTTTGTAATTCGAATGTCGACAGGGAAATTAACAAAAGAAATTAATTAATGTTGAATTCCTTTAGACATTCCGATGATTTAATTACAGCTGATAAGTGCGATATTTTTGTAAGGCTCCAGGGCAGTTCTATTGTTAAATTCCACTATAAAAAGGGAGGGTTTTCTTTTGTTCTCCAGTTAGTTGTTTTTATTCTAATGTGTCTAAGAGAAATCATTCTGTGTTCTATTCTAATAATTTGCTAACCTTGACATGTCCGAGTAGAGGCGTTAAGATGGCTATGTCCCCTCGGAATAGCCAGCCGCTGCTCCATACCATCGGAAGTTATCACACAGACCCCGGAACTGCCGCTGCCAAAAATATGAACATTCCAGATTTTGCTGCTGAATTATAAAACCTGCCGAACATCAACCTGCAAATGCGTCTCCAGAAGTAACCTAAATTAACCCAAGAGCTCTTGTGATTCCTAACTAACATGCTATAGCTATTTAAAATTGTTTTCCTTATATTTCACATAACTTCATTATGTATTTCTTTAAAGTGTTTAAATATACTCAACATTTTGCTCTATCCTTGGGTTAATATTTTATATTTATAAAGCTTTCTTTTATTTTATTATGATAATGTGTCAGAATCGTCTTTGACCGAGTGAACTATTCCCTCTATTGAAAGTAAGACGCCGCTATTAAGGCATATTTTAAATTTATAATTTTCCAATTTATTATCTTGCAAATCACTCATTCGAGGGCAATTCTTTTCTTTAATATAATATAATCACATAGTTTAAAATCTACATGTTATTGATTTTAATCTAATATAAGAGTATGTGTGAAGTCAATGATTTAAATGTGTCCCCAAATGCATGATTGCGTATATAAATCTATACTTACTTTTCAAACCCGCAAGCATGCATTTTCCTATTTTAATTACCATGTTCTACTTTAATTATAAAGTTCATCATTGACGTCGAGAATGTGCGGACCCTTTTAAATGAATTTCGGGGAATTTGATTGGGCATTTCTCTTAATCCGAGTAGAACCCATTTAGTATGTTTTTATATACACTAGTCTCGTATTGCTGGTAAATGAATTGGTTGTTGAGACCACTTTGTTTTATTTTCCAAGGATTCTTTACACGGCAAAGTCCGTTCTTTTCACTTATTGCAAGTTTCCAGGCAGAGGGTGTCCCAAATGACACCCCTGGGAATTAAACGCAATCGTCACACAGTCGCTAAGTTTTGGCTGTTCATCAAAATACTTTCCTATGGGTTAGCAGCGAGACGCCCTCCGTAATCATTCCAGATATTCGATATTGTTTTATTTTATATTTATTTTACAAAGCATCCGTGACTTAAACGTGTCACACCCTCCAACTTTAATAAATTCATTATCAGCAATACTGACCTCCCAATGCAACTCTTATTATTATTCTCAAATAAATGCTTTGATCCCATTCCCACTTTGTTGCTTAGTAAGCTTTAGTCCGTGCTATTCTCGAAATCAATAAATATTTTAGAACACTTAATTTTCAAATATTTTCTTAAACTTGTATAATTTCTCACAGCACCTCGCACATGTTCCTATCTCATCAAGCACATTATCATAATGCTATTAGCCTGAGGAATAGAATATATCACTTTGTTTTAAAACCTTTTGTCATTTATTGAAATATAATACCAACAATTATTTAATACGTGTCCCTGTCTCATATAAGCAGACAGTGGTGTTATATATATATTTATATAAATAAATTGTGTGAAATTATTTAAAACTAAATTTGATCTCTTATTTTATTTGATTCCTATCACTGTCTCGGTCTATATATATATATATTTTCTGCATTTCTTTTGTAAATCCATAGACGTTAATTAGCCACCCAAACTTCTTTTAGTATAGAATCTTTTGTTTCTTCCTGACCACCAGGCACCGGTCAAAGGTTGTACTAGTAGTGGCACCAGATGCGTTATCACGTAGATGGTGCTGTGAAATTTGGGCTTTAGATTCGAACTTAGTATATCTAGAAGGCAACCCCTCCTAGAATGTTCAGTTTCGTGTCTGGGGTTTGAATTCTGCAGTGTGTTAGCGAGATAGACGATTCTGACCGCTACAACATAGATGCATGAATGGGTATGCTAAACATGTAAATGATATAGGACTTGCTATTATCAATAGTTTCAAATATCCATAGAAAGACTCGAAATCAATTGGAAATTCACAAGAAGTTACTATTATTTGTCAATCATTCTTTAAATATACTGTTGATACAATGAAATGTATTTTATATTAAAAAAAAAAGCAAAAAGGGAAAATTTTTTAATATAGTTGAACTCCCACAATCGTTATATTCCATTTCAAGCCATATAGTGGATCATATAAATTATTTTGTTTATATATTATTTCCATAAATACAATACATATTGTTTTTATAAATAAAAATCCAGGTATATAAATATATATATATATATTATAATCATCTTAACTTATACATGTATGAGTATATGTGTTCATCTTCTTTCTCCCTCTATATTTTGCTTTTTTTTTTATTTTTTAATATAAACTTCATTAACACTCCTTTAACACTTTAAGCAAATAATCTTTATTTTTAAGTTTCAATCTGAAGAAGACTGCTAGGACAGTCGAAACTGTTATAAATAAAGACTATTTGCTTAAAGTGTTAAAGGAGTGTTAATGAAGTTTATATATGTGTTCATCCATCTATTATCAAATATGATCCATAGTGTGTGTTCCATAAATAAAAGCATACATATATCACAGACTCTTAGCATATACATATAAATTATGTATATGAACTTATAATATATTTTCACTTAAAAATTAGTCCAGTGTACACATTCTTAACAATTAATAAAAATAGACAAACAATATATACACCTAAATAAACAATATTATATTTATAATTTTTGAAATTAGTTTTAATGGTTTTAATTATTAAAAACAATTTCATTTTCAATTAAAACACAAAAAAGAGTTAACAGATTTTTTAATATCGTATAAATGATGAAAACATATGTAAAAGATTGTGATCTGGCCAACTGAGGAATGATGGTTTAGCATGAAATGTGCAACTTGAGATCATTTGTCTCTTTCTTTCACATGTTTGTTTATAACTTTTAGGAATGTTTGATTGAATAGAAGTTTGCAATATGTCTAATATA
>JAQFVV010012531.1:2477740-2651684 GCA_028023455.1 Epiperipatus broadwayi
GGATTTATATGTCTTTTATATATATATATGAAATTAAGTTTAAGTATATCTAAAAATGTATATATGAAGTTAAATTAAGTGTTATGCATGTCTTACTCAGTTGAGAAGTGGATTTTCAAATAATGAGAGAAATTGATCTGATTTCTATGTTGATGAATGTTTTGATATAATAGAATTGAAAGATGCACTGATAAAAGCAGAACTTAAAAATATATACATCTACATATACAATATATTGTATGAAATTGGTTTTAAACATTTAACTACTAAAAACAATTTCATTTTGAATCAAAACACAAATTTGTCTGAAACACTCCTTTTTTGTGTTTTGATTCTTTTATTATAGAATCTTTTTAAAATAAATAAATAAATAGATTGTGGTTATTATAACAAGATGCCAATGAAAATTTAAAAAAAGGGTTTTTTTTTTTTTAAATTAAAAGGCTTTACAATGGTAATGTTTAAAAAAAAAACATGATAGAAGCAATTTTTTGTGTCTGTCTTGTGCAGGTTTATGAATATTTAAATTGCTTTGAGGAAAGATCTAGGAAGACGATAATTAACTATTTAAAATTTTTAATACTCCAATTTTACAAAAAATATCACTTAGCCTCTTCAATTTTATGATTATTATAAAACTGAAATTATATAAATGCAAATAATAATAGTCTGAAGAAAATTGGTAAATAAAATGCAAAAAATACAATATCTAAATGATATTACATTTAATATAATTTCAAAGACATCGATTACATCACTAAATGATTATAATGAAAATTAGACAAAAGTTTTATTTTGTTGATAATTTTTTGTAGTGTTTTTTTTTTTTTTCAGATAACATATAATGAAAGAGCTTAAGATTATATAATAGGTATCACAACTTCTCTATAAACAATGGTAAAAGAAGTAATACTTGACAATTTCTTGCTTTCTTGATATTTTATGCATTAATTCTATATACTCATATAATAGCATTTAATACACTTTTCTTTATTTAGCTTTTGGAATGCCAGCACACCGAAGAAAAAGGCTGAGCACAATTTTTTTAATCAATAGATTGAACTGAGAATTTTCTTTAAATTATTCAATTTATACCAGCATCAATATCATACATTTTCTCATATGCATTCAGGAGCTATTCTCTTTATGATATTCTACAGCCCTCTACTATAAGCTTGAATAATCGATGAACATCAGATAGTATAACTCTATAAAATCTCCATTCTCAGACCAGTTTCTGGCTTTTTGTCTTCATCACTGCGAATTAGGATTCAAATCTAGAACAAATACACTCCGAGAAAATTAGCTTGAATTCAAATTCATAGTCTTTTTACTATTTTGGATTATAATCTTATATGACATAATGGAATATAACTGCTGGATGCATGCAGCTTTGAATCCTAATTCTTACAAAAGGAAAAAAAAACAAGAAAACAGTCTAGGAATGAATATATTAATAGTAGCAAATTCTCCATGCATCCATTGATTCAGAAGGCTTGCACTTGGTGACAATACTGTATGCCAAGTGTGCAACTGTTATTAAACAGCCTGTAAGCATATGAAATGATGATCATGTCATGTTTTGCTAGTTTTATACCTATCCTGCCCATAGGATAATGGTGACTGGTTTTTGAAAAACTAAAGACACCAAAATGTGTAGATTCAAATCTATATGATTATTCAAAAAATGAGTTTGGGTTAAAAATTTAAAAAAACATTACTGTGTTTTCATCTTGGGCTCCTAGCTTTATAGTTAACCAAATAAGTAAAAGGGAATTGCTGGAGGATTGCATTAGATCCTAGATCTAGGTGCAGTGCTCTTGAAATCCAAGGCTGCTCACTGATGAAAGCCACAAACTAGAAACTAATCTAGGGATATTGGATGAATGGGCACTAGCTAAGAATTTTTATGCACAAACCTTCTTGCATCCAATGATTCTGAAAACTTGCACTTGGTGGAACCATATGGAGAGTGTGCTATTGTTATTAACAGACTGTGTAAGCATATGAAATGGTGATCATGTGATGTTTGAATGAATATATTATAGTACTATATCATTCAGTCACTTCTCAAACTTGTAGGAAATTGCTCAAAAATAGAATAAACAGTATTCAGTTTCAAATCAATTCAGAAACATTTCACTTTCAAATTCAACAACCACCACTGTTATAAACCTTACATGAATAAAGACAAAAAAAAAAAATGAATGGCTGTGTTGTTGTATCAAATGCTAAAATTTGTTTGTATATGTATGCTACTGTTGTTGTACATGATGTGCATAAGGTTACTGAGTGAATATAGATTCAGAAATAAGTATACTATGCAAAAAAATATAATCAGACTTACCTTCTTTAGTTAATTTGATATCTGCATATGGATTTATTTTAGTTTTTAAATCCTCAATACTTGTATAAATATTAGGATTTGCTTCATTGAGCTTACGAGGCTGATCATAACCACATGCCCCTAAACAAATGACAACACAAAAATGTTAAATAGTAAATAGTTTTAAGTTATTAAAATAGTTTAAATTATATACTAAAAATGAATCAAAAGTTTCACAATATAGATCACACAGTAACTTATGACAAAATCCATTATATTTATACTATTGAATATAATGCTCAATAATCATGCTTGAACTATTTTCTATTCCTTTTTTTAATAAATAGCCCTTGGCATTAAGAAGTATAAATGAAATTTCCTTTATTTGCCATACCTTCTATTTAAAAGTAAGTAGATACTCATTACTGACTAATAGTGAATGATTATTTGATTGGCTAATTAAAGTGGTGTGTGTATGTGTGTCAATTTCCATTACCAGGGTAGTAAGTGCAAAGTAGTTGAGCGCGGGTTCATATTTGTTTATAATACTAACAACTTGACCAAATAAACCTCAACATTTTTACACATGTCCAGCCAAGCTTAGGAATTTTCTTTAAGGCAATCAATTAAGAAAAATACAATGTCTAGTTGTTTCTAAATAGAAGATAAAACAAGAACCCAAAACCACTCAAATTTTTACTACCTACCATTTGGCAATCTAATGAGTAATAAATCCCCTTCACTGTTCCTTGGGGAATTGTTGGAAATATTTAATTTGCAAGGAGCTTTAATTGGACCCTAATTAAACAATTTATGAATTAACAAAGAGATGTACTGAATAGATGACATTAAAATCCATTCAAATAATATTTGTACAGTTTTTTACAGATGGTATATAATGCATAAAATTAGATATACTAGAATTGAATTTTTGTAAGTAAAATGAGAGATGTGAAAACAATAAATTAATAGTATTGTATACTCTGCATATTTTTCTCATTTATACTGGTGGGATAGTTATTGATGGTATTTCACTTGTAATCATATGTTGGACTACTTTTATCACCTAGAGTCAATTATTAAATGTTTTTGGAATAATTCAAAATATAAAATTTAAATATATTAAACTATTAGTAATAGCACACAGATTAATATACAACACATTTTGAGTAGTATTAGTATTCCCATTTCAGATGTGTCTGGCCTGACCAGTGATAGTTCTAATACGGGAAGCGAATCTGGGATTTTTAAATTCATGAATATAGAATTTAAATGGTTATTCTATGAAAGATAATCCTGAGCTCTTTATTAAGCAAATTTAATGAATTTTTTCCAAACATTATGAACTGTCACACTAATTAACTTTTGGAAATATCTACGTTATCAAGTAATCAGCTTATTTAAATTTTCTTTTTTTCTCTGTTCAATATTTTTGTCTTTTTCCATTTAAACATATCTTCATTTGTACATGCATGGTCTGCTATTTTTGTTCTTTTCTTTTTATATCATTACTTGGTGCTCTTTTAATCATTTTTCAATGGGTCAACTGGTTTCACCAATATATATTTTTCCACATTCAAGTGATATTTCTTAAGTGCAGTTTTCATTCCATAACATTTTCAGTTTGAATTTTGTAGTACACTATAACTTTTGAAAGTTGTTTTAATATTATAGTGGTTGCAAATTTTCTGTCTATTATCAATGATATACTGTAGAGCTGCTAACTTCTATTTCATTCCAAGCCTCTCTCATGTACAATTATTTATAGCATATAACAGCTTACTTTATTGATAAGTATTGATTAGAATAGAACATACATTGTTTATTGCAGTGGTCTTCAATCTTTTCACACCTGTGGACCAGCAAAAATAAGGATAAGATTTCACGGACTGGCAGAAGTTTACAGATGTAACCTGCTTAGCCTCAGATAAGCATAATTGTTATAACTGACCAAAACAGCACACTAGTTATTGTGTGTATTGTAATGTCGTTGCTTACCTTTTCATGCTGAACACAGAAAACAGTACAATAACAATCGTTCTCATTAATGTGCTTGCATTTCTATGTTTATTATTTCATTGTTAAAACATGCAAGAATAAAATGTTATTCACCTGAATGTTGGGAAATATCATAGCTAATATAATTACATGGCAATGATTATGATAAATTTAATATCTGTATTTAATATTAAATATATAAGATGGTTATATATATATATGGAGTTTGTCTTTTGATATTAGTAAGGGCAAAATAGAAATCACATAATTAAAATCACCATACAGCCCCCAAAAAATTCACCGTATTTTAAATCTGAAAAAATAAAATGAAACGTGTAAAAGTCTGAAGTTTTGATGTTATTGTAATTTTTTTTTTGTGTGCTGGTGTGTTGAAAGGATCAAAAAATGTAATTAATAGGAAAAGTTTTTTAAAAAAATTATGTTTTTATTTTTTAAAAAAGGTAACAGAAATTGTTTTTAAAAATAAAAGTTTTAGTATATTAGTGGTGTACAAATAAAGACAAAAAAAATATTGCCTTATAGGCCCAAAAAAAAGTGGGAGTATTTTTAAATAATAAAAAAAAGAAAATGAAACTTGAAAAAGTCAAAAGTTTTGATCTTATTTTAATTTGGGGTTGGGGGATGGTGGATTGAGAAATACTTTGTAAAAGTTAGAGACAGAAGTTATTTTTTGGTTTTTATTTTTAAAAAAAGGTAAAAAAAAATGATTTCAAAAATAAAAGTTAAAGCCAAAAAAAAAAAAAAACAAAACACTAAAAATGAAATATTGTATTAACAGAGGGAGTAGAAAAAATTTAAGAGATCAAAAAAAGTCACCATATTTTTAAAATTGTGGCCCGGTAATGTTGCATTTTATTGTTTTAACACATAAACAATGCCGACAAGCGGCTGTGATTGGCTATCAAAAGACAACTGGAGTTTGTATAATAAAAAACTTTTTTTTTTTTTAATTTTGAATTTTTCTAAAAAAATAATAAAAAATTTAATTCTACCTCTCCATAAACATCTGTGATAAATAGAAAAATTAATTTATGGATGATTGATTAGATTTCATTTTTGTTGTTTCTTTTTTTTTAACCGGGTAAAAATGCGACAAAAAATAAATAAAAACTGTTTATATTAATTAAAAGTTTAAAATCTTATTATTCTGTTATTACTAACTTTCTTGCCAGTCTAGTGCGGCCCGGCAGAAAACTTCTGCGGACCGGTGGTTGAAGATCACTGGTTTATTGAACTGTAAGTGTTCAGTAATCTTCAACATCCACATGTATATAACACATACACTTCTTTATATGAATAGTGTGCATATATAAATTAAGATTATATATAAACAAAATTTAAAAAAATAATAATATAGTTATTAATAATAAATTGAAAGAACATACTTATATATATATTATTGGCTGTGTATTCACTCATATATTTACTGAAGCCATAAGAATAAGGAAAAACAACTAATAATTGTGTTTTTATTTTTAAAATAAAATAAATATTGAAATGTCTGCCTTTCATCTGTATTAAATATACTCTAGGCAATATACTTTTTTTTTCCCAATAACTTTTTCCACTTATAGAAATATTAGTGGTCTTGTTATCAAAAAATTAGAATTTCTTTAATTAATTTGACATTTTAAAATTAGTATCAACTTTTTAATTCATTCCAAAATTTTTTAAAACTTTATGCTCAGAAAATATTTTATTAAACAAAATACTGCACATCAAGTTCAAAAAGGATAATAAAGGAAAAATGGCATGTATGTGCTTTCAAAATAAACCATATTTTTTTAATTAATATATATAATTATGTACAGGCACTCAGAGACAGAAAAATGACCACTGGCATGTTGTAAAATTTATTTGCAAATTTTACTTCTAAATGTGATTGTGTATATATTTAAGAAGAAAAAATATCTGCTTGAATATTGTAAAATCTATGAATTTTAATGGTTTTGTGCTATAATTGTTTTTTCCTTAGATTTTTTTTTTGTTGCTTATAAAAAAAATGTCTTAATGATAGCTGATAAATATATCTGTTCTTCATGACAGAAATACAAAAACTTGAGTTATACTATTATTACAGAACAGAGCAAAAGAAGTTTGTTCAGAAACCAATTATCCATAAGTTATTACAAAACCCTAAACAGACACAAAAGGAAATATCAAAAGAAAAAAACAACAATTATATGCACTGTAGTGGGTAGCAAACAAACTAAATATAAATCTGCAATCATTATATTAGAACAGCTTTCCAAAACCTAGCTTCTATAAAACTCAAATTCGAAACGATGAAAAAACAATCCTGCATCTATGGAATACCATGTGAAGGTAGAAGAACATCAGTGAAACAAGTTGATTCTCTGTAAAATGATTAAAAGAGCACAAAATAATGATTAAGGAGAAAAGAACAGATATATGTAAAGTATCAGACTATGTACATGCCAATAGAAATGTTGGATTAGAAAAAAACAAGAATATTGAATAGGAAGGGAAAAGTTTTTAAAAAAGAAATAAGAAGTTACTCACATGATAATGGTAAATAATACTATAAATCAACCTAATATGATAATTTATGAGGTTTAAAACCATGCATTAATCTTACTCTTAACAAAAAATGGAGAAAATCAGAATTTACTTAGAAAAATATATAAAATTTCTACTAAGCATTGCCTTTGATAGAATAGCCTACTTGGTTACACCATTAATTCAGTAATCTTCTCAGGTTTGATTCCCATCCTACTACTATTACTAATCAGGTCAGAAGAAGAGAGAAAAATAATCTCTCTCAAAATGCTTATATACTAATCTGTATGCTATTACTAACAGATAAATATATTTTATAACTTTTAACCAAGTGTGAATTTTTCTAAAAACATTTAACAATTAACTCTACATGATGGAAATTGTTCAACATATAATTACAAATGAAATGCCATATATTTTACTTTATTCTCTTTCCAAATAACTAATTAACAACTCTTGAAAATTATTTGACATTTTTTTTGGTTAAGAAAATCACATGAATTGTTTTATAAAATTGATCTGAGAAAAGATAAAACTATAACTGTGATATTAACACATTAAGAGATATAAAATATATCATTGAAAAATCTATGGAGTGTGAAAATAATTTCATAATCCTTCAACAGGTGGATTTTCAGGCATGATAACAAAGCTAGTGGCAGCAACCCATTTTTCTAATCTGTGAATATTTACTATGATGAGAAAAGATTTGCTTATATATTTTTTATTACCATTAAATTAAGCTGTTTAAAGATAGTCAAAAAATGTTAAGCACAATTATTTCTATCAAACCAAAAGAATCATTATGGGCAAAATAGAATCTGATTAAAATAAATGGACAGATTTTTAAAGTGGATATTTTTTGATAAATTATAAAAGACTAATGTTTTGTTCTGTATTTTTTAGAACATTTTCAGAAATAATTAAAATGATTACAATTGTCAATTATTATTAAGCAATCAGAAATAAGAAAAAAATTGGCATAGCTATTTATTTATTTTGATGTAATATTTTTTCTGATTATGATTTCATTTCACCTTTGAAGGTGTTCAGCATAGTAGCATAGAATAAAACATCAGTATTATGAATATTTTTCTGCATAATTTAATGCAGTAATAAAGAGATGAATTCTAAGATTCAAGATCCATGGATAGAAAATAAATTCTCTCATTCTAGTGCTTAAATTCATCTTTTGAGCAATAAAACACTGATTTAACAAAAAAGACTCACCAAGAATATGTATAGTAATAGTTTTAAGACAGTTGAATTTATTCTAACCCAGTGTTATTTATTATAAACTTGAGCCATCAAAGAACATAAGATGGCAGTGCTATATTATCTACATATTTAAACTTGTTTATGACTTTATATTCACTAAGAAGCTTTGAATATAATTCCAGTAACTTTCTTTTAATTCTTTTATACTTTCAAAATAATCGACTGAAACTCAAACCCATCTTCAATTTTTGAATCCAAGCCAATCATCCTGCAAACTTATATAGATCTAATACCAGGCCAGTAACTAAATACTTTAGTGACCTCAGTTTTATAATGTAGGCATTGACAAAAGTGATATGTATACCATCAAAACATTACTAGACCTTCTCTGTAAAATATTTAAGTTATGTTTTTAAAAGCAATTCTTGTTACTTATTTTAGAGTCATCTAGTGTAAATTTGAGTAATCAGTAAATATTAGGTGGTTCACAGCCTCAAACTAATTTCTGGCTTAAGTATCCATTGATTATTTACACTTACAGTGAATGATTCTAGAATAGAATGTATATGTATTCCTAAATTTAGTTTAAGTTAAACAAAAAAACTTTCATTCAGATTTTCTTTCATTATGCATAAAAAATAAGTAATAAAATATTCTTATTGAAGTCATTTGATTTACAGTAAAATGCATTAAATTATTTAAAAATAATATGTGATGTACTGTGGCTTCTTCTTAAATGAAGTCAAGAATATCTGAGCAATTATGCCCAGATAAATCTGTTAGCCACTTAATTTTCTATTCCCCACTCTATGTTTTCCCATATTCTGCTCCATCCCATTTCCACAACATAATCCTTGTCAACTCTATAGTTTTTATATCTAAATCCCCCTTATCTTTTCCCAAACACAGCATAAAAAACAATAATTCAAATAATTAAAAGCATTTAAGCATCCTTTATCAATCCATTATTTACTAAGATGTAAATGTTATATAATATACAAATTTTAAGATTCATACAATCAATTCCAGGGTAAACCTTTCATCAACTGAGCCAAATCCCAAAATCACTAACTACAAATCAGAATAGGTTTGAATCTTAAAGTAAGAATATTTTATTTGCTTTATTTTAAAATAGTATGCTCTTTATAGTTAATCATCAAACATGTAAAAATATTTATATTAGAAATTATAATGAGGGTTTTTTTTTTTTACAATTTTATCATTAATATATATAAATATGAATTTTTATGAAATATTTATTTATTCTATGAAAATCCACAATTATTACTGTGCTGTCTTTTACTGTACATGCATAAATATCTTCTAGTTAGATAAACCAGCCCTGGAAGCTTTCTATTATCATAGTTCATAATATGGATATAACACCTTATTTAAGGAATTAATTAATAGTGGGTATTTAAAGATCTCATTCACAATACTTTAAGATATATCTTTGCAATGTTTTAATTACAAAAATTATTTAAAAATCCTGAATAACTTACCATCTTCAGATTTGCAGGCACCTAATTTATCTTTATCAAGGTTTTTTAATGCTGATAAATCATTATTAATTTTTTTTACATTATTAAGTGCACTTTTCTCCGGAACTTGTTCATACATAGGATTATCAAATTGTCCATTATAATCTGAAATAAAATTAAATTCATTTATTAATTAATTTTACCCAATCATTGATCTGTCAATTAGACTATTTATTAATATTACTTTTAATATTATATGTATATTAAACTACTCAAAGAAAGGAAGAGCAAGTTATGATCACATGATAATATTTGATTGTTGTTGATAGAACTTTACCGCTGCTCAAAACTCCTGTGATATAATTTAATTATGCACTTGAATTTCCAGTTTTAAATATTTACTATCCCTGAATAAAATTAATAATAATTTTAAGGATAAATGAATGAAGCAGAATAAATCTCAAAACATGTAAAAATTGTCTTGATATATACTATAGGACAAAAATAGGATGAAAAAATGTTGAAATACATGCATTAATTTGTGGCCATTCTTGTAAACAGACTCATTCCAAGCCAGGTGCAGGGGGTGCAATGTCTTCTAAGTGGTCCAAATGACTCAAATTAATAAAAAAATTAAATCAATAGATAATAAAAACAATAATTACAAAAAACAGATGCTTCAATACTTGATTTTGCAGATGTTAACTGATTATTTTATTATAGGTGTTATTTATGGATTTCTATTGTTTTATTAGTTAGACTACATCTATGATCACATGTTTACACAATTTTTGAGACAGACAACTTTATATATTTGGAGACATTTTGTCAACATTATTATTATACATAATATACGGTCAATATTATAGCCTAATCAACAAAGATCAGATATTTACACTACAAAATTGATATGGAAAGCCATATAACAACTGATTCATTAATTAATCTTATCCTAAAATTAATATCATATTCAAACTCGTACAAGGTGCAGTTTAATTTTGAACACAGGTAACACAAATCCATGGAACAATCCTGCTTATGAATCAAATCAGATTGATATGAGATTGAAGAGTCTTAGTTCACAAAACATTCTAATTATTTTATTAACATTAAAACTTGTAATTTGTCACTTAATGTCCATTTGTTCACTCAGTGTATTACTTCTATTATCATTAACTAGCATTTATTGATTTTGACAAAAATGTATAGTATCAAAAGTTGTTTTGGTCTATAAAAAAATTTTAAATTAATTATTATTTAATTGCCATAAAGTCTGAAAATTCAATCGTACAATTAATCATTATATTACAACTTATATTTACAGATGTTATTTCAATTTAGTCACAATTTATTGTAATTATCTCACTTTTAGAGCTTCATCATATACATTATGAAAATTATATCTCATAAATATTTTCACTATTAAAATAGATGTAGCTAATAGCATTAATAGTATAAACAATTATGTATGTGATGCAGATCCAAAAAATATCTAATATATTTCTCTATATTAAGCAGTGGGAATTAAAGGGCAATCATAGGCTTGATGTCCATGGGAGTATAACAAATCTACATTTATCTGATTTAGATGAATCTGTTAATGTTCACCCTCTAGCTAAAAATATGTATTTCTATTGTCCACTATTAAATGACTAATAGGGTTGGCTGTGGGTCATCTATCTAAAAAAAATCCCAAATCTGTTTGTGATTAAAAAAAAAAAAACATGGTTCATTCAACACAGATTCAATCTCTTGGTTGTAGGCATCTGAAGGATATGTTAATTATTATGACATAAGCTTTTGTGACTTTAATTACTTAAAAGTAAAAATAGATCACTACCAAACCTAACAAAAATAATTATCTTGGAAACATTTATTTGCATATACTGCAGCTTAGCATCGCTTAATAAAGTTGTATAATTGCGGTCTGCTTATAAAAAACAATTTTTGTTTCATTAAAAAGCATAATAAGCAATTATATAAAAATCTTCATAAAGCTGACTTATAATCATGAAGGAATGGTGAAGGTATAATGGCACTGATGTAAATCATTTGGTCATTTTAGGATTGGCACCTATCTGTAATTCCTGTTTATATATATATTAAATTCAATTTAGGTAATGAAAAACTGATTAATCTTAAAACAGGACTGTGGCACTTTTAAATAAAAATGACATTTAATTTGTTGAATCGTAAGTTTATATAAATCTAAATTTGTTCCTTAAGTAAATGTAAGATATGTAAATCCATCCTTGCATAAAAAATACTTCACATATATAAAATTTTCAGAAATATTTGCAAAGTATACAAAAAACATACTATAGCCCTTGAAAATTAAATATTAATTCAGATTATAAGTATGAAAAAGACAGATAAATGATTTCTATATCAAATCGATCAATATTGAAAATGAGGGTGGAGAGATAGAATCTTTTTTTATTTGTAAGCCTGTTTTTAGGGTATCATAAAATTTCAGAAGTATATTATAAAAATAGATTTCTAAATGAAGGATTTTATATATGCTTGTACAATATTTTCTTTGTTATGGGTACTGCATATATTGTTAAAAGAAGCCTTGACAATAGGTTGAGAATGTTGATGATATTGGGATTATCTAAGTGTTGACAGATTTTGATGTGTGTGTGTGAAAAATAATAAATTAAAAATATATGTAACACTATTAAATTATAATACTGATAAATAATACTATAATAATATAGAAATTTAATCAGAATAAAAAAGTGATACAAATAATCAATCTAATACTGCTTCAGTTTTCTTTGAGCATGAAAAATCTTGTAACTTTTAAATTTTTCTTTAATTCAGATGATACAAGAATATTATATGAAAAAAGACATAATATAAAAAGAAAAATTGAAGATGCAATTTTTGTAACCCAATTTAAAGATTGTATAATAAATAGACAATCTGCTAATATCAATATACACAGTTCTTGAAAAATCTCTTACCTCTGCTTTTTGCCTGTATGAATTTGGTTGATAATGAATGCAATATAATCAAAAGTAATTTTGCTTAAATTTCTATATTATTTGTAGTTATTATAATTTAAATTTTTTAGAAACAAATATGGTGGATTTACAACATTACAACACATTTAAATATATTATCTTCATTTTTAAAAAAAAGATATATGACTGATTTAAGGAAACTTACCCATGTCATTTGGAGGATTGGCAACATATCTAAAGTGGAAAAAAATATATAGACAAATATTAGCTAAGACTATAATGAAATTTACAGTAGTGCTTTCTATTATTCAATTCCAAAGGCCAAATTATGTGAGTACACTAGTGAATAAAATTGTTGGACACTAGCTGGCAGTGAAATAAGTCCTTTATGCTATCATCTCAATAATTTTCCTTTTACTAATAACGTTGAGTGCAAAATTTGACCCCCCCCCCCCAAATTCTTCCACACTTTAAATCAGTAATATTAGCCAGCACAATACCTCCTTCCTTTATTTTTTGAATATAATTTTCATTGTTTCTATTACTTCATCCTTCTACTGTACCATTTTTATCATAAATTCCAATGCATAGTTCAATAACTTATTTCATATTCAGTCTCCATTTTTATAAATAAATTATCCAAAAGCTTTTCCCCAATAAACCAAATATCAAATGTTTCTCTTTTTTTTTCCTCTTTAAAACACATACTTCATAATTGTCATGTTTTCCATTATAACATAAATCTAGCAATGTTAAATTCAAATTCAAATCACTTTTTTCTAGACAGCAGTCATTTTCAAAAACATCAAAAATAAAAAATTCAAATTTTCTGTCATTTTAATAAAAAATGGTTTGAGTTTTAATTTAATACTAAAAGTTATGTGTGTATATATTGCAAAAGAAAATTTGATAAGAATATAATATTGATATAATTAATCTTTAATTTAAAACTATACTTCAATATATACCGAATTTACTATTTCATATCTTTAATGTTATTGTTGATATTTATTTTATTAATTTGATTAATATTTAAATTATATTTGTCACTTGATAAAATGATACTTATAATTTAATAATTTTTATCTAATCTATATTTCTCAATCTCTATATCATCTACTTCTTATTCATTCTCTCCTTTAAACAGTAAATTATTTTTATTACATGTTGTTTTTTTCTTATTTCATAGAACTATATAACATTCTTATTCTTTACACACACACATACCCCAATACTTTTTTTTTGTTGACTATCCCATTTATCTTCCTATTTCCATCTTTGCTTCCTCATTTAATTCCCTAAACTCATAAATAAAAAAATCATTAACTAATAATCTATCAAATTTTATTTTAACCTACCTTGTTTCTCTTTTTAAGTTATCTAATAAGTTTTTTTACATAATTACACACAAATGCCAGTCAAGCGTTGATAGCCGAGAGGTCAGCACAGCTGCCTTGCAAGCAGTTGCTTGCAGACAGTTGTTGTGAGTTCGCTTCCCGGCCGATGCTTTGACATATGGGGGGAAAATGCCATTTTTCTATAAATATCAGTTTCCTTTCCATTTCTTATACAAAAATTCAAAATACTAGTTTATATTACCATCTATCATTCACTATTTTAGTCATTCTTAATATTTTGACTTTTAAAGTTGATTGATGGGTATCACTACTGTCTAACTTAGAAAAAAGCATAATAATGACTTCATAAACAATCACCAAACTGATGAGTTCTGGTTCAGCATGAAATGTGTATCTTGGGGATAAATTTTTTTCACAAGTCTTTGGTCATATGTTGTTAAACGTGGATATAAACCAATCCCAACCTTTTCTGAGAATGATGTAGTGAAAATTACACTACAGAAATATTTTTCATTATTAGATAATCTTTAGCCTAATGAATGATTAATAAAAATTATTAATAAACTTCTCTGGTGAAATAAAAAAAAATAATGATTGATATAAGAAATATACAAAATTTCAAAAAAATCATTATTCAATCTTGCATCAAATTTCATTACTTCTTTTAATTTATCTTTTCTCTTTCCCTTGCTATTCTTTTACTCAACCATCTTTTTCCCCTTTCCAAATTATTCAATAAATTTTTTTTCACAATCGTCTTTTTATGTATAAATGCTAATATTCCAAAAATATCAGTTTAGACTTCATCTCTCCTCTTATAAAAACTCAAAGCAATACTTACACTGTTACCTAGTGATTACTAAATTTACCCATTCTTACATATTTTGGCTTTTAAAATTCAGTGATAAATGTCATCACTGTTTAATCTAAAAAAGACTTTTTGAGTAAATAAAAAATAAAATCTTAAATAGACCTCAACATCTCTAGCACCCACTCACACAGAATAATAATAAGACACATTACTCACCAAGCTAATCAAATTGGTTAAGATTTTTACAGTTTCCCTTTTGTTTTACTTTATAATTGAAAATATCTAAGTACTTATTTACCAAACAACAAATGGATGGCTGTTTTGATTATGACTAGCCACCAGACAAAATGCTCCAAATTCTACTCACATTGGAACACAAGTTGTTTCTATGGTAGGCAGATGTTCTATTATTATTATTTTATCTTTTTTAGTTTTAGCTATTTAAAAATAAGGTGTCTTTTTTTGTTTCCATTACATGTGAAAATATAAATACATAAAAGAGCCCAGGTATGTAATGGTTAGAACAATAGCTTACTATCAATCTGAAGGAAACTTGAACATTTTAAAATAAACTAAGAATTTCCAAACAAACTAAAGATTTTCCTTTCAAGTAATTACACAATAGCCAGATAACTATCCAATTATTGGCCAATAAGTAAACAGCTATTCTTAACAACAGCATAAATCAAGGAAATAAAACTGAGAAAATGTTCACCAACTGATAACTGACAAATCTTGTAAGATTGCTTTCTCTTTCATTAATCCTCTGCGGAAAAATCTAGAGGGCTTTATTCTGCAGGAAGACGCATCAACAGACTGATTAGTAATATCACCAACAAGAAAAAAAACCTAAAATTAGGCATCCCATAATGTTTAAAATTTATTTTTATCAGAAACAATTATGGTGGCCTCTAACTCCGTTTCAGCCAACTATAAAGGCTTTAATCCTAGTAATCATTAATTAAAATTTACATTTGACTAAAATAGAGACCACCATTTCATGATGTAAAATAAAAACCTCACAATTTCTTAAATGTATTAGGCAGAAAAAAATAATTGTAAACCTAAGCATACATTACTTTTTAGTTTGCATCAAGTTTGCATAAAAAAAAGAAGTCAAAATGATATCTTTAGAATCTAAAGTAGCTAGATTCATTAAGACAAGCCCCAACTTATTGGCTATTCTTGTTCCTCACTTTGTGTGATATGTCCTAACTCTCATTTCAACCTTATATAATGCCTTTTTATTTAGGTTATCTGTGAGTACTGATTTGAATTTTTAATTATTTTAATCTTATTTAATTGGCTTATCTCTAATGCTAATAATGGATATAAATTTATATGCTTTTATACATTTTTCCAATGTCTTATTTTTATATAACATTCAGTTGTTTATATATGTGTGTTCATCAGAGAGATTTATTAATTTATCCCCAATATCAATATAACCTTTACCTTCATTCTAGACAATTATGGGTATTCAAACTAAAGAAGACTATTATCCATTAATCAAAATATACTGTTGTCTAGAATAGAAATAGAGATTAACACTAACTGATATATAATCCTTACAACTTCTTAAAATATATTATTTCTTCACAATGAATAGAAAAAATAATTCAAAAACTATGCATCACATGATTTTTAGCTCAATTTTACCTGCATACTGATGATATCTATTTCCATTCTTGCCAATTGTGTATGCTTTAAGTAAAGGATTCTAATGCCTATTAATTAAAATGAGCAGTTGGCAGATGTAAAAAATAATCCTTACCACTATAGAAATATATCTTTGGCATGAATATTATACAAATTTTAACAAAATAAGGTATAAAAAAATGTGTCAGTGCAATGATAAATACCAATATTAATGAATCACATGATTTTTCTGGTTAACATTTAATTACTTTAAGTGCTAATATCTAAGCTCCATGGTGAAATCACTTGTTTCTCCTGTGGTAAAATGAAATCAGAATACTCATTGCTTATATTTTGACATCTAGAATGAAGAAAAAGCAAGAGATATCACTACCATAAAAATGAGAAAAACTATTTAAAAAAACTTACGTAACATGGTGAGATAATTCTCTCTTCATTCGATTAATGCGTCGCCTGTAATAAGTTATTATTAAGATAATAACAATTCCTAGTAATAATATAGAAAGAATAATGCCAACTAATGCTCCACTTCCAATCCCAGCTACTTGAGTCGAGATTCTAGGTGCCGTTTGTAATATTATATTTTCAGCTACAAAAAAAAAAAAATAAGAAAAATTGTTTACATATAGCATATATCACAATTTAAGCACATAAGATGAAAATATATGGAGCAATATTTAAACAGCACAAATTCAAGATCGTAAGGATTTTAGTCGATTAGAAAATAAAGATTTACGAATATTTTAGTTTGATCTCACTAGTAGTACTTTTGCAGCTTTGTAAATATATAATAGCTAAGTAAACAACAATATATAATGATGAATAATTGTTAAATGGTATCAATATACATTATTTAATTATTTATCAAATGAAAAAATAAAAAATCTTCAAACAGGATTTGAATTTCAATTCGAATAACTTCATCAGCTAGATATCAACCCTTTTTATTCACAGTGCAATAATTATGTCTGAAATTTACACAGATCAACAATTTTTTTTTAAAATAGTGATCTGAGAAAGACCGATGGATTGTTAAAACTGTCATGTTATGGGCATATACTAGCATGTTGATATTATTTATTCATATTAGTACTTTACTAAATGTTGGTTAAATCATATTTATATTTTGCATGAAATATTAAAGTTTGCTAATCTATATTAAGCATGATGTTTTTTACCTAGATGCTGCTGCTGCTTAGATCCAAATTTGAATCCTGGGTGATCATTTCTATTTTGTCCAGTATTATGGAACTGATTAATTACTCCAACTACTTTAAACATTTAAGATTTAAAATAACAAATTTATTTAACTTTTATTTAAAGTGGAATAAAAATAGAATGAATAACACATACTCTTAATGTCTTTTTAGAAAAACATATAATGTAGAATAGTGGTAACCATACTGTACAATTTATATTTCTTTTTTTTATGATTTTCTTTCTAAAATACATATTTTGTTAAAGATTTTTTTTTTACCACAAATATAAAAAAATAATGGAGAATCTATGTACACATTAGTAAGAAATTGATAGATATGATTAAGGTAAATATAAAAAATTCTTTATAGTTTTCATCATCAAAAGCAAATTTTCCTTATAAGACCCAAAAATGTATAATAGCTCTGCTAAATTATTATGTCAAAATTATTTTCCAGCAAATAAAATTATTATATTACTATTACATTAAAAAATATGAAAAGTCAGCAGTTTCTGTATTTCCACATGCATATTTATAAGTGTGTGAGTGTGCATGCAGCAGTCATTAGAGCATAAATTATTACTCTAATATTTGTTTCATTCTTTTTGCTAAGATCTGATTATTTATTAAATGCATAGGAAGTATGTAATTAAATAGAGAAAGGCTTTAACCTTTATCGTATGCATCTTCAAAGTTCATAGTAGTCAAACGACATAGTTTTTTGACTATAGAGGGACCTCTCAAATCTTAACACAAGATAGTGACTTTATAAAGATAAGAAAAGCCATCTTATCTTTAACTTACATTCTCACTTATATAAGCCAATATGAAGCATCCTGATTTGAGAGCATTTACTCTGAATTTTAATCTACTATTTCCTTCACAAATTAATCATAAATAGTTAATTTGTGAAGGAAATAATGGACTTAAAAAGTGAAGGGAGTAACAGCTTCACATTCTCAAATCAAGATGTTTCAGATTGGCCTATATAAATGGGAATTTAGGTCAAAGATAAGATGGCCATTCTTATTTTTATAAAGTTGCTATCTTGTGTTGAGATTTAAGAGGTCCCTCTATAGTCAAAAAATTATATTGTTCGACTATTATGAACATTGAAGGTGCATATGATAAAGGTTAAAGCCTATCTCTATTTAATTTCTTTTATTAGAAAAGTAAATATCTTATTCTCATATCTTTTAATAAAAATGATTTTGTATAAAAAATAAAATATACATTTTCATTTTCTGATTGCCAACAATATAAATTATGAATGGTAAGAATTTTTAAAATAACATTTGAAATATACTAATTTTTTCGAAAATTTATCTGTCAAAATTTGTAATTTATAAATAAATATAAAATCAGTAACTTTAAAAATATTTAAATTCCTTATTTTTTTATTTTATGATAATGGCTATATTTTTTCAGTTTTACCACTTGTCGCATTATATTAATTTTATGGTATTATATAATATTTGATCTTTGTATCATGTTAATTCAACATGACATCTGTGAGCAGCAACAAGTATTAAATGAAATTTGTTTACATTTAGCACTGGCTATTTGAACTATTTTTTTAATCGTAAGTTTATCACTATATGTGTGTGTGTATATATATCTGTGTGAGTTTAAGTGTCGCAATGTATAGAATGGAACATATTACATTGCCTGGGTCATCTGAGAAGTTCCCAATTTGAAAAAGACTGCACAGTAATGAAGTAATTGTTGGTTTCTCTCTTTACATTAAGTATTATTTCTTTCATATATTTATGTGTAGTTTGACAACAATTTTGTCATGTACATATAAACATATTTACTGAATGATCAATGTTTAAAGTATCCAATATGCCAGATATAAGTCATTATAGAAAAATGCTTTTGATTGGATCACCAAGAAATGGCATTGCTTTGAATATACCTTATGATAATAATTCCTAAAATAAACTTATTTAATTTAAATCTTATTTAAAAAACTATTTGTATAGTTATAATATTTTATTATTATTATTATTTTATCATATATCTCAATATTTAAGATGTTAGAACTTTGGTAGGGGGGATAGCCCACAATGTAACCTACTTTCTAGCCAAGAACTTGATATACATATATTCATAAATGTGTTGTAATTTTCTGTTTCTCAACTTCATCATGTACTGATGTTCTTTTTTTATTTTTGTTTTATACACATATAAATATTTATTAAAGTTTTACATAAAAATTAAAAATTAACACTTGTTTAAAAATTAATCACTACTGTAATTCTAAACATTTTTTTAAAAATTAAAATTAATTTTTATTATTATTTTAATGGTAAATTTTCATTTCTAGATTAAGATTTTTATAGCTTACCTTGAGAGCATATTTGTGCATGCAGTGGGTTTCCATAAATGCATAATCCATCATGAGAACGGCATTTACCTCCATTTTGACATTCACACTTCAGCTTGCAGTCAATTCCATATGTTCCATCTGGGCAAGCTAAAATATATTAGAAAACAATAATATTAAAATTTGAATTTGTTATAAATATTAATATTATTATTAAATGTCTTCAAATCTATATTGATTCCTAACAATCATATAAACAGAAGAAATTTTGTGCCCAACTAGATATGTAACACAGATGTGGACAATTAAGTTAGAGATTTTAGAGATATGAAGTAAAAAATAATAAAAGCAATAAGTTTGAAAAACAATATTAGAAGTATAGGTGAAAATGAATTATTTATTGAGGTAACTATGATTTTAAAAAAAAACCAGATGAAATGCATGTATATTTGAGGCAAAGAAATTATGAAAGATATACTGCTGAGATTTGTTTGTATAATTATCATAAAACTCATCTCTACAGTTTTCTCATGGAGTTAGAATGGTCATGATAGTAATGAGTACAATTTAATCCAGACTAATTTAACTTTTGTCTTTATTGTTGAAGATCTGATTACTCAAGCTTACTACAAGTGGCACTAGAAGAGAGAATTGCTTTTGTTTATATCATATTATGTAAACTAAAGAATCACATGATATTATATTGGAATACATGTTCCATGCTGGGGGGGAAAAGGTTGATTCCTATTTTTAAAAAGTGAGATTAGTAAAACATACAATTAGTGACTTAGGATTCGATATAGGTAATTAAACAAGCAGATTGGTTTGGATTCAAAACCTTAGGATTGTTGAAATTTCATACTTTTACTTTGATAATAAGTAAGGAGTTAAAAATGGCTGTCAGGTGCATAAGAAAATTGCATTTGTTCCAGTTTTGCCATGATAAAGGCATGGAGATGAAACTCAACTGCATTATTATCTGGTAATTACTGATTAATGACGTTTACTGTAGATATGATTAGAGTACAAAAATACTCTTGTTCATATAATGTATAAGCTAAAGAATCAAGAGATATTAATATGCTGATAATTGTTATAACATTAGCAATTTGGCAAATCAATAGTAAAAAGAGCTATTCATATGAAGTAAACAACTTTATACTGTAAATCCATTCATTCACTAATAAGTAGGAAATCAAATATTAATTTTAGGATTATCATTCAAAAATTATAAAGTGGTAAAGAAAAAGTGAAACCATGTTTTACAGAAATTTAATTCTTTGATGGAAAACACAATTTTTTTATTTTTGTGAGATGTCGTAATGAAAAATATAACAAAACAGGCAAAACTCACTATACGTAACAGTTATATGCAAATATAAGAAATTGTGATCATGTGATGAAAAATATAATACAGGAGATCTTCTAGATATCTAAATAATCTTTTCTATGATTTTTGTATGTGTTGAATTCTATATAAGTCAGATTTCTTCTTCAATTGATTGCTTATCATTAGCCATAGTGCAGAAAATAAAAAATTATAAAAGAAAACAAGAGATTACATGATGGCCCCAGATTACACGATGGTTTCCAGTAACAAAATTCTTTTTATAATTTCAGTTCTGCCAACTAATGTAAGTTTGAGTTATTAATACTTGATAGTGCTTAAGAAAATTCATATCTCCAAACTAGTTTATAGCTTATGGATTTCATTAGTGAGAGGTTTTGTACCTGGCTGAAGTGCATCCCTATTTTTTGGATCGAATGCACATCTCCCCCAGAAATCATATTTTACTCCTTGTTTTTACAATCAAGCTATGAGCCCAAACTTAAAAACATTTTAATGTTTTTACACTAAGGTAATAAACTCAAACAGTATAAAGACCCAAAACCAATTCAGTATCTATATATAATTGTATTCTTAGTTTTTAAATAAATATAGGCATCTTCATTCTTTGGCCAGGATGACAATAACTAAAGATGTTTACATGACATGAGACACCCAAACAGAGGGTTGTGTTATTTAAATATCATATTAAATTTTTTTTTTTTGTACTTTATATATACCAAAAATTCTTTACATAGTCTGAATTTAGGTGAGTTAGATCTTTTTGTTTTTACAGCAAACTATTTGTATTTCAGCCCTCCAAGCAAATAATTACATTTGTTGTTGTTACTGTATGAAACCTGGATTTAATTGAAAAATAATAAGAGTCAAGGTTGAATTAATTATCCCATGTGTTTATCTTTATTTAAAATGAAATATAGTAATGCTCAGAGGTTTAAGATTTATATCTGGACTAAGAATAATATGATAATTTCTAGCTTAATAAATAATTAGTAATAATCATTATTGTATTTACCTGAAGTAAATGACATCTAAATTATAAATACAAAACATTTTATGCTTCTATATCAAACTGTAATAACAAAAGTTTATTGTTCTTTTACTGGCAAAACAACTCATTAGTTTCATAATTTACTCTTAATATCTAATTTCGAGTAATTGCTCAAGCTTATATAATTTATCTTAGAGTATAACAGAATTGTGTTATCATGCATTTTGCATATACATAGTATATTAACTATTTATACACACAAAACTCCTGTTATACATTGTGTATGTTAAAAGTTATTATAACCTCTATTTTCTCTATAGCGAATTATATAAGCTTTGGTAATAGATGAACTTTAAATATTGTATTATATACTCATATTCTCTTACTTCATTTAAAAAGAAGTAATTTTATATCATGGCATATCACAAAACAAGTTTGGCAGCAAGAAAGTTTGAATTTATTTTTATATATACAGCATATCTTACTTAGGTGCATTAGGCCAATAACTAAGTTTTAGGTTAACTGTAAGCATTGTTTAATCTTTAGCTTGCTTTCTCTTCTTATATTCAAATATACTTTTAGAAATAGCAATTCATTTGATTTATTCTACTAGAGAAATATTTATTCTTAACTTGAATAATTAATGGATATTTGATATGAATGTTATATCTCCAGACTACCTTCTGGATATTGATTTGGAGATTTATACTATCAAATTAGTCTGTGTTCAAATCCCCTCTAATGATATCTAAAGTTTAGTATATACTGTAACGAGCACAGACGTTCGTTACATTGTTTTTTTTTATTTATTAAACATGAAAGTAAATTAAAAAGTTCGCATTTAAAAATTTTTTTTAAGAATTAAAAATTGAAATTAAATATCTTAAACTCGTATATATTAAATCGCTCAGATAAAAAAAATTATTAAAATAAAACTGTATTAAAAATAGAAAAGGTATTTTAAAAACAAAAACTTAAAAAGATTTAGAGATAAAAATATATCTTTGATTTGGAAAACAGGTTAATTAATCAGAAATGGAAATGATAAATTTAATTAGTCAAATGTAAACCAGCTCTGGGCATTTAAATGTAAAAACATCGGTCAGATAGGAAAACAATAGAAACTTTTAGCAAATGAAATAAATCCATTGGGAAATTGGACCTCAACGAAAAGGATCATCGCATCGAGGACATAATGCCAAGTCAATCCTTCGAATACGTATAAAAGGAAAATTTGGAAATTATTAATTAGTGATTGGATTATGATTATTACGATGTGACAGATAGGTGTTAGTGCGGGAGAAGCGATTGAAGAGACGCACGATTCAATCACTTCAGTTTTGCCAAAGAAAGAAAGAGAAATGAACTATCGTTTTCTACATTGAGGACCAACTAAATTAAAAAACCTCCGAATGAATAAATAAAACATCGGCTAAATGTATACCAATACCTTCAGGACGGCGTGGGAATTCCCGTTCAAACTTACAATCGACAGATAAAGATGAACTGTTTAAAACCGTTAAGAACTTTATAAATAATGAACATTAAATTAAAATTTTCTATATTTAAATGATTGCAACATGATCCTATCTGACCAAACTAAATTCTTTATTAATAGTGTTATTTGATGTATTTTTTTTCTTATTTATGTAAAATCATTTCCATTTATTTATTTTTTATTCTTTAAGTTTTTATCATGATTTTTTTGTTTTTCGTTAAATTAATTATATAAATGTTAAACTTAAGTCGGGCGTGAATGACTGTATAGATTTGTAAAGTTATATTAGGGGAGGGTAATCTTAGGTTATTTGTGTCGTTGTTAGATTGGGTCAATGGATTGGATATATTGATGTAGTTAGTAGATGTAGTCGGAGATTCGCTACTGGCAGAATCGCTTCATACGCCGCACTCTCCCGTTTTGCCTATGGAAGGAATTATAAGACGCAGAGCACAGTTCCTTTCTATGGAGTTTTTTTTTTATTGTTCTTCCCGTTAGATAGAAGTAATATTCCTATCTAATGAAAGTCAATATCTTCTCTTAATCTTTTTAAGTTTTTGTTTTTAAACTACCTTTTCTATTTTTAATACAGTTTTATTTTAATAATTTTTTTTATCTGAGCGATTTAATATATACAAGTTTAAGATATTTAATTTCAATTTTTAATTCTTAAAAAAAATTTTTAAATGTGAACTTTTTAATTTACTTTGATGTTTAATAAATAAAAAAAAACAATGTAACGAACGTCTGTGCTCGTTACAATACATGTTTTCAAATAAATCAAAGTAATATATTGAAATTAGTGTTAACTTAAATATATAAATATTTCATTTGCATTTTTAAATCAATTTATCGATTTATTAATTTAATCTATATGACATTATACAGACTAAACAAAAGGGATTCTTTTATATTTAATAAGTAATGGATTTTATTTATATCTAAAGCTGAAACTAAGTACCTTAACATATTGCAATAGAACTACAATTTTTGCCCTAACTTCTGATATAAAATAAAAAAGATGTTAATCATCATATTTGAATAGATTGTTATATACATTAGAATATTAGTGTTTTCAGGAAAATCTAAATTCATAAGATTATATGAAAAAACATAACATCATACATGATTCTTTCAGATTATTATAATATTATATACAAAAACAGTTCTCTTTTCTGCAGTTTAGCAATATC
Organism: Epiperipatus broadwayi; assembly: GCA_028023455.1. Taxonomy (NCBI): domain Eukaryota; kingdom Metazoa; phylum Onychophora; class Udeonychophora; order Euonychophora; family Peripatidae; genus Epiperipatus; species Epiperipatus broadwayi. The sequence goes on from JAQFVV010012531.1 coordinate 2,502,659, forward strand.
TATTTTAAATTATCAGATGGCAATGCAATTTAATCTCCATTGTCAGAATTAAAAAAATTTTACGGTTTTGAATTCAAGCCATTCAGCTGATGTAATTGTATTAGATCTGACATCAGATTAGGAATTAATAACTCACTTCTATTCAAATGGTTGGCATATTTGCCTCTTGAATAGGAATATGTAAAATCAGATGAAAACAAAAATACAAAGTTGCTATTGAAAAGCAGATGAAAAAGTGATATGTATGTGCATGCTTAAATGCACATACATATATAGGTATAAACTCATATAGAGAAAAGCAATAAGTTTAATAAATTAAAGAATTTTAAAAGACTTATTCTTTTGAAATTAGTAAATAAAAGATGCATAAATACTATATTTTGGTTTGAAGAGGAGAGTATTCATTTATTTAGCACTCTCAAAAGGCGCGTGCTCAATTAGCTTGAAAGGCTGATATTGGAATGAAATTTTAAGATTAGAAAAAGATTTATTTTCTAAAATGAATACCATATAGTCAATGAAATAAACCAATTAAAGAAATTAGAGTTAGATTTTCTTTATAAGATAAATGACTAACTATAAAAATAACTCATTAATTAAAGTCAAAAAGATAACGATGTAAATTCTTGTATGGAGATTAAAATAAAGAATCACCTGAGTGTATGGATAAGAGTAATAGCCAATCAACTTCAGGGATTGAACAATGAAGACCTCAGTACTAATTTGATGAAAAAGAAGACACTATTATTGGAGTTTCATCTGTGTACACAGACATATATGTTAAAGCAGAATGTCTCCCTTGGCACAGTGATTTCAAGTGTGGAGATCTGGTTTCCGAACATGAGAACAGCCATCTAGGACTCTTACAGGTTATACTGATCTAAATTATTATTTATGAATGCCTTCGGACCTTCTTATGTTAATGATTGTACATATATAAATAGTCAAATGCTATTAAGGATCGTAAGGAAAGAATTATCTAAATATTAACTATTAGTATTAATTTGTATTCATGGAAGTACACTCTTAGATTAGCTAGACATAGAAATTGGCACAGTCACAGTCTTAATGCTGACCATTAATAAAAATATTGGTTAAATTTAGATAAAAAGCTAGGCAATGCAAGAAGCAATTGGTGAATTTGACATCAATGAGGCAGGTAGTTGACCTGTATATGTTCAACATGTACAAAAATATTTATTAATAAAGTTAAAGATAATAAGTATAAGATTGCTTCATTATTATGCTTTGCTGGGAAAGGAGTTATTGAGACAGCCAACAGGCTCACTGAAGCCTCTAACTCCTGAAGATTGTACATACAATCATGTTAAAGAGCATTTGTCAAACCATGTTGCTAGACTGCAATTCCGAGCCTGAAACCAAGGTTGAGATGAGAAGTATAAAATATTATGATAGTGTGCTTCATAATCTAGCAAAGAATTGCATCTACGGATCTTTCCTAAATGAAGTCCTGCTGGAACAATTTCTTATGGGTTTGTGTAATGATAGTTTACACCATCAATTATGCCATTAGCGATTTAGATTATACAGAGGCTATAAAATGTGGGATAGCTTATGAACTCATGCTCGAGCAATCTTGAAAATTCACAGAGTTCAAGAATTATAGCAAATCGCAAACAGATATGTATAAAACCATAAAGAAAGAGTGGTTGAAGAAAACCCATTTATATGATTTTGTTGTTGGAAAAAGAGCCACAAAGTAAGTAATTGTTTTCATAAACAAGAACATTGCAATAATTGTATAAAAATACAGCATATGAAAAAAATATGTAAAGAGAAACATAATGATCCTAACAAAGAAAGTAAGAGTCATAAACGTTCATATCAGGGTCAAACAATTCAGCATACCAATATAAAAAAAAATGTCCACTGATAATGACAAAATTATGATAAAACTAAAGCTGTGTGATCATACCATATCTATGGAAGTAGACAGTGGTAGCAGCATATCATTGATATCAGTCCACTATTGGTATACTGTTATTTCCAAGTGTAGGAAAAGATCCATTATTCAAAAAACTGATCTAAAGGCATTAGATATGAATGGTAACGCTATTAGAATAAAGAGTGTAGTTGAAGCACCAATATGTGAAAGTCAGGGCAAAATTAATGTACTATCACTATATGTAGTACATGCCCCTATCAACCCCATATTAGGATGAGACTGGTTCAGTGAAATGGGAGTAAAAATAACAATTACTAAAAAAAATTAATAGTCCAGAGATAAAAAAAACTTTCTGAGGGAGTTAAGATGAATTTGGGTAAAACAGATATACCCAGAGAGCAGAAACCTTTCTAGCAGTCAGTAATTAACAAACACAGGTCAGAGAAAATCCATGATAACCAGAAACATAAGGAAATGAAAAACAAAGATGTAATGAAATTGAGAATAAAGCATAAAATTGAAACTTACTGAATAGCCGAAAACAATGACTACCACCAATGGATTATGAAGCAAATTCAAGATGGCTGGCTAAAGCAATATCCCAGTTTCCTTTACAAAAAATTATGGAATGCTCGGAAGCAACTGTCGATATATGAAGGCTGTATTATGAAAGGTGATTGTATGCTGATTTCAGTCAAAGGTAGGCAGCATATAGTAAAGTGGCTATATAATAGTCAGTGGGACATTGGCAGAGCAAAAAGCTCTAGAACTTAGTCATATCTAGTAACCAGATATTAGCGTAGAGATGAAAAATAAAAATAATGATTGTGATTTTCAAACAATCACAATTCCAGAGAATGCACCTAATGAGTTGAAAAATAATTCACAACAGCATGCTTAAAGGAAGATACCCCCCCCCTACACACACACACGTAACTTAATAAGTAAGTTCAGAGATTAAAACCTGATCTCTGAACTTGGGGAAAGTAATGATATGTATGTTTAAATACTTATACATATATAGATATAAACTTATATAGACAAAAGCAAAAGTTTAATAAATTAAAGAATTTTAAAAGACATTCTTTTAAAATTAGTAAGTAAAAGATTTATAACTTTAAGATTAGAAAAAGATTATTTTCTAAAAGGAATACCAGTCTAATTAATGAGAGTAGAATAAGTCGTAATGAAATAAAATAATTAAAGGAATTCGAGTTAGATTTCTTTTATAAGATAAACAACTAACTATAAAAATAACTCATTAATTAAAGTCAGAAAGATAACAATGTAAATTCTTGTATGGAGATTAAAAGGAAGAATCACCTGAGCAGACAGACACAAGTACTAGCCAATCAACTTCAGGAATTGAATAATGAACGCCTCAGCACTAATTTGATGAAGAAGTGGACACTTGATTCTTGAAGCTTCATCTGTGTACATGAACATAAATGTAGAAGCAGAATATCTCCTTTGGCACAATGACTTCAAGTCCGGAGATCTGGCTTCTGAATGTGACAAGAGCAAGCTAGGACTATTATAGTTAGTACTGATTTAGATTCTTCTTTACATATGCCTTCAGACCTTTTTATGTTAATGATTGTACATATGTAAATAATTAAATGTTAATTATTAAGGATTGTAAAGAAAAAATTATCTAAACATTAACTGTTAGTATTGATTTGTACTCATGGGAAATACACTCTTAGATTAGCTAGACATATCAAAAAGCAAACAATCAAAAGTCAAGATATTGTGTTGCTGTATTAAATAAACATTTCTCAACTGTTTTGACCGGGTAATCTCTTATGTTTTCTATACACAGTTTGGTGATCCCTCCCCCCTTCCTCAGTACAAAGACGCGCACTTTTAAAATAATGACAATTAATTAAAATATAATAAAAATCACTATAATCCATTTAAGTAATAAATTTTCTACTTTCTAGGACATTGAAAAATGTCTGAGCAAAATTTTGATTATGACTAAGATTTTCAATTCAAATGAACGATGTTTATTTTTCAAATTTTTCACAAAACTGAAACAAGGTATAGTGGTTAAATTAATAATCTCAATTAAATACAATTACATTGTTCTTTAATATTTCTATTATTTATAAATAAATAAAAAAGATGTAATATAGCAGATATTAATTTTTTTGTTGGCCTTTGATTTGACAAAAAATACACAAACTAACACTGAAAGCATATATATATACAATAGCAGAACTGAAGCTGAAATGACAGCTATAATCAATAAATATGATTCAAATCTTTGAAGTGCCAATTATGCTTTATGGCAGTAGAAAAATGAGCATGTATTTGCATATTACTTACACCATGACTTAAGATTAGTTACCAAAGTTTAGTCAATAAAAAAATGATACTTTTTGAAAATTCATTAAAATTTTGCATGACTCCCAGGTTGAGAGACCCAGTTCTATAGAACTGATGTGCTAATATCAACAATCAGGTAATAATGTTAACTTATCACTATTGATGAACTATGAAAGCATTTCTACTTAAACATACGAATATAACAACAATTGATTGGTTGTTCAGAATTATAATAATCAAACACTACAGGTGAAAGGTTGAATTTTGATTCAGAAAACCTTAGATCTTGAATTCATCACTATATTACTGTGCCCAATGATATATACTGGTATATACTTTAAAAACAATACTACTTTTAAAAAAAAGCTTTTATAAACACTCTGACTGGGGATTTTGCATGGTTTGTTACAAAATTAGAATGACAATTTCTAGAGTTCCATGGATTGTCGTTTAGGTCTCTTATTTTCAATGCTCAAATTTCTTATGAAATCCAAAACAATAAATCATTCAGTTGTTATTATTAAAATCCAAAACAATAAATCATTCAATTGTTATTATTAATACGTAATTTTTAAATTATAATTATCATATACATATAATAGTATGTATTTACCTTTATAACAATCATTCCCAGTGTAACCAGGCAAACAATGACACTTTCCGGTTATTGGATCACATTCGCCTCGCTTTGAACAGCTACATTCCTCTTTGCAATCCTTACCCCATGTATTAAGTGGACAAGCTATAAATATATAAATAAGATTAGACAATTGAAAAAAATAAATTCCTTTAACATATACAAATAACTATTTTATTGACTCACTATCATTTTGAAAAAAAAAAAAGAGTAAATCATGTGATGTTTTGATCAATTTGAGAACTAAAAGTAGAATTTAAAATACAATTACTAAGAGATATTAAAAAAAATATCTCTTTTAAATAAACAAAAACCCAATTCTTAAAATAACTTATCTTATACAGTGTGATCTCTTGTATACCCGGGCAACTGCCTGCAAGTGCAAGGCAGTCGCGCTGACTTCTCAACCACCAATGCAAGACAAATAACTTTTTGAAGAGCACATATAATAGTGATTCAATGTATAAGTGCCACCTAGTGGAGATGATTACAACATTACTGCTACTATTAATACTAATATTAGTACTATATTAACCACTATTGTTATTAATTTTATATTTAGAAAATATTTTGTTTTTAAAAAGTCCACTCTAGGATTTTTATTCTCAATTCAACATTCCTTCTGTAAAAGTGATTTATGACACTATGAACAAATAATATTTTGATGTCATAATTTTTAAGAGCTAATGGAATTTATACCAACAATCATATGTAATCACCTATAATATTTATAAAAGTACACATAGTAAATGTGGGCTTATTGATTAGTTGCTTCTCTAGGAAGAAACATTCTAATGTAAATGTTTCTTCTCTGATGGTGTACAATTAGGTATATCAATCATTGCTAGGTATATAATTCCATATACATGATGCTACTTTATAATATGAAAGCATATGGCTTTATTCCTTGGAGTTCATAAGAAGTTTGAGCACCAGGCCTGTGAGTGCCAGAATTGATCATGTGACCTCCCGATCCCAAATCAGATGCTCTACCAACTGAACCATTATATTAAAGAGAAAATAAATAGATAATGATCATCGCTGCGTAACATATTTTCCTCATACTGTTACAATATACACATATATATTTCAAAATATTTAAGAATGAAATTAAGATAGGTAAGGAGATTAATAATTCTTAATAAAAAATATAAAATATTGTTATATGTACATAAATATTTTTGATATTCACATAGTTTTATATTCACTTTCAAATTCATCTATGGACCAGATAAAAGACTATACAGGTATACATCATATTTTGGAGATTTATGGTCTAAGCAATAGAGTATATTACAACTGATTCCCATTGCTTGCTACACATTTAATACCATTTATTGAATATCTTATAATTAATGGTAAATCCTAAGCACAAATAACAAGCTCTGATATTTAAGATCATAAAACAATTAACAATATTATGTTAGTTTTAAAGATGCTTACCTATAGAATATCTTCATGGAATTTAGAACAGTGATAGAGTTTCAGATTCCTAAAGATTGCTAGATTATGTGACCTGTTATTTCTGGTCCTTGAACATCATAACCTCTCAAGAAATTAACCATATGATTATTTTTTAATGGCTATCAAACAATTTATTTAATAGAAAATGTCAAATATTTAAATAATCAGTTAGAAATATAACCGAAATCAATCCAATTATACGTTTGACAATAATTTAATATTTTATTAATTGGTTAATGAATTTTTTATAAGCCTCTAAAAATTCAGTTTAAAATAATATACTGGATTAATATTTAATAACAAAGAAAAAGTTTGGAATTCAAATCCAGGCTGGATGGATCTTGGACATTTTTTTTTTTTTTTTTGAGATCATAAGCAATACTTTGATTTTTTTTTTTCAGATGATAAACTGTACTGGATATCCACTATTATAGTCAATAACTACCATATCTAGTTATTATAAATTAGAAAGTAAAATAAGTAAATTTAGATAATCATTGACTCAGTACTTGTAGGAATACATTTTCCATTTCCGAACAATAGTGAAGGGGATATTATAGTATAATAGTATTTTTGATTTTTATAATCAATGCAATAATACTTATTGATAAAACTAGTTTAATCTAAAATAATTAGACCTTTGTCTTCCCATTCATTTACTGACCCGTACTGATCACAAAAAAAAAAAAATCCTAAGCCTACTTGCAATCTAAAAATATTGCAAGTTCTTGCCCACAATCCAAAACCCAGACAATAAACATGTCAGATGGACACATTAACACTATACCCGTATTAAATCAATAGAAACAAATAAAATTCTATTATATTTATGCCAGAATTATACAGAAATATTTTATTTCTTGCCAAGAACACAAATTGAAATACAAACTTAGTCATGTCAAGTGTCGGTAGCTGAGAGGTCAGCACTTGCAGACAGTTGTCGCGGGTTTGCTTCCTGGCCGATGCTTTGACATATGAAAAAAAAAAATGTAGACATTGAATCTTGTTTGAATTTTAAAGATTTCATAGATCTCATAATGATCTCAGATGATGCATAAGAAATTAAAAAAAGTCTTCATGGCACAGAACTATATTGAAATTTTTTTTCCAAGTCTCAAACACAAGACTTTTTTTCTAGTAGTCAGATCCTAGCCAATCTAACTAGCCTGCCAATAATGATTAATAAAATGTCTATTTATCTATTATTAGGTCGAGCATAAAGATTTTACAATAATCCGGATTAAAGGATGAGAGTCAATGCACTGGCTAAAAAAATAAGACATGATTGTAATATGATGTGAAGTTCCCACGCTGAAGATTGTTTATATCATATAAATACTGAACTCATAGTTATTTTTATTTTTAAAAGCTAATAACATTGGACTATAGAATGATATCTGTTAGACTATTATGAAGTTATTCTTAAATTTAAAATTAATCTTGGATATAAAAAGATTTTTTATTGATCTATTTGATATAATTTCTTTATATTATCAAAGTCTATTGACTTCTTTAATTCATACAGATGTAAATTTGAAACTGTCTAAAAACAAGAGTAATGTCACCAGTATTCAACCCTAAAAGTCACAATGAAGAAAACAAAAATCATATTAAATTATAATATTATTTGCAAGATTTATAACATGTATTTATCTAATATAAAATGATTCAAACCTCATAATATATATTCATAATGCACACATATTTTATGGATACACCTAATTAGATTATTTGTTGCTTGAATTGATTGGTTTAATTAGATTGTTGCCATATTTTATACATAGGATATTTGTTGTGTTTTGGTCTGGAGTACAGACCCAAACTACAGCAAATAATACTAAGACAAGAATTACAATTAATATATTTATTATATCTACAAATATATACAATACAATATACAGTATATTTACAATGTGAATATTTACAATGTTGAATAATGTAGATCAATGTAAACTCTGGGTTCAGCCTACTGCTTCCAGCTACACCTGATGGCTTGCCTCAGGTTTAGGGTGTATGGCTCTTCCAGCTGTACAAGACAGCTTTCCTCGAGCCTAGAGTGGTCTTAGCAGTGTCCAGTCTCTGTGGGACTTGCCTAGCTGTGTAGACTTAAATAGCATAGTGCTATCAATGAGAATACTTGCTGCTGTTCAGGTTAGCAGAGCTTCCTTGGGATAATGCAAAGAGTCTTTTCAGGTTAGACAAATGTTCTTCCCTGATTCTCACAAAAGGCTGACTATTTATACTCAGATCCCTGACCTTATTGAAAACCTTCGGATTCAGCAAGCATCATTGCTTATTGGCCTGTAATAATCATTGGTTATGTTTTTATCTATTATAACGTTTTCCATCTTGCTAGGCCTCTATACACATTATAAATGCACGAGTTGATCAAGTCATGTCAAAAGAAGGAAGTTGTATTTCTATTTCTCAAAAAACATAACTATATTTCCTGATCAACTCGGCCTAGTAATTGTCACGAATTGTGCTATTGATGAAATCAGCTTTTAATTTATTTGATCTGGGTACCAGGATTCATAAGAATCCACTAAAATCTGTCGCCAGCATGTCTCGCAAATTAAAAAAAAATGCTTTTAAAAGTAATCAGTATATTTTTCCATGAATGAGCATTATTTCCTAAATATTATTATTCTTGGAACTTATTAAACATATTGGCAAAGGTAAATTATATTTTTAAATATCAATAAACGAATATTAATAAATTTAATAATAATTAATAACTATTATTAATAACGCACAATGAAAGAGATTGATAGAAGTAAAATCTCTTTTATTCTAACAAACTGAAATATTTAACGTTAAATTGTTAATTAAATAAACTGGAGAGAACACACTCTAATTTGGATATAAATCAATTAATAAAAAAACAATTTCACAATTACAGTTCACTTCCAAATTTCTTTTAGAAAGTTCCTAAAATGAATGTCCCTTGCACAAGAAAATTAATGTCTCTATCGGGATTGTTTAAACATATTTTTAAGAATTGTTTGCAAATGTTTAATTTTGTCACAATCGGGAATAACGAATCATAGCTTACCGGTAAGTTTTGTGAATTCACGAAGATTGTAGCTTACTATGCATAGTTTTTTGGGTTAGAATTGAGCTCGGCCTTTGATTATTAGTTGATTTTGTAGTCTGTTCTGAAGGCTAGTCGCAGAGGCTTTTCTAGTGTCCATCTTAACGATGTCAGCTAAAGCCCCGGTCTACTCCCGCATGAAGGATTATTTCATCATGAAGTGGTCTTGGATTTAATAATCCAAAACCAGCCAAAGGAAAAAACAGAAAAAAACAAGACCTTTCTCAAACTGGTCTCTGCCTTTTTATACTAGAGTCCAGTTTTCAGACTTCTGCGCATATCTTTTGTTTGTCAAAATATACGTTGATAATCTTGTATATTCTTTATAAAATTTACGTTATAAAGTTCTCTTTTTTATCAAGTTTTTTGGCCATCTTTAATTAGCTAAAATATTTTTCTTTTAGCTTTTTACTTTTGGAATTATTTTAATTTATCTGGATTAGTAATTTGTGTGTCTTTTGTTCTCTCCAATTTTAACTTTTATTTTTAATTACATAAAAAAAATATGAAAGACAATTTTAATTTTCACTATACGTTTTAAAAAAATAAATTATACCAATAAAAAAAATTAAATTTACTCTTTTTTTTTTAGCTTTTACCAAATGCCAATACGTATATTTGTACCATATATAAATAAACGGTATACTATACATCAGCCTATTGGCCTGTGGCAAACAATGCTTAATCCGATCAGATAAGGAGGCATCTGAAAGCACTTCTGAGAGAAGGGAGGACTATAACAGTATTTTTCTAGGTTTTTTGCAATCTCCAAAGATCCAATTTAAAACTTCAGTTATACATTTATAGTTATATTCAGCTCATTTCCATTTTAACTTCTTAGTTTAACTCCAATAAACTCATCTACAATCGGTTCATTTTTATCCATGTATTTCATTTTTGATTTATCTTTATTGCTTTCAACATATATTTGTATATACTTCATCATGTGATTTCAGTTTTTTATATTGTTCTTTTATTAAGTGTCCAAGTCATAGATCCATGTATAAGCGTTAGTAAAATAACACTGAAAAGGTTTTTAATAAATATGTAGAGTGTAAATATACTTATATAAAAAGTTTGAAATTTTAATCTCATAGCTCTTTTTGTATGACTTGTATTATCAGTTTCATAAGCATGTTTTTTTGATATCATAACTGTTTTGAACATTGTTATTTTCTGATTTTCAGTATAAACAAATAATTCATATATATTAAACTCTTATATACTCTCCTTATATACACCTTAATGCAACTTTTATATATAATTACTCCTTCCTTACAGTTTTGACCGTCCTTCAGTCTTCTTCAGAGTTACAACATTTAAACATAGTCATATAACCATTATTTTATGTACATATTTATATACATTTTATACATTATTATTCATAATCATATTTAATTTAACCACATACTTTTATATCTTTTAATTCATACCTATTATTTTATTAGCAATATATAGTTAAATTAAATGTGATTATGAATAATATATATATATAAAATAATGGTTATATAATTATGTTTAAATGTTGTAGTTCTGATGAAGTCTGCAGGACAGTCAAAACTGTAATGAAAAAAATAAAGGAGTAATTATATATAAAAGTTGCATTAAGATGTATATGAGGAGAGCATATAAGAATTTAATATATATGAATATATGAAGAAAGATGCAAAGAAAGTTAAAAGAGAAGATATAAGAATATAATCAAATAAAGTTGTATTGACAGACTTCTACTTTGTAATAATCTGTTCCACCATTTTCTACATAAGCTAAATTTTACTTAAATTACATTTTCTTTTCAGGTAAGTATTTATCATTATCATGGGCTAGTTAGATTATTTTTTTAATAAATAAAAATACATCATAAGAGGTTTTCACATAACATAAGATACCTGAACTGAGAGCTATGTTGATGTAGATATCATATTTTTAATTTCTTTTTTGCATTTTATGTATGCCAGAAATTGTTTGTAGTCTGTATTTTAAACAGTACTATTATTTACATTTTCATATAAATATCTTTTAATTTTAGCATGATATTGTGAGTTTTCACATTGCATACACACGTGCACAGTTATATTGAAAAGAAAGCACTTCATTCTTGTTCTGTTGATAGTGAACATAAATAACAAATCATTTTAATAAACTTACTTTCTATACAATTGAGTCCCATAAATCCGGGTTCACAGCTCCATTCTCCTGTTTCTGGATTGCACTGAACACCGTGATCAGTTGCTGGGCAAAGATTGGAGCAATTGAAACCAAAGAAACCACTGGGGCAACCTAAAAAAATAACATTTATAATTTAATCATTCATCATATCTTTAACAATACTTGATGAATTAAAATTTTGCAAAAAGTAATAGTAGTAAATATTTTGGATAATATAAATGAGGGCACATCATTTCATTAGAAATCAAATTCTCCAGTAAATGTCTATCTCTTAACCCATTTGTTTATTTAAAACTTAATTAATTATTGGTTTATTTACTAGTTTATAAAATTTGTAATCATTTACACATTCTAAACAAAAAAAAAGAGATATAATGAAAGAGATTGCTTAGAAGGTTAAGAAGTATCCCTTTAAGAATAAAATCTTTTTCACAATATTCATATGTCTGGTTAAGTTTAAGAGGCACATAACTATTTAAAAGACTTTTTAATATTATTTACATATCTAAGAAAGTTGAATATTGTAAGACTATGGAATTTAGAATCCAAGAAGCACTCTTAGAGACTTTTTGACTACATTCATATGTCTAGTATAGTTGAATATCATAAATATAGGGAAGTTTAAAATAAAGCAAAACTCTCCATACAGTAGTGCCAACTAGTGCCAATAAGAGCAATCAATAGATGCCAGAAGGCTTGTGCATAAAATCCCTATCTAGTGCCTACTCATTCAATATCCCCATACTAGTTTCTGGCTTGTGGCCATCATCAGTGAGGAGCCTTGGATCTGAGAGAAATCCTCTAAAAGACTTAATGACAATATTTATATAATTACAGAATTTTAAACTGCCAACTTTTTCCACAATATTTCTAGATTCGGGGAGAATTAAAAAAAAACAACCCCTTTTTTGAATATTGTGAACTACTGTATCCACTGTTGCAAAATCAATTGAGTCACTCATCTGCATTTCACAAAAAAATTAGAAATTAGTTTAAAATACAATCTTAATTTTCTATAGATATTGCAATTGTTTGTAATGTAACCCCAAAAGACTTACAAAAAGTGATGTTGATATTTTTAGATTATGAGCAATGAAATGCTTAAAATTGGAAAATTTAAAATTACCAAGAAATGGTATCTTTTGCATTTTATCATCAATTTTTATCACAAAAGAAATGATAGTAGCAGTTCTTTTATTCATATCTTAATGTGTATACGTAATTTTTAAATAGCTATATCATAAATATGAATATACCTGTTTTGCAATAGTGGATTTAATACAGTGAAGGATATTCAAGTATTGAGAGATGTTGAATTTAAAGGATCAATGACTAAAAATTGTCTTTATGCTTTGGCTTTGTAGATTATGAAAATGCATTGACTCTGCAGAAATTAAAACTTTGGATTACTTGCAAACCCCATCACTGAAAATAGAAGTCATTGCTAGAGCAAAAAAATTAAAGGAATCATGAGATACTTGAAATAGAACTCAACCTCCATCTTTCTTTTAGCAATTATTGACTAATTTGCACAGTAAAAACTGACTGGACTCATTTAGCGATAAGTTATTACAAATCTTAAAATTCACAAAGATTTTATTAAATTCAACTCCTAAAGGTAAAAAAAAAACAAACTTACGTTCATCACAACTGAAACCAGTCCATCCACTTTTGCATAAGCACTTTCCATTATCCTGATTGCATGTTCCTCCATTACTGCAAGAACATTTAAGTTCACAGTTTGAACCCCAATATCCAGCATCACATTTTGAACTGCAACGAATACCTGCAAATACAAAATATATTTAAAAAAAATACTCCAAATAACATAACTCTGAAAGTAAAAAAAACTTCCTGACAAAAAAAAAAAAACTAGTTTTAGTAAATAGTGGTACAATAATTTGCTGTAGTTAACTTTAGTGTGTTGACAGTATGCTGAATTATCTACATATACATTAATACTCTACATTTGGAATCCAAGTCAATTTGTTTGAATAGTTATAGAATCTGACTCTGAATTACTTACTACATATTCTAGTATTCTCAGATCTTAATTAACTATGAGTATCTTTTTATCCTTTCTAGAAATATTAATAATAACAAATTACAATACACAATTTTTTTACTTTGCATATATAACACAATAGCAACTATTCACTCTAATGACATCTACAGCAAACTTAAGTAATATATTGTGTGAGCTAAAGAATCAAGTAATTTGTTGTTATTATATGTATATATATAAATAATGGAAACTTCTTTTAACAATGTCGGTAAATCATATTTAGTATTGCTATCCTGAATATTACTATGAAAGAACAACGTAAAACTAGGTGGCAGCACTAGATAAAAAATAATTTGTGTGTTATCATTCTACAAACAGATAAAGAAAAGCTTCATTATTTCAGATAAGATTGTAGAACTAAATAATGTTTTTGAATACTTTGAAAGTGATGATAAAGTAAAAAAAAATTACTTTGAATTGCCATGTTTCAAACATAGTTTTAATATCACATTATTTGTAGGTTGTTCAATTTGATATTAAATAGTTTATAAAAAATATTTTACTTGGAATGATTTACAGAAAGTTAAAAACTCCAGATAAAACATTTTTTGAACTACAAAATAATGTGATTATTATGATAAATTAAAATAACTATTGCAATTCCGTGGGCACTTGCAATATATAATAAAACAAATAATTCATTAGTAATAATGTTAATGTATTCATCTACAATAGAAACTGTAATAATATATATGCATGTTGAGTGCATGGGATTTTATTCTGAATTATAGTATATGGATTTGATCATAATTTGATAACATATAGTTTTACTATTTCTGTAATGGAAAGATATTTTTAATTTGATGTCAAGTTGTAGAAATGATTTTTTATTTTTTTATACTAAAAAGAGCAGAAGGGGCCTGCACTTGGCATAAACCTGGGATCTTTAAGAATATACAAAAACTTACCTGCTTTCAAATCTATATAACTATGTAAGCAAATTAGTTTGGGTTTAAAATCTAGGAGTTTTTGAATTCTAGCTATTAGCTTGAATAATATAAAGAAGTAAAAAGTGACTGCTAGAAGCATACATGTATTAGAGTTTTGAATCAAATCCCTCACTAAGAAGGGCAAACCCAGAAATTGATTAGGGCAAGGGAGTATCATAGTGCTACACCATCAAGTATCATTGATTACTTAAGCTTATATTAAATGGCTCTGAAGAAAGCTGCTAAGGATAAAATGCAATCCTGGATGCATATGTTCTATATGTCATTACATTGTTGTTAGTCTGTAGTTTGTTTTGGTTCAGTTGAGGCAGAAATGCTAATATGTATACCTATGATCATCACTAAATGCTTCATGGCAAAGCTTGTGAAGACACTGTAGAATATTGGTTATAATCAAGAACCATCACAGCCAAATTGGAATAATTTGGTACACAACTCTATGTATATTTTGTAAGGGTCACTGATGATCTGCAAGTGTGGCCAATATCATTCATTAGAGATCACCATTAGATTTATAATCTAGAATTTTCTATCTTTCCTTGTAAATAGTAGATTTCTAATGTTATTTACCAACAAACTTCATTTGATTTTTCAGATACTGATAGGAAAGTTCAAGTTTACTGGAAAAGATATCCCCTTAAAAATTGCTTTAGATTTCTTCAATTATTACTAGTGTCTCTATGTATGTCCCTTGGATCTGGAATAACCTTGAGATTCCTTTGAATTTCCATAATCAACTGAATGAACATTTTATTATTTTGTTTGCAATAATATCAGATCATATAATTGATAGAATGATAAGTAATGAAACAAACTTCAAGCTAAAGCAAATATTTATTACAAATCAATTATAATTATAATCAAACATTTAGTATAAAATTACTACTTATGGTTATGTTTTATAATAAGTTTTCCTAATCTAAAACACATGAAATCTATAGAATAAATTACAGTAGAATATCAATAAAATAAATCTAAAATATAATGTGGTATATTCATATACATAAATATAACATTTTTTCTGCTTGGTTCCACATATTATAACAGACCTTATCTATATATCTATTTGGTTTTATATATCAAAATCAAATTAAGTGTACATTTATAAAATATTATCTCAGAATTAAATGTTCTAGTCAGTAGATGAACACAACACAGATTCTAATCATGCAAGTCTACACTGATTACCCACAAGATTTTTATCATTTTTTAATCAATATGCATTCAAGAATGGCACTAGTCCATCATCATCATATACATAAATGCATATATCACCATTTAACTAATTGTGGGAATACTTCAATATATATATAAAACAAGCATACAAATCACTATTAAATATATGTAACTATGCTTTAGAATGTAAGAACTGGAGAACATGAGTCATTAATATACTACATATATGTTTTAAAAAATATATAGCTGACATGTATAATTTTTGTAAATACTTTATGAACTTTCATTTAATTACTTAAATATCTATCAGGCTAAATAAACATACGAGTAAACACAATATTGTAATAAATATAGGTCGATTTTTAAAACTTCTAATTAATAAATTACAGCCTATTCTCACTGCATTAACACAATACATGCTCTCCAAACATTTAGCTTTAATGGACCACCAAAAAAACTTTCACCCATCAATATTTTTCCATCTTAACAAAATGTTATAAAATATGACTATAATTCATAGATTATGTATACAATTGAAAGATTGATTAAATGTGATGAAACTAATTTTATAAAAATAATCAACAGTTTGATTTACCTCTATGGATTAAACTGGTTTATATTGTTAAATATTTAAACCAAAAAGAAAATAAAACAATTGCATGTGAGATGTAACTACCGAAATTCATTCATTAAACTTAACATAACAAAAAGAAAAAATAATTTTAATTTACGTCTTTCAAGCAGGTAACTAAGAAAGAAAGTTCACTTTGAAATCTAAGAAAAGATCATTCTATAAATTCAGAATAACTTTTAAGTAAATAATATAAAATATTATTATATAAGAGTAATAATTCTATATATTTATTACAACAATAACACAAAAAAAATCTTTTTCCAGTAAATATTTTTTTGTCCATCTCAATGCCTAACCTTCAATTTACAGTGCATACAACATAAATGGAAGCTTCTTTTATATTATTGTCAGCACTGCCCTTTGGATTTTAAGGCCATGGGCACAAATATAAAGTGGACCCTCCCCCCAGTAAATAAAAAAAGTGAATAAATAAATAAAATCTTTAATTTTTAATACAAGAAAGGAGCATATACAACATTTATGGGAAATTTGGTGTGCTTTATTTCAAAAGTAAGCTTTAGCTTCATGTACAGGAACTGGAATCAAATGTCAGTCTCTCAGACTATTTTATTAATGCATAAGATATATATTGTGTTGTTGATTAAAATAAGATAGCTTGGTGAAGGGCCCAACTAGCCCCCAAGGCCCTGAGAATACACCCGGTTAACCACCTTAGAGATGCTACTGATTATTATTATAACAAATATATAGAATTATTGCTATTATATAATGATGTTTTATATTATATTATTTACTTAATAATTATATGAAATAACAACATAATGAATACAATTATTTTCCATTTATGATAAAAATAACTTTTGTATGATTACTTAGGATTAGCAAAGAGTCCAATATTTCTTATTATTTGGCATTCAGCAGGTTTCCACAGCAATTTGTATTTCCAATTTAAATATTCATCTCTTTTCAGAGTTCTGTAACATACAAAATTCATAGTTTCCGGTCAATTATGCAGGATCCTTGATTTTTTCATAGTCATATATAGTTATTTTGTTAGATAATTGCATTTTGTATAAATTCTGAAAGATTTTTTTAACTGAAGTTAGTTCTATGCCTAGGGCAGATCCCAGGGAAAAACGAACACCACATTTGAAAGCATCTTGATCACTTAAAACAAATTTATACTTGTATGTAGTAGCTCACTGCCACTTTCTGATGCACAACAAAGACCTTGAAGATGAACAAAAAGAATACTGATGAATTGATTTGCTTTTATTACTAAGAAAAACTATTGTATTAAATTTCTATTTCTGGAAACTCGTGAAATATGTACCCCCTCCCCCCATATGTAAAGAAAAATGTAATTATCTTATTAGTTTTTGATAACATAAATTTATAATATAATTTATTCCTGATTTCTAATTTTAATTGCTTTATGTTAAACTTTAATTAAATTAAAGACACCCTGTCTAATTTTAGTTCGAAGTTAGCCATTAATTAAAACTTAAAAATAAATCTGTCTCTTCTTTTATCAAAGAATTATTTCTTTTTTAATTCTAACAAAAAAACTTTAAACAACTATTTTTTTAAAAGTAAAATTCTTTATTTAAAATGTGTATGTTTATACTTAATAAGTACTCACAAAATATGACTCCATTGTAGAAAAGATTATATTGCAACATTTAGCTGACTATTAACCTTTAATTTTAACCAGGCAAAACACTCCATACAATAGTGCCACTGAGGGTAAGCCAGAGTAATCAATGGATGCCAGAAGGCCTGTACATAAAATGCCTATCTCGTGCCTACTCGTCCAATATCCCTAGACTAGTTTCTGGCTTGTGGCCTTTGTCAGTGAGGAGCCTTGAATCTGAGAACACTGCACCTAGATTATGAGCAAGCATAAAAAATGGTGATTATGTGATGTTTGGTGGTTTAACTGTTATATATAATATTAAACTAGCCTCCGCCTTCCCTGACTACATGAAGTATCCATGGAATAGATATCTATAAATTTCAATAAGCATATACATTTTAATTGTACAATTAATAAATACCCTCCTATACTTCAAATGCATAAGTATAAAAACTGCAAAAAAAAAAAAAAAAAAACTATATTAAAATATGTATGTTGGAAGCATATTCGGTAAAAATTAATCATAAATTCCTAAAATATAAGATCATTGTGATACAAATAAAAAAATAAAAGGCTAAAAAATTGATGATTTATTATTATTTATATAACATGTCATGATATATATATATAATTTATTAATTAAATGCCTTTTCAAGAATTATATCAAATGGAATAAACTTTAACATAATAAAATGTGATTAATAATCATTCAGTTATTTAATGAATAAGTACATGCTTTAAAATATAGAAATGACAAATTAAATTTGTATAAGGAATATATAGATAATATATAAGTAATACCATGCCATCCTTCTTCACAGATACATTCTCCTGTATGTGGATTGCATTCTTCAGCATGTTCACAATCACATCTTAAATTGCATGTCAGACCATATTGTAATGCCTGGAAAAAACAAATAATATCACTTTAATGTAAATGAAACAATGACAGCAATTATTTTATTATATATAAATATATTCAAAATATAATAGATCAAAAAATAATTTGAATAATTAGCATTTGAATATTTTTAATACAAATCAAAGTATTATTTTTGACTTACTATATATTTTTAGCATAAATTTAAAATAAATAGAAATGAATCTGTGTGATTAATAATAAGTTCTGAATGAATAAATCTCTACATTTTTCATCATCAATAGTAATTTTTCCACAATAAAATATAAAATTTTATAAAGGCTTGAATGAATTAATACTTTGAAATTATTTTTCAGAAAATAAAAATATTATTATGTTATTAATATTTTTCAAAATAAATGAAGAAAAGATAGTCAATAGTTTGAACAAGTAAATAAATAATCCATTGCAGGGCAATGGCCTTTCCAATACTCCCTCAAAAAAAGAATTACCAGTCCTACCAATCATCAGCAAATAATGATGTGTTTTCCTATCTTTCTTTTATTCTCTAAGTAAGAAAATATAAATATCTAATCACTGACCAATACTGAATGGTTAGCTGGATGGACTATAGGCAGACTATTTGGAGCCTTTTGGAAAAAAATTTTCAAAGTTCACATTCAAATCCATATTGTAAGCACAATACATGGAGCATTTCTTTTATACCATGAACATCTTATCGTAAGCATAATACATGGGGCATTTCTTTTATACCATGAACATCTATTTATTGTTTGTAAATAGTTATGCATTTTAAATTTCAATTTATCAATATTATTTTAATAACAAATTATTTCATGGCTTAATGTTTATTTATTTAGTTAGGGAACTATTATCTCACATAATTTGAAATATATTTAATTTTTCATTTCATTTGAATTATAATTTTATGAGGAATATAATAAAGGCTGTTACTAAAATATCTATTTTTAAACTCTTCTGTCAAAATTCACAATTTATAATTTTACAAATGTTTAAAGTTTTTTTTTACTTTACTTCATGATAAGTACATTTTCATTAGTATGTTGTTTTTAATAGTATTAAGTTTATGACAACATACACTTTTTTTCTTTGCATCATGGAAATTGAAGTTATTGTGAAAACCTCATCTTAAATTTAATATATAAAAATATTGTGCACACATAGTTGCAAGACTGTACAAAAAAAAAAGGAAAATCACAGTTGTTGCATATTTTTTTTCAATGCTAGGGGATATTTATCCATTCATAATTCAATATCAATTCCTTATATATCTTTTCTGAGCATATCCTTATTAATAGTAATGAGAACAATATTGTTCATTATTTTTAAATCAATAAAATATTGTATGACCTTCTCTGTTTTAAGGGCAATTCTTTTCAATCTATTCCAGAGCCATCTACCATATGTTAGAGTAATCTATACATTAATTTTTCCAAACTAATTGCTTGCTTATGTCATTTGTTGGTTAAGGCCTTGAATTTGAAGCTGAATTAATACACTTAAATATGAAAATGTTTATAATACTTTTATATTATCAAGCTAATAACTTAAAATCCCCCCCCCCCCAAAAAAAAAAAAAAAATTAAGGTTTAAAACCCAAGTCAATTAGTTGCAAAGTTATATAGATCTGAATAGGATTAATAACTATATATTTTCATGATTTCAATTTTATGGTCACAGATTCATTCATTCTTTAACTTGAATGTTTCATAACAAAACATTACATGACTTTCTCTGATTATACTTAACATAAACTTTCAAAAGTGATTCTTTATAATCTACTTCAGAGCCATCTATTATAACACACAAAATCAATAAACACTAGAAACTAACGCTTATTAAAGCTACATCACCAGACTAGCTTAAGGGATATGGTTCATTAGTGCTATTGCCTAATATATATTGATAAGATGACTCAGGTTCTAAATAGATAACAGTAGTAAGTGAAGAAAATTAGGTAGTGTTCTGTTCTATCATGTCAGCCACCCAATGACACTATTTCCAGCTAAATTGCTAGAAATATGCCATTTCTGCAGCCACAGTGAAGCAGATAACCTTCTTTCTACAATAAACACAGAAAGAGTCCATTTACTCAGCTGCTGGCTACCACTGTGGCTTCTTTCTATGCCTTCATTGGCTGCCGTAGTTGCTTATGTTACGCACTTTATCGTAATGCTGGGTTGTCTATTTTTGCTATAGTATAATTTACTTTTATTTTCTATTCCAAAAATAAAATCAATAGTTCTATAAAATTGCTGGCCCAGGAATGTTATATCTATGTGGTTTTGTTTTGCATCAGCACCATCAAGCGGCTGACATGATAGAACAGAACACTACTGAAAATTATTTGTGAAAGTCTATATTTAAAATCACATCGTGCAAGAATAATCAATATAGTCTTACAAAAGTATCTGAGCAATATAAGCCATTAAAATTATTTCTGATCCATTTTTCCATTATGCCACACACAATATAAAATGACTACTTATTTGTCAAAACTACGTAATCTTTTTTTTTTTACAATGTTTTATTAATAATTCAAAAACTTTTAAAAATATATTCTTTATGCACATAATATAATGCTTTTATATCCATTCATTTCACTTACAGTTTTGATTAATCTATAGTCTTCATTAGAGTTGCTGTTTATGTTAATTCAAACATATTTAACAACAGTCTTAATCAAAACTTTAAATAAAATAAAGAAATACTGCATTGTATTCAAGTACATAAAAAAGGTCTTAGTTTTTGAAATATATACCTTTAATAATATTATCTTGTTTTCTAATATATAAGTAGCATATTCTGCACCCTTTTGTTTAATTCAAATTCTATTAGTGCATCCCTCATTTCAACTCCATTGTAAAACCATCCACTGCACAAAAACCCAAACAACTCTTCTGAATTAGGTGAACTAGAGATATTCAAACAAGGTCCATGCTTGCAGTGTCAGTTCAATACATGGCCATTTTAACATTATCATATGACAACTATCCACAAGCATAAAAATGCCTCAATTACTTAAGTAAAAAACTACCTATGTAATGAGTTCAAATGATGGATTTATCCAAGTTAAAGCCTATTCTCTATGAATGTGCTCATCTGAAAAATTCAAAACTAATAAGTATAACTTTAAAAAACATTCTGCATTTCTTTCTTTCATTAATTTCTTCAGGCATAGCATAAAAAAAATTACAGTTTTTGCAACGGTATTTATAAAATGTCTCACCTCAGATTTTGTACCCTAATCTCTATGACAATGAAGTCTGATGGTAAATAATATTCAAAATTTTTTTAAATTAAAATCATACAAAATGTTTTGAATGATATTTATTAGCTAATTTTCATTTTACAAAAAGTAGTATTATAATATTTCGTTAACTTACCGAACACGAATCTTCACAAGATGGTCCCATATATCCTGATGTACAAGAACATTCTCCACTAGTATGAAAACAAGATCCTTTGTTCTTACAAGAACATGGGGTAGAACAATTGCCACCATAGAATCCACTAGGACAGGGCATAGAACAAAGAGGGCCATGCCATCCTGAAAAATAGATTAAATAAATGAATGTGATAAAAATGTAAAAAGAAATTATTTTTAAGCTTTTTTAAATTAAAAATTAAAATTCGAATAAATGACCTCTTCAATCAATGGATACTAAATAATAGTGTCAAACAAATTTACAAATAATATTTAGTTATTAACATTCATAAGAGAAGAGGAAGACTTGTTACTGTAGCCATATGGCAGGTTCTGATATTATATAGTTTTGAACCCAAGATACCTTTTACTTACCTAAATACATAGGCCTAACACTAAATAGTGGTGATAGCAATTATGAATTAATCACAGGTACCCTTGCCCTTTTTAGGCAAAAGTAAATAGTTTGGCATTACAATCTCACATCTATTTATTACTCATGCCTACATGAATGATTAAATACTATATATATATATGTGCTGCACGCACAGATAATGAAGCTAATATATGTGATTGAAAGCAAATATAAAATACTATTTTAGCTAAGCACTTTCGAGAGACTTTTTGCTTTCATATTCATAGCTACTATCTTGTTAGAAGCTGTGTTGTTAGAAAGAAAATTAATGTAAAATAATGCAAATTAGTTATAACTGCCATTTTCAGGATAAGGCAAACTAGGCTTCTCTTCAATTGATGGATTTAGGATCATTATATTCTATTTAAGAAGATTAGTTATACATAGAAATTCATTGTTATTTTGTTTTGATATATTCTTCAAAGGTAATTTCAGATGTGCTTGATATGAAACTCCATCATGACTTCCTAAATATAATCATATTGTACCCTGCATACTTTGAAGCAATAAAATTGTGAATTTTAGAACTGAAAGTCCATGAATTGTGATTCAGCTGTCATTTGCAGCGTTTGAACAACTCGATGAGCAATAAACTATTTGATTATCAATTAATTGCTCAGAAGGTCATGTTTATGTTTGAGAATTCAAGAAGCAAATAAATCCTAATGGTTTCAATCAATTAGCATTTTGTTAATATATATATATCTCAATATAGCACACATCAATGTTATTTCTTTATATACACAATTAAAAACAAAAGAAAAAGGAAATACTGCATTTCAGCACCAATGCCTCTTCAGTTGGCCCAAGTCATCATACTCTTTTAAAGAATTTTTTATTTTATCTAATATTTATTATATTAATAACATTTAACAGCTTTATTTTATTATCAGACATTCATAGACAATTGTTATCTTTAAATTTTCACTATTACGAATATCCATTTTTTTTAAGAATAGAAGATTATTTTTGTGACTATGCTCAACTCAAAATTAATTCATTAATTTATCAAAGCTACTCCGGATATCTTCTCTATGCAGTTCATGCTATATACTGTTTTTGTCCAGACCATGATTTTATCACTGCATTTTTTTTGCAATTTCCAATGTTTGTACATCATTTTTATAACTTCACAAAAACTTCACTTTAAATTATGATCACTCATTTTTTTTTTCTAACAGCTTATAACACTGAAGTCTTTCAATACATTCATTTTAATTATAAAAGAATTGAAAAATAAGCCACAACACAATATAAATATTGTTGATGTCTACAATATAAAATGATAATGAAATATAATAAATAAATTTATCCAGCCATTCTTTTCATTATTGTTTTTAACTATTATAAATTCCATGCAGAATAAATGTTTTTTCTTCAAGTGTAGATCAGTTTCACTAATCCATCGTTTTTCTTCTTTACCATCAAAATTCTTATCTAGTCATCTCACAGTTTCTCTCTAAGATCTTAATTTACTTCTCATCACTTTAATGTTGAGCCACTGTGTAAGCATGAGTAACTAATGTATACCAGAAGACAAGAGCAAACAAATTATTAGATTCATTTTCTGGATATTGGATAATCTTAATAGGGGAACTATTTACATTATAATCAACTGAAACCATGCAACAGCTAAATATTTTTATCATCTTAAGATTTAACTCAGGAATATTTGCTTGCCTAATATATATGACTGCTACTAAGTTAATAAGTATATATTTTAATTGATCCTCATTATTCCTGAAAATATATACTTATTAGTTCAATATCAGGTCTTTGGAATTATTCAGACAATTAATTGCTCTTAGGTCAAAACCTTAGATATTAGAAATTTCTTAGCCTCAATTTCATGATAGGAGTAAAATGCGGCTTTCAAATGGTTGTAATGCAACAGTAGTCTCTACTGAAAATGGCTGTTATTATAAACCTAACCAGATGAGCTGTTCAGCTCTAATATCTGGTATTTTTTAATTACGCATTCTTCATGGATTACATACAAATAGAGTGAAGAGTTGACTATTGTAAGGATATACTTTTATTGGATAAGATATATGAAGTGAATGAATGATATTAATAGACTTTCAAAAAAGTACTCTACGGTGAACATGGTTTTCATGAAAGAGGCAGACCCCATTTATGTTATAATAATTATTTCCAAGACATTAAGAATGTGAGATATCAATAGCTTTCATAGAAAGGATATATCTATAGATGTAATGAAATTGAAAGTTACAGTAAATATGAAGTCTTTAACAAGTAAAGTTAGTTGCAGAAAATTTTTAAATAGAATGCAAAATTAAAAACAGACCAATGAAACAGCATACAATATACTGGTATATATTTATACATTTTAGATTTGCAATGTTAATGTAAACTCTTTTTTAACTTTTTATTATTGTCTACCATTAATTTTTTAAAATTTTCAGCAGTTAAAATGGTCACATCCATTTACAAATGATCCAATGGATTAATTAATACTATCAAAAAGTGCTAGGTAATTGTTCTCATGCATAAAAAAAATATTGGAAAATATTCCAGCAATGTTTGTAATATGATGTCTTCAATAAACAAATAATAATAAAATTAAATGACATTTTTTAATTTATTGGTTGAGCAATCAGTGATGTAATGAAAAATTTGGTTTTGAGTAGCAGTTGATTTTTTTCTGATTTAAGTTGATAAGAAAGATGAGAAAATAAATGACGCTATAATTATCAGAAGATATTCATTTGGTGAAGTCTTTATTATTAGTAGTTTTTTCAGCTGTACAGAAACATCATGAATGAAGAAATCTTATGGATCACGGGAATAACTAATAATGTCAAAGACTATCGATGATTGCTATTGGATAAAGCACAACATTAGTGAAAGGGCTTCAATTATTGCATCACAATAACAGGAAGTAATGTGGCAATTAATGTCAAAGGCTATTAGTGAACACCAAAGCATGCCATCAAAGGATTCTATTTATTACTTAAGTTGTGGTTATTGGTGGCATAATTTGCTGTCAAAAAAAGGAATGAATATATAGATTAGATATAGACAACCTGAGACCTTTTATGACTTTTTGTATACCTTTCTTATTTATGAATATATCAGCATAGTAACTTTTTATTAAAATTTTGTACATTTCTATTTTAATTTTTCACTCCTGCTTTCTTTAAAATTTGTAAGTAATTTCCATCTTATTTTCTCTATATGAAATATATGAATTTTCTTTCAAAATAATTTTATTTTACTATATTTTGTACAAAATATGCTTGTAATTTTTTTCCTTTTTAAAAATGTGATTTGATTTATGAAGAGCTCTATTTTATGAAATTCTGTATTCGATAAAGATTATCTGTGATTGATATAGATAAGATTTCCACTGCTATTCTCTTAGCATATAAAAAGCAAATGGATGATCACATTAATGTTTAAATCAAAATATTAACAATAATGTTGAATTATTAGAGTACTCAAATCATTCAATACTTTATCACTTAATAAAGGAAAATTTCAATTATTGATAAAAAGAACAAAAGACAGCATTCATTAGCATATTAAAGATCAAAGGTTTCTCTATTATTCCTGCACAAAACAAGAGTAAAGAAAATATCAAACTCATTAAAAAACCAGAGCTTTTCTTGTTTGTTTTACTATTCAAAATAGTTAAAAATCCATTTACTGCCTAAAAAAACTTCTAAAGCTTAATTGAAAAGACTCAGCTACATTAAAAATTTTAAGTTGTATTCATATCCAAAACTTTGATCATTGTTATGGTAGGTGAGTGTGTTAGATACTACAATGTGATGCCATTCATAATTGTATAGATAAGTACATATAAATTATATAAAAGGAAAAAAGTAAAGTACTAATTAGAATTTGGGGGACTGTTTGTAAATTTATGAATTGCATGTATATATATTTATAAACATGTTTTTTTATGATACAATTAAGGTACCAAATGGTAATTTAAAATAAGTAACTACAAGTAATTTTAAAATGATTTATTTCAGACTGAAACATTTACTGCATATTTTGTTGCATTCCACACAAATCAGCTTGTGGTATGGTATACCACTTAAAGCCATTATGGGTTAAAATCAAAATTATATATAAATAGATTAGTTATTCAGGAATATACAAGCATAAGAAGTGGCAACATGAGATTTGACTTTGGAATCTTTCTCTCTCGAATCTGTCACAAAGGGGACTGTACCAAATAGTATCTTATATATATATGTGGGTATTCTCTTTTCATTTGTATTTACTAAACAGATTTTCTTGCTTAAATAGATGGATACTTTTCCTGGTATATTTTGTAATATGATATATAACTCACTTCTTCCAGATTTATTCTTTTATTTAATAAATCAAATTCATTATCATGTTGTTTTGCCATCTGCCTCTATTTTGTGAATGTAACTTTTATATTTTTTATTCACCTAATTTTTGCCTGTATTGTTTCCATCTTGAAATCCACTGCATAAATTAGCAACTCATTTCTACTTTTTTCTACTTATTCTAGAGTTATTTTCATCTAATCAAATTAAAAATATCAAATTGTTTTGCTGGCTTATTTTCATTTTTCCAACATATTTTTTTTTGTGATTTCTATTAATTTCTCTCATTTTGTATCTTTTTCCTTCTAAATGCAATGCCTATCTCAATAAATTATTGTTTCCCAATCCTTATTTCTATTAATGTTATTTATCTTTCAACTAATCAAATACAAGTGTCTTATCAATAACACACATTTTGTAATTAAATGTCTCACATTTTCCACTTTGCATAATTTCTCTCCATTTTTTCTTATTTTTTAAAAACTCAGTAATCGTCTTAAATAACCAACTACTTTTCATAAATATTTTCAGACAAAACATGTGCGTTTAATAAATTTATAAGTACAACTTTAAATTACTGTAATAGATTTCTAACTATAAAATCTTTCCATTAACTCATTGTAAATTGAAAAATTTTGCGAGTATTAATGTGTAATAAGAAATGTGGACTTAATCAGTGAAGTATTGAATAGTTTCATGCTCGCAGATCTAACTGCTTCGGCTTCACCTGTTTAAATAGAAAGTAGGTTGAAGTAAAGAAGGGTTCCCCTCTTTTCTTCCATAGCATAAGCTTGTGGTTAAACACTGTAGATGTCCCTACTATCGCATTTTACATGCATATTCTCAAGGTTACAGCCTCGGTAAATATTATTTACATAATCAATGTGCGTTTAATAAATTTATAATTACAATTTTTGCTTTCTTACAAGTGGATTGTATTTTTACATTTTTATTCTCTCCCCACCCCCTTACATAATCTCCATAATTATCTATTCCTAGATTTTTATTTCTTTCCCATCTTACTTTCTAAACATAAATTGCTATTTTTGAACAATCTAACAAACTTTACATTATCTTTTACTTAATCTTATCTCCTATCTTATCTCATTCTAATCCCTAAAATAATTTAAATTACTTTTTATCACTTCATATAGAAATTGTCTAATCTTTGTCTCTGAATAGTCTATGTTGTTGTTAGACACATTTCCTAATTTTCCTTTGAGTTCTTTCCACAAGGTCCTTTAACTGTTTTCGTCAATATCATCCATGTTAGGTCTGTAATGTCAATCTCCTGAATTCAATGTGCATTATATTTATTATAAATAAATAACATACATTTTTATATATAGTTTATTATTTTTCCCCTTCAGATTTCTTCCTGTTTTCTCAAATCTTTCTCCTCATTTACATCAACACCTAAATATAGATATTTGTTTAAATTTTAAAAATTCAAACCTCCCACACCCATCTCTTGTAATTTTAATATTTTTGATTTATCCTTACTAAATTTAACAGCATTCTCTTTCTAAGTTGAGAGCATTCATAAAAACGCACTCATGTTTTCCCTCTTCCACAAAAGTTGTAACTATATTTTCAAGTATTTATTTGATATTATCAATAAAATTTGCTTTAAAAGTAGGAGAAAAAATTTTGCAGCACAAACCATAACAAAGAGACATCTATAGGCAAAACTGCTAATTAAAAATCAAGTTAAAAAAAAATCACAGAGAATATAAGATGCTGAGAAAACTAAAATAACTTATTATTAATACACAAATTTAAAGATTTGATTAAATATTGGATTATTGTAATTAGATACTGATACAATAACTGATAATAATGTGAAGTTTTTTTAATAGATGTTTGATTTTTAAAGAAACTATAATAAAATTCTAATATTAAAAGCAAATGACAGTTTTTGATATAATTGATGAAACTTTCCCATTATTTTTAATAGTATAACTTTATTTTTGACTTGTAAAGGAAAAAGGTAAAATTATTCACTGCAGAGCAAATAACATCTATAAATATCAAAATCAGACTAGTTAAATGCCATTGGAAGTTTATTTTTGTTTCATCTTCATTACTCTCTAGCTCAGGCATGGACAGACAACCTTTTCCAAGCAGCAGTTTTCATGCATGATTTCTCATCATACTTCAGGCCATTAAATTTTAAAGTATGTGAAATATTACTTTTCTTAATATTTATATAAACACAGACACAGTTTTAAACTTTTAACATTAAAGTGAACGATAATCATCAAAACAGCCATTGAATATAGATTGAAATTATATTTATATAAATACATAGATATACTAACTTATAAATATTTAACTTATTTTTAGCATTAAATAGAAGGACATACAGATTGTCCATGTCCACCCTAGCTAAAAGCTACTACATTTCCATTTATTGACCAATAATTAGATAGATAGCTATAGTTTGGGTACGGCTGCTTATCTGCAAAAAAAAAAAAAAAACCTTACATGAAAAATTTGTTACTTGAAAAAATAATTTCAAGTTTCTTGTGGATTAAAAATCTAGATTTAGGATGTCTTCAGATATACTGATACTTAAAACTGAAGACAATTTGTTTTTGGCACTTACTAACTAGGAGTTCATCATAAGATGAAGTCTGGTTTCAAGTGGAGATATTCATTTCATATGTGAAAGACAATCTACTTGAAGAGGGGACCACAAAAACCTATCTACTTCCCCCTACCTCATGTATTTATTTAATATATATATATATATGTAAATAACTTTAAATTTAATATGTAATTCTGCAAAAGTTTTATAAGGAAGGGTGGAGAACTAAAGTTTTGAACTTTGAAATGCCCTGATAGATTGTATACCTGTAGTAAAATTTGATAGCTTTGAAATCAATTAGACTGTTATTAATTATAATTACAAGTGAAAAGAATTTTTTAAAAAAAAAAATTCACGTTGTAAGATTAATGAGGTTTTTTTTTTCTTTTTATTTGAAATTCGAAAAGTTTCAATTTACACAAATTATCTTTTTTTAAAAAAATATATATTCCTGCTAACCTACTATTGATTGTTATAATATTATTAGATGATTCTTTTTTTTTTTTAAAAAAAAAAAATCCATATCATTTTACCTGGAGTACAATGACAATAACCATCCACAGGATGACAGGTAGCTCCATTTTGGCAAACGCATTTATGGGTGCAGTTTGATCCAAAATAATTTGGAGGGCATTGCATATCACACCTAAAAAAATACAATATAAATATATATAGTTAATTAATAAAATCAAATAAAGGTTTGATTTTTTGATATATATATATTGGATTATTAGCACTTTAATTTAACATCATATTGAACTATTTACTGCTATCAATATAAATGCATTGTTTTGATATTTACATGGATGGTGGGTAGTTACTCCAAAAACAACTAACGACTAGGTTTATTGAAATGTGCATATAGGGTAGAATGATTAATCAATTTTTTGTCATGGTATGACAACCAAATAATGAATGTCATATGCACTATTTCTCTAGATTATATTATATATATAATGTGTTATTATGTAAGTCTTATATTTTAGACAAGAGTGTACTGTTTAGAAAATAGTAAAAATTGTAATGATTAAACAAATATGTTAAAAGTTCTTCCTTTACAGAAAAACAGTAAAAATGGTATTTCCATTCTAATACAGATAGTGATTACTTGTTTTACAATCTCATTTTATTCTTTAGTTAACAATGGCTAAATATCATTTATCCAACCAAATGGTCAAAAATGCTTATATTTTAATATAAAATAAAAGTCGCTAAAATATAGTCACATTATTAGATCTATAAAAATATACAAACATGTTAACTGGGGTTTAAAATGTTGAGATGTTTTTGAATTTTAAGCCATTAACTTGATAGCATAAGTTAGATTTATTGTTCTGGGGATGTGGATTATATAAAGTACTAATATCTAGTATCCAATGATTACCCAAAATTATAATAGAAGGCATTAGAAAAGAGTAAAGAAAATGAATATTTGCTCTTAAAAATATTGTTCTATAATTTTATCACATATACTTTTCCATTTTTGATATAATTTATTTATTTATTTTTTCAGAAATTCTTTATTTTATATAAACAACATTTTGACCTTTTAACATCTTTGGATTATATCATACAATTTTAATGTGGGTCTCATGGTATAATGATCGCACATCTGCCCCATGATTTGGATTCAAATTTAACTGGATAAAACTTGGATTTTTTTTAATGGTTCTAAGTAAACTTAAGGCCTTTTAGTTCTGATAATTAGCCCACAGCTCACTCAATTAACCAACCAATAGTGGTCAGTAAATATGTCTCTAACTATTCTTAGCAACCTATAAACAAAAAAATGCTCAATTCCTCACCTTGACAATTATCAAGCCTTGCTGCCTTCTCCTTCTCTGTTATTCTGTGGAGGGATGGAGAGCTGCTTTGCATTGAGATATTTTACTGATGATTTACTTTATATATACATAAAAATTTGTGACAATAATTTAATAGAGTGGTTAATAAGGCCAGAATTATATAAGAGATTTAGGTATTTTGTTTGAAGTTCACCTTTACTTGGAACAAATTTAAATTTGACAAAAAAAAAAAAAGATAGGTCCAGATGTAGATTTGCAAGAAAATAGAAAAAAATAGTTGGAAAATTTTGTCACTCTGGATGGTCATACAGCATTCAAGGACTAGAAGCGACTGAATTGCTGCTGCTCATGGAACTTTATCTATCAGGTCTACCTGTGCACTAAACCACATAGAACAGAAAGATAAAAAGAAATTGTAAAAATGAGGTAATAACTGTTCCTATATTGAAAAGACTAATTGGACAAAAACTATTTATTGAGGAAATTAATAAATAAAGATAAAATTGAATCAGATATAAATAAAAAAAAAAAAAGAAACCTATTATGTATATTTTGAAAAAAACATTAAGAAGTAAGACAAAGTGCAAGAAAGAAATTATAGATGATCTTAAGAGAGCAACTAAAAATATTTCAGAATAGAGTAAGTGGTAAAAGGACTTGGAGAAAGTATTCCAGCAAGATGTGAGGGGCATTAAACACAATGGTTGAGATTGATAACAATGATATGAAACTATCACTATAGTAAATAAAAAGTTTACAGATGTACGATAGTTACTACATTTACTACCATGTCTATGACTCAAGGTTCAAATCTAAAGTAAATTTGCCTAATATTCTAGATAAATAGATATTTAACAATTCTTAGCTGAAGACAAAGATTTTAAAATAATTTGAGTTAAATACATAGGTTTTGATTTTTCAGCCATTAAAAAAAAAGATTAAAATATAACATAGCCTTCTTTACTGAATTGATCAGTGTCACATGACTATAGATGTTAAAATCATATTTACTATAGCCTTTATTTTTTTAAAAAAAAAAGAAAAATTATCTGAAAGATTACCAGCCATATCAAAGTAACAGCATATTCAAATCTACCCAAGATTCCTAATCATTCAATAAACTGCAAAACCTCATCCCCCCATCCCTATTGTCAAGGCAAAATTTTTTGATATTCCATGAAGAATTTCTTAATCTACCAACTACCATTTTATTTTGCTAATTATCTGTATTAACATTCTATAATCATAGAATAACAACTATAATATAATACAGGATTAAATCTAGTTCTTTTTGATATATTTAACATTTAATTTTCAATACTGTATTATATATAAGTTAGATATAATTTTTATTTATTTATTAGAAATTCAAAATAATGGAAGATTTACAAATGCAAAAGATGTAAATACAGTTTTCAGATTCATGCTTAATATGTGCAGTTGATTACTACTATCATAGTAATATTTTGATTAGATCTTACTTATCATAACTTGAGTAGTAAGAATAGAATTGAGTCACTCTTATTTGGAAAACAATTGTATTTAAAATCAACTGAAACATCCCAGTGCTATAATAATAAGCATGCATGCACATAAATAAATCAGAAAACTGTTTACACACATACACACTTATGTATAGTAGGTATATAATAATTAAATACATGTATACTATTTATATTTTAAGCCTTTTCACATGAATGTAGTCATGTGTATTGGCTGTATAATATGGAGTGGATGACAAAAGGGAGCTTGAATGTCTGAGTTCAAATTCCTTCTAATCTATACATATACACTTTGTAATTAGATTTTTTTTTGTCCTTACAACTCACAACAACCATAAAAAATAGATAAAATTATTGAATTAAATGTAGAACTGTTGGATTTTTATATACTACAGTTTTAGATACAAATCATCCATTACTAATAGGTCTTTTTGAGATTATTCCTTCCAATGCAATTCTGTTTAACATTTTACTTCTGTTAGTGATATCAATAACACCTGTTTATTTTCTTGTCTTGTATTTTTTTTTTGACATCTCCTTATTAAATCTGACATCTATATATACACTAGATAAGTTAAAAATCTGACATCTATTTATTCATATTTTGCTTCATAGTCTAACTGTCCAAGTATTGGCATGATACAAACTATTAAATATTTTTTCAGATGCTTATTAGAATTCACACTAATTATTTAAATACTGGTATTTAATGGTCAAAAGTAAAGTGAATTATAATTTTTTTAAAGTAAATAATAATAATTGAAAGTCATTATATTAAGTTGAATTCTAATTCAGGGATTTGGCAATTACGTATTAGTCTGGAGGTGAGATTTCACATATGTATTAGTCAACGATAGAAAGAGAAAACATTTTGTACATGTATAAAATTATCCATTTATAATTATAATGCCTGCACAAACAAATGTAAACACATTTACAATCTTCTAAAAATATGTAAATAAGCATTTATTTTATATAGCGTATGTAAACAATTGTATTACAGTCAAATATCAGCCTTTCACGCTAATTGTACATACGCTTTGCGAGTGTCTTGTATTGGTGAGAAAGTATTCATTTATTATTAACACTCGCAAAGCGTATGCACAATTAGTGCGAAAGGCTGATATTTGACTGTAATCTTCTAAAAACGAAAACCAGTTAATTTTTTAAAATGAATATTAGAAAATAAACCAACACTTTGATTTACAACTTTCACTTGATAGGGATATTATCTAATATTCACTTAAAAAATCATTTTCATTTTTAAAAGATTTTAAATGTATTTAATTCGTGTTTATTTACATATTTGTTTATACCAGGATTTTTCATCACTGTTGGACATGATTCTTAATACAAAATCACTATCCTAAAAGACTTCTATGTACTTTTTCTAGGAGTCATTGTATTAAGAAATGTGTAATCCAGTAGAGTACAGTAATAATGTGTTAAAAGATATATTATTCATATTATAGACTCCTGTAGTAAGAAGCTTTTGATTCAAAACCTCTTAAATATATTATCAGTGTATTAAAAGGCTTCTGATCCAGTAAATCTAAATATATTACCATTGAAAATACTTTTTAACTAGTGATTCTTATCATAAAATCACTATACTATGAAGCATATGATTCAGTGTTTCTTAAATACAGAGTCACTACAATGAAACAATGATTTTAAAAAGATAATTAGAGTACTAAGCTTTGGGTTTAATGACTGTTAGTACAACACTGTATAACACACTTTTGATCTAATCTTGAGTTTATATAAGAATATATAATTGAAAAAGCAACAACTCTTTTTAAACAAACACTTATCTCCTAATACACTTGCACATTTATTAATATTAATTAAATATCAAAATTTAAAAGACAAAGACCACTCACATCCTTTAATTAACTTTTTAACAATTAAAACTCAAAGGTTAAATAATATTAAAGTAAAAGAAACACTAACCTTTAATTTTAATGAGGAAATAAAGATATTTCAAATAGTTATATTTGCATTTCATGATATATATATATATAAAATACATAATTTTATAGGTGTAATATCTTTTTTCTTTATGAAGTTATCTCTTAAGAAAAGAAAAGACACTGATGCTGCCTAATGCCAAAAGATTCTTTAAGATGCAGTATTTCATTCTATTTACTTCACATCCATATATTGTAAACTGGAATAACCAATAGGTACTTAAAGATAGAACTATTATATTCACATTTTCATACTGGCTTTTGATCTAATGCAATCTTTAAAACTTTATTAACATTTACAATCACAATCAACATAATAATAGTTATATAGATTTGATAACAGACACCTAATTATTTTAAAAACTTTAATTAGCTAGGATAATATATGCAAACAAAAAATATATCTTAAATATAAGCAAGGTATGCCAATGTAATGGTTTGGTAGTATATGCTTCAAGAATAAAAGTTGCTATACTGTTTTTATATTAGAAGTCATTAGAATATAAAAATGACCAATCTAATTCAGAACTATATAAGGGACCAAATAAACTGTCTTGGATTCAAAATATTAGTGCTATGAAATTTTCGAATTATTAACTTAAATAGGATAAATAAAAGGTTGTGATTCGATAGACATTGGAAAGACAATAATCCCCAAATTTTGGGAACTCATTCATTATTACTATCTATTATAAATGATTTGTGCTCATAGTGCTATGTGGGAGGGGGGGCTGAATGTAAGATGAAAAATCATAAGTTTCTTATAAGAAATATTTCATAGTTTCCATATATCAGTAATAGTAGCTAATGATTATGTAGACAAAAAGAAAAAGTTTTTAAATTGTCTATCAGTGCAAATGTCTTTCTGACAATCTCTTCATAAAAGAGCAGTAAATGAGAAGGATTTACTCATCAGGCTTCACAATTGCTAGATGGTAAAGGTTTGAGACATTTCCCCCCTTGTTTCTTGTTAATAGTATGTATATACCCATTTGTTAAGCAGAAAAAAAATCAAATGTTGATATATAAGCATTATGATTGAGCAGAATTGCATTGTCCTTTAGTACTTAAACTGTCACTGTGTTACTGAAAAATCATGTAGTTTATTGCAGTTATAGAATAGAGGATTAAAAAACTAAAGATTTATGTTTACAGCTCAGCTCTAATGCTTTTGGTGCTCAATCATCACGTAACTTTCCAAGTGACAAACCAATTACCATGCAATATTAGTTAGCAGAGAAAGCTATAGTCCAACTACCTAAAAAATAAATCTTAAACCTGGTTGGAACCTAAAAAACTTTTCAGGTTTTACACAGCTTGGGTTCAAACTTAAATAATGGGAATAGCAGCTAGATTTGGGCTAAGTGTTGTTTCCGTATAATAATCATTGCTAACACAATTGCACAACTGTTGTTGAGAAGTTCTTGATTATCCCCACCCCACTCTACCCCATCCCATAATACTGCCTTTATCTGAAAAATTTCATCAACATTTGCATCATGAAGAAATATGGCATAAAGTAATAAAATATTTAATTTTGATTCTATGTGATATAATCAGTAATTATAATAAAGTTCTGAAGTTAGATTATATCGAACCAGTCTATTCAGCTGATATCCTAGGAAGAAATTGCATGGTTTTTCAGAAAGCAATCATAAATTTAGTTTAATTCAATAAATAATAATAATAAATAGTTTGACCAATAGCATCATGGTATACAATTACTATTTATTCAATGTCACACTTAATGATCAAAATATCTTAATGCTACATTCAATCTTTCTTCAGATGTGAAACTGCAAATTTTACATTGACATAGGAATGCATGTCTTTTACAAAGTAATCAAGATGACCATTATTCATACACAAACAAGACTTTCAGTTATATAAATATACTTGAACTACAATCAAGCTATTATAATGTAAATTTATACAACACACTGTTTTTAAAATCCACTATTTAATAAGTATTCCAATTCTAAAAGCAATACAAATGAACAATAATTGAGATCAAAGATTGCAAGTGCAGTCAGAATTCTATGATTGTTTATTGATGATCATTTTCTGGTAGGAAACAAATTATTTAGCAACCCATCATAAGAATTTGACTATCTACCATCCATTATTTACACTATGACTTCTAGAATTGGATGAGAAATTTCCTAATATCTATGTAAGTTGAGGAAAAAGTCATAGAAACAACATATAGCCTGTGATAATATGTGTATAAGACACTATTATCATTATGGTATACACTATTTACATCATACACACTTGAATATATACATAAAATTAAAATAGTTTGAAAAACAAAGCGTAAAATTCTTCAGTAATGATAATTTTTTATGATCAGAACAAAATAGAGGAGGATATTGCAATCCTTTAAAAAGACTTTGATAAGCAGATATAGTATAATTCTTTATTGAAGTGAGCACTGTATATTTGAATAAAGATAGATTTAACTTCTTCAGGGTTAATGAGTCCTTGAAGGCTGTTGTGATACTTTCCAGAATAGTTATGACAATATGAGTATTTTACAGTTTTATAATTGTGTGTGTATGTTTTTTTATTGCTAGCAGAATTTTGACCAATCACAGAAGAAGGAAAGTTTAAAACAATTTTTTAAATAAAACTGTTTTTTTAAGTAACTTAATAAAATTATTACTATCATCACAACATTCCTCAATTCTTTTATCTTACTACAATAAACAAAAACAGGTCTTTTTTACTCTATTGCTATCTTATAAAAGTTGAGCAAGCATTGATTACAAGATAGTAATGCAATTTAATTGTCATCTCATAGCAGTTTTTACCGTTTCCTTTTATCATTGAGGATTTGGACTTCAAAGCTGAAACCAATGTAGTTAACTATCAACTTAATAGTCTTATGTTCAAAATATCTTAAGATTTTCAACCCAAATCAATTTTCTTGTAGAGTTACATGGATATTTCACTATTATTAATTAATTGGGAAAAAGCCTTAAAAAAGGTCTACAATAAAAGAACCCCATTGTGCTTTTACACTTTAAACTGTAGGACTTAACAGTACTTAAATCATATATTTTAATTTTACTAAATTAGGACTGTGGGCCACATTTAACAAGTGTGAAATACATATAAAAAGTATATTATTTGACTTCATTTATGGACCCAATATTTTCACATTACCAAACAATAACAAGTCTTGATCAAAACATCAGAACAATAGTACTATTAATTATACATGGATGTATCTGGATAATATATCTTTTATGTTGTTATCCATGAAATTCTTCATATTAATATATATATGTATACACACATATATATCATATTTCCACTTATAAGTAAGTAAAATGATGCCAATTCTTTCACTTGTGATAATATGTGTAGTCAGTGAACATTTGCTATAATTTTATTTTAATATGCTTACTCTTATATTGTTTCAATAATTAGCGTGATAAAACTAAAATACCTTAAACTTATTTTAGGAGTTTAGTTTAAAAAACTAAGCAAACAAAAACATAAAAATAAAAAAACACAATTACATTTTTATTGTTATGATGTAAAAAACTCACTTTTGATTAATATTCATAACATAGTATTTCCAGGAATAGAATTTTAAAGACAATTTAAATCTTAAAGTATTGAATATTCTGAGATAAGAGTGAAAGGAAAAAGAAAAATTCTCTCTTTGAGTATCATTTAAGGTTTGAATTTTCAAGTCAATAATGCAAAGTTGAAAATTAATTAAATAGATTTTTATTGTATGCCTTTAATCAAATTAATTAGCCTTGCGTAATTTAATGTGGTAATAGCATAGATCCTGGATTTCCAGTGTTTATATCACATATAGTTTAGTGTTGTAGAAGAGGGGTATATCTGCACGCTAAAAGTCCTCAGATTCATGTGCTCAAATACTAAAATTTTCTTAGCAATAAACAATTCAACTATTTTTTTATTCTATGGTTTTATGTTTTTAACATCACATATTTTATTGTTCATTTCTATAAGCTAATATCATTTTTGTTTCACTTCAGTGAATTTAACACTATACCAAAAATCTTTAAATGAAAAAAGCTTTTAATTAATGCCTTTGTTAAATGGAGGGGGGGGGGGGGTAGAGCAAAATTTTTGATATTTCCAGATATAGTCACAGTATTTAAAAATAAATAAATTTTTTTTAGATATAAATGAATATCACAACAAAACAACCAAAATGGCACACTATAAATAAGGCAAACGGTTTTTCCTATAAAAACCTTTATTTTAAAAGCAAAAGTGTAATAAAAACATAAGATAAACTTCACTATTACTTTCTCTAACAATATTTATATGCCTATATACAGACATATAACTTAAAAAATAAGCTTAAAATTTATAAATAATTTCAGAATGAATTAATTATTAAAATTAATTGATGAGAATAAAAAAAAACATGCAGATAAAAATATTCAACCTAAATTAATAGTGTATGTGTGACGAGGTGGGAGGGGGAGTAGAAAATATTGCGATATTTTTTTAAAGGGTCAAAAAAAAAAAAAAAAAAAGGAATTAAATAAAATTAATTTTTTTCCCAATTTTTTTTTTTGAGTTTAGAAAATTTTGGATTACTCAAGTAAGAAATAAATAAGGTTTAAGGATTCAAAAATAATGATAATAATAACAACAACTAATATAAAATCATTAATGCATATAAATAAAGATATTATGGTTAATTAGCACATAGATAGGCATGTTTGCAATTTAATAAGATATAAAAGTGAATCCTTACTTGGTTCCAACAAATCCTGGGCTACATACACATCTTCCATCATGAGGATTACAGCAGGCAGCATTTAGACAGGAACATACATTATGACAATCTTCACCATACCTAAATATTGAGCAGTAACTAGTACAGTCATTGCCAGTAAAACCTGATTTGCACTGACAAGTTCCTGTGATGGGATCACACCTAATGAGCAAGCAAACAAATTAAATAATATTAATAAAAAATAAACTACATTTATGCTGATAAATAATAATCATAAGCATAAAAAGAAAAAGAAAAAAAAAGATGACAAGAAAAAAGATAAGGAAGAAAAAAAAGAAAGCATCAGTTATTTAAATCTATAGAGCTTATGTCCATTAATAGATACATATATGAATAAAACCATTAAAATCAGTCAACACTTAGATAATCCCAATATGAATAACAATCAACAACCTCAAATTGTTGTCAAGGAAACATCTTTTTAACAATAAAGGTGAAGTACCATATTTAATTATGGTCCAATATATTATTTATGTAGATACTAAAGATTGCAATTTGATTACAGAAATTGAAATTATTGATGCAAAGAAGTTTAAATAAACCTCCTTAAATAGATAAATATAACCTGTTCAATAAAAGTATTACAAATTTACCACATTATTTACTGATTAGAGTTGACAATCAAAAAAAAAAAAAAGAGGTTCAATTAATGTTAAAAATTATTTTTTTCTTTTGCTTTACAAATATAAATCTAAAATTATAATACTATACAACCACTAAACATCACATGATCACTATTTTCTTATGCTTGCTCATAACTGTAGCTTGCATTGAGTGGCACTACTGTATGGAGAGTTCTGCCTGTTTTAATAACAGTTATAAGCAAGCATAAGAAATGGTGATCATGTGATGTTTAGTGGTTTAATACCAATTCTGTCTACTAGGATAATGATGGCTATGGTTATTAAAGAACCAAAGATACCAAAATGTATGGATACTGAACTGAGTTCAGACCTATATAACTATAAGCTACTTAGTTTGGATTGAAAATATTATTGTTTTCAATTTTGAGCTCATAGTTTTGTAGTTAAATAGAGATAAAAGGTGGCTGCTAGAGGGTTACATTAGATCCTAAGATCTAGGTGCAGTGCTCTCAGATCCAAAGCTCCTCACTGACGAAAGCCATAAGCTAGAAACTAGTCTGGGAATATTGGATGAGTAGACCCTAGATGGGGATTTTATATACAAGCCTTCTAGCATCCATAGATTGCTCTGGCTTGCACTGAGTGACACTACTGTAGGTAGTTTTGTCTGTTATAATACTATTCCTTAGACTGTATAATCAACAGAATACCCTTAAAGTATTGAAGCTTCTTGTTTGAAGATTAATGTGAGTTTTAGAATACTATATATATATATAACTTCCAACTTGAATTATGCTTAAGAGAGTTTTTTATTTATGTTTCTCAATTGAGAATCAACTCTTAGTTCATCAGCTTATCACTCTTTTGAATCAATCGGCAAAAATAATTGCATAAGGAGATCCTAACAGTAGATAATTGACAAGCACCAGCTTGATTTATTAACATGATTGTTTCTATTTTATTTTTCCCAGTTGGGAATTGAAATCATTAATATTAATAAAAGTCTCTGTGATAATTCACACATAGTTTAATAATTTTCAATGGATTTCTTCAAAAATATGAAGATATGCAAAAGAATTTTAAGATCTCTTTTAATCTTAACAGCCAAATGATACAGTAGTAAGTGTATGAGACTACCATACTCTTGCTTTAGAATTCAAAGATGGAATGCATTTTTTTTGTAAAAGGGTGATCACTTATCAAACAAATTAAGATATTGTTCACATAACTCTTCAATAAAAGATAAAACAATCTTTTTAATAAGTAGCCAATTGCAGGTCAAAGGATTCTCCAATAGCCCCACATAAAAAACCAGTGAAAAGAAGATAAATGTTACAAGACTTTCCAATCGTTGTGTGGTGATCTAGATTCAATAGTGGTCAGTAAAATGTCATCTATCTATCTATTCCTAGATGAGAATATTGTGAGTCCCAGAAAAGCCAGTGAAGTGACCACTGAAACACATAATTGATATAATAAACAATCATGTTGTATATCTATCTGTGAACTTTAAAAATTTATTTTAAATAGCTAATTGTTAGTAATATATCCATTATTGATTAGTAAATGGGTATCTAATTTATTATTAGTTACAGAATAAAGATACTAGGATAATCTGGATTAATTTGATAATTATCATAAGGGTAATTTAAGAATAAAAAATATGACTCCACTACCATTTTTACTTACTTTATTTTCATATCACATAACTATGTATTAAAGGTTAAAAAGGGTGGCTACTCTTTTTAATAAGTAGCCTACTGCAGAGTAAAGGCCTCTCCAACAACATCTCATTCAGGAGCAATAAAATAGAAGACAGTATGCCAGGTTTAGTAATGGTTGTGAATGTTTGAGCAGTTTTTTATCTTTGTATTTTATTTTCTAACTAAAAATAGCTAGATAACCATTTACTGACCACTGCCATGTGGTCAACTCTGACTGTGGGTCAGCTATTTCAGAAATTTTCATTTTGCCTAGACTCCAAAGTAAATC
Organism: Epiperipatus broadwayi; assembly: GCA_028023455.1. Lineage (NCBI taxonomy): Eukaryota > Metazoa > Onychophora > Udeonychophora > Euonychophora > Peripatidae > Epiperipatus > Epiperipatus broadwayi. Next base: position 2,544,991 of record JAQFVV010012531.1, read on the forward strand.
AATGTAAATCTTTATTTTTAACCATGATTAACTTTTTATTTATTATTTTAAAAAATTTCTCACCCCTATTCGTAAGATTTCTTATTGGAAAAACAACTTTTTTATGAATTGATTTTTTTTTATTAGCTAATACTAAATCACTTCAGAAGTTCAAAACACATTCAGGAATCCAAACGAGTTATGGAAAGAATTGCTCAAGAGATGATTAAATTTGAATGACTGTCAAGAGTTATTAGAGAGAAAGGTAAAAAGATAAATGAGCTGGGCTGTGTAAAAGGTGAAAGAAAAAAAACATCTCACCAGATGGCTCCCAAATACTTAAACTCTACTAATGATTGTTGGATTATTACAATCATTTGACAACAGATATATGTTAAATAGGGCTTGTTCTATAAAAGAAAGGTCAAAAACTTATACAGTAAGAATAATATTATGTTTTTGGGTATGTAGAATTATTTTAATAAAAATAGAATGTTCTTTAATAAAAATGGTATATATTTATTAAACAAGAAGGTCAAGCATTAGAAAAATCGACTTATAAACAAATTTTATGCTTTGGAAAAATAAGAGAGAGTAAGATTTTAAAAAAGAACAATGCTGAGGAAATGAATGTAAAAAAAAAATAAATGTTTCTTTGCAAGAAGGGGGAGGGGTAAAAAAAGCAATTGTAGACGAGTGTAAAAAGATGTTTCTTTGTAAATTATGCAGGAAAGTGAGATGGTAGTGGATCCAGATGGATTGTGAAAATGAAGGTCAAACAATTAAAATATAAATATTATGTAAAGAAAAGAATCAAAAGAATTTATGCAGTATATACAGACTGTGAAAAGAGAGAAAATTGTTAAAATTGGATATAAGATTATTAGATAAATTGTCTGAATTTTAAAAAGACAATTAAAAATGAAGAGCTTGAGAAATTAGCTATAGTGAAGGTACATTTAAGAGAAAATGAAGAACCTGTATTGGGATACTTATTTTGGCAGATTATAACTATGAAATGACAAGAAAAGGAAGGATGGTGGTATAGAAAATGTCAAGAAAATTTCTTAAATATTGCCAAGTATGAGGAACCTAGGTGGTTTAAACTAAAATTATAAAATCAAGAATGGATGATGCTACACTGTATATCACCATTGGTCATGATTAAAATATAATGAAATGACAGAATTTATGAATGCTTAACTAAGGATATATAGACCACCATATTAAAGAAACTGATGATTGTGATAACAAGAATGTCACAATTGTTAAAATTTTTTGTTAGAAGAACATTTAAATATTATAAATTTATCACATGCATATGCAAGACAAAATATCTGATACAGAAATAATTTGTGTTAAATGATAGATTATATATTAATAAATAGAATATATATATAAATTTTAAGGTAAGTTTTTATTCATATAAATGAAAAACATAATTTTTTCTTCTTCAGTGATTACAGTATTTTCGCTATCATGTGACCAAAAATAAAAACATGGGACACTCATGTTTAGAAATATTCAGTGTAACTAAAAAATGAGCATTCCACACTCTTATTTTTTATCACACAATATCAAGAATACTATAAAAACTGAAGAAAACTTAATTTTTACTTTTAATGCATTTACAGTGAATAAAATAATTTATTATTATTTTTATTTTCTACTTTTAGGTTTTACTTAGTTCTAGAAATTATGAATGAAGTAGATACAATTTAATACTGCTAGATGGCAATACTGTAAGGTGGCTGGAAGGTTAGCAACATGGATTGAAGAAAATAATATAGTGGGTGAAATGTAAGGAGGTTTTAGAATGAACAGGCATATAAAAGATAGTTTATTTGTAGTCACACAACTTATAGATATGAGTAAGAATACAGATAGATAGTTATATATGGTCTTTATAGATACAGAGAAGGCATATGATAAGAGTAAATAGAAATACATTAAGGGTAAGTTTAGTAAATTTGGTAATAAATGGAGCTTTAGTGGAGATTGTATGAAAATAATTACTATACATGTCAATTAAGAAATATAGAATCAGTAAGAGTTAAAAATGAGATGTGATTAAGGCAAGGATGCCCTATGTCACATATTTTGTTTTTATATTTGAGAGAAATGAAGAAGGCAATAGAAAGACTAGGAAGAAAGGTAGAAATATCATTAATAGATGGCAAGGAAATGTATACATTGTTAGGTCTCTTATTTGCTGATATTTTCTTGTGCACAGAAAGTAGGGAAGATATGAAAGTTGTGTTGAAGAATTGGACAAGGGTGGTAAAGAGATGGAGATTAAATTTAATGAAGAAAAATCATAAGTAATGATGATAAATGCTAAAGAAAGAGAAAAGAAAGATTTTTTATTGGGGGATACAGAGTTAAATGTGGTAAATAGGCATAACTATTTGGGAGTCATCTTAAATAATCAGAGGAAGTGCTTGAAGAATGGGGGAAAAAAATTGATAAATGAAGCAAAGAAAAAAAAAGGGATTGATAAAGAAATTACCCGGGTTTTTGTATAATAAATATGATGTAGCAAGAATTGTAAAGCAGTAGCAGTAGCAAGGTATTATGGTAATGATGCATTATGTGTTAGTAATGGTGTGTTAGATTACTTAGAAAAAGTACAAAGACAAGTAGGAAGACATGTATTAGATGCAGATGTGTGGACAGCAAAGGAGGCAATTAAAGAAGAAATGATATGGTCAAGTTTTTGTATGAGAGATGCAAAAAGCATAAACAAAAATGTTCGGTAGATTGCTGGATAGTAAGAGAATAGCCAAAATAGTATTCTATTGGACTATGAGTAAAAAGCAGGCAATATGATGGGTGAGAAAGGTAATGTGGTATGAAGAAGATTTGGATAAAGACTTTATGTCAATGTGCTTATACAAAAGGTGTTGATTGGGTTAGAAGGATTATTGAGTATTATAGTGGCAAAGAATGGGATAGAAGAATAGATGCATTAATAAAAAATAGGGAACTGGATAGATGAAGAACTAGTGTGGAAAGTAAAATGAGTCTAAATATATATAGAAGTAAACAGAATATTGGGTGTAAATTAATTTATGAAAATATAGCAAAAAAAGTAGTCTACTGTTTAAGATTTGAACGGGTTTGTAAGCAACAAAGAAATATACCCATAAATGGAGAAATGTGGGTAATTTATTCTGCAAAGTATGTAAGGAAGGCATGGAAAATACAAGGCTTCTGCTAATTGAATGTAAAATGCTTACAAGCAGAAAGGGAGCAAATAATGAAGTTGTGGAGAATAAATATAAGCTAAATTACATAGACTGTGTGTTCTTGGCCTTTATGATTTAGAAAAAGATAAGGGGGATTGAGATATAAAGTCCATGGAGTGGAAAAAAATTTGTGGAAATGGGATGGAGCGAGACAGAGAAAATATGAGAAAAACTGGGTGGGGGGGAGAAGGAAAGTAAGATGGCTAATAGGTTTTTCTGGGGCACAATGGCTGAGAGATTCCTGACTTTGATAAAGGAATAGCCACATCATATTACATCACATCCCATATAAAATTAACAGATTAAATGCTAAAATTGTTGCAAATTCTAAAAATTGTATTGGCATCAGGAATACCTATATATGAATTAGTTAAGGCTTTACTTCATTAGCATTTGAAATCAATTAATATATATATATGTGCGCAGAGCACCTATATATGAATTGCAAGATTTCAAATAAATCAAAAATTAGGAAGTGGATGAAATTGAGTTATAAAAATGTATTGAGACAGATGGACTAAAAACAGAATGAGTTAAATAAAAATGTATAATATAAAAAAGAAATGAATAAAGCAATAAAATTTAAAATTTTTATAAAGAAGAAAGTGTATAATAGTTGTGACAATTTTTTTTAATATAATATATATGATTAGGAATGTCATGTGGAGACATACTTAAAATAGGAAAAATAGAATAAGATATGGATAGAATATCAATGAAAAAATAACATAGACAAATAAAAAAGCTTTGGAAGAAAATATGAAAGATGTTGCTGGAGATGATTGTAAGGATTGGTGTTATGATGTAGAAAAAGTGGCTATGGAAATATTAAATATAACAGAAAATTGAGAACTACCAAATGTATAAAGGAAAAAAAATTGTACAGAGAATATAAATAAGCTATAAAACATAGAAAAAGTGAAAAAGATATTACTATTAAATAAGAAAATTATTCAAATAAAAGAAAGTTGGTTAAGATTAATAATTGTAGAAAGAGAATGAAATAAAATAATCAATTACTAAAAGAATATAATGAATTATTATTGCAAAAGATATAATAAAGAAATATTAAATTTGCAGATAACAAATTGGTTGGTTTGGATGAATGGATAGCAGAAATGCTAATGAATTTGGAAGTTAGGATGAAATTAAATTTATTATTATATTTTAATATTTCATTCTTCTTCATATCTTAAGTCCTTTTTCATATGCATTACCTATTTATATAGAATCATCTTATTCGTTCTCTACAATCACATTTTCTTTCCTATTTATTCAATAACAAAATTTTTTGTTTCATTATATAAGTAAATATAAAAATATATACTGTATTTCTAAAAAACTTTACTTCCATTTTTATTAAAGAATAAAAAACATAAATAAAAAAATATTTTGTAAAAACGCTAAGAAAGAAATGTTTGCCTCAGTAGTAGCAAATTGAAATCAAGAAGTAAAAAATATACAATTGATTTTCATTTAACAAATCTGATTGGCCAATAAAAAAAAGTATTGTGCTCAGCCTATTTTTATTTTACTGATGAAATGTCACGATTCCCTTGCACCAGATATCATATGATTAATTTTTAAAAAGAGGGAGGATTAACAGGTTCAAAATGCAAGATCTTTTTACCACTTTAAAACTATTTTATATAACATTGGTTAAAGATAATAAACTTACATCTTGGTATTTGTTTTATCACATGCACATGTATGGCTACAGTTTTCTCCATATTTATTGTCCGCACAATCTAAAACAAACAAAAAAATTAGACATTTATTTACTTGTTTTTCATTTTGTAATTACTGACAAAGGTTTTTTTTTTTTTTTAAAAAAAAAAGGTAGGCATACACACACTTGCATGAAAATTTTTAAACTAACATTTTTGAATAAAGATAAGTATCTGATGTGCATAAATTAAAAACCCAAATAAACCATAAAAATAATATTGCAGTAGGATCATAATAATTTGTAATGTAATAATTTTTTATAAACATCCATTAGAACGATTGCATTCATGGCTATAAGTGTTCATAATGTTAATCTGCTAATGTCGTTAATAAAATCATCATAAACATATCTATTTTTTATGTAAGTAGGATCAGACATATGTTTCAAAAACTTTGAATATAAGTACAGTATTACAAAAATTTCTATAGAAAGTAAATAGCTTAGCATATTTGCCTGTCATAACCATAATTTGGAGTTTGAATCTAAACTGGATAAAACTTTTGAAATTTTCCGCATCAAAGACAGATTTTTTTTCCAGTTAGCAGGCCTGTAACTAATTGTAAGCTAACTGGTTATGAATGGTTCCAGTTTAAACTAGTTGGATCAGGAAAATGGTGGTTCACTGATGTAAAAATAAAAATTAGTTTTTTTTTTTTATCTATGAGGAACTGCCTAAAAGACCATTACCTTGCAGTGATCTATTTAAAAGTTCTTACACCTCTTATATATAGAATTTAAAAGTGTTCTGCACAGTTTCATGCAGAGGTTCAGTGTTAGCATCTGAAGTTTAAGATCTGGTCGATTCCAGTTCTACTATTTCTGGTGCTCAAACCTCTTATGAATTTCGGAGTAATAAAGTCATGTAATGATGATAGTGATGATTGTTATGTTTGTTTTTACTAAAATTATATTTACATCTAAAACCAATCATTTGTTATCTATTAATCCTATATGTTCTAGTAATCAATGCATGATTTGGTAAGTTTAAGATATATGACTATAATACAAATTGTAAATAAATTCTCATGATGTCAGGATTTTTAATAAAGTTGTAACATCGATTTCACCATGCAGACAGGTGCATGCATATTAGCAAGATGGATCTCTATTCTAGAATCATTTATGATAAGTTTGGGTAACCAGTGATTACCAAATAATAATCCTTTTAAATCCCTATACCCAGAACAGTTTCTGGCTTTTGCCTTTATTAATGGAAATTGAAACTAAAACCAATGCAATTATGCATCTGGAACCAACCTTTAACTCCTTGTTTCTAATCAAAAATCCTAAGATTAAAAGTCAAACCAATCTGCTAATGAATATTTTGGTAACAGAAATTCTTTTTTAAATATAGGCATTTTTTTTCTCTGGTAAAGAATGTGTGTACAACACAATAACTATTCAGTCTTTAATTTATATAAAATATGAGAGCAGCTCTCCATTCTAGTAGCATTTCTCTCTATATGTTAGATACAATAAGATGAATTAATCTCTCCAGCTGTTTCAACAAAAATTAGAGAAGGTAAAAACATCAGCCACTAGGTTTTCTAGCCTTATGTGATCACCGTTTTTTATGCTTGCCATATATGGAGACTTTTACCTGTTTTTCTAGCCTTATTTTACTCTCTAGCTAAAAATAGCTTGTAAAATATCCATTCTGATCTTTACTGAATGGTTAATTGTTAGCTATAGACTAGCTGTCAAAAATAAAAATCTTATATCTGATTAGAATCTAAATTTTTTTCAAACTTCTTGCTGGCTGGAATTTAAAACTAGACTGTAAACATAGATGGATATATTATAATGATCCCACAAGGTCTTTTAAGATATTAATAATTTATTATAATAAGGAAAAATATATATGTTAAAAACTGATAGTCCAGTAGATTAATTTTGTTTATTTATCAGTCAGCCTGTATAAAAAATATTCAAAATTATAATGTGTATTCATTATATGTACATACATACATACAATTTTCACAAGTAAAGTCAAAATAAGAATATAGCAAATAATATAATTTGTGATTATTATTAATTTATATTGAGATAATAATGCAAAAATAAAAATAAATCATAATTTATTCTTTCATTTATTAAATAATAAATATTGCTGTAGGTATGGAAATTACAAGCCATTGAACAACATTTGTTAAAATCTATTTTGTATTATGTGACTAACCTTTTTATATAATTTATAATAATAATTTTAAAAATTACCAAGAACAATAAAAGAAACTATAATTATTTTCTTTTTTGCCATAACTATAATTATTCTCATATTTTTGTCCAATCTTTTAAAAATTAGTAATACTATACACATATACATATTAATATTGTGCACATATATATGAATATGTGTATGTTTGCTTAAACATACTGTTACTATGTAAAAGTACTTCCATAAAACAATTACAAATTTCTTGATTTATAAGATAAGCCAAAACGGAATCTTAAAGGAAATGAAAAGTAGAATAAAAAAATTTTCTTTTAAAAATAAGTTACGTATTATGAAAAGTATTACCATGATATTATATAAGTATATACTGTAATCCCACACATCCAGCAGATTTATAATCCATATTTTCAATAATCCATAATTTGAAAAAAATACTAAATCAATAAACAAATATTAAAAATTTATAAAACTTGAATTTATAAATTTTATGCTAGCTTCAAATTTCTTTTGCAGAAAAACATTAAAAGGACAACAACATCTTGTCTAATTGTGGCTGTCTATTGTATTTTAATCTTAGCCACATCTTCCCAATGGAAGTAATAACATTATATTTCTTTTAGGATTTTTGAAATAATCTTTATATATAAATGATGACTGTCCTTGCCACAGAATTATGCTCGAGTTTTTAAAGATATTTTTATCTATTTATTATCAAATAGTAAGTTATATGGTAATACTGATGGCTAAGTCTTACCACAAACTCTCTTTAATTGAAAAACTACAGACATAAGATTACATATACTCCTTCGAATGATATATATGTACATCTATAAATTAAATTAAACGCATTAATACCTATAAACTAATAAGCAAAATATAATGGCATTTCAAATTATTACCACTAATGTATGTCACAAATTCAATAAGATTTTTAATTATCAAAAACATTAGAATTTAATTTAATTAATAATGCTTCCAACAGCAGTTCTTTTACTTATGCTAAGTTACCACAAGCTAGAATAATTAAAAAAATCTAGTTGATCATGCCATTATACTCACATCCATAGACTGGTTTCTGGCTCTTACTTTAGTCAATGAGGACTAGAATTTAAAACTGAAACTAATGCATTTATGCATACGGTGGCCATTTTAAATTTCTTTATATATCTTAACTGATAGCTTAAAATTCAAAAATCCTAAAACATTAAACCTAAACCAAATTTTTCACATACTTATACAGATATGACACTAGGTTAGCAACAGCACATTTTAGTGACTTTAGTTTTATGCCAACTGTAAACCTCTTTTACTAATTGCTGCAATAATTAATACCAACTTATCATCATCTTCCAGCTCATTTTTAATATATACTTTCAATAGCAGTTTTTCTCACTCTATTCTTCAAGACATCTACTATAAGCTTGAAACTGGTTTGGAATGTAGGAATAATAGACTACCACTTAGTGTCCAATAGAGTGACGAGAACTGTTCATGAAAATATATCTTACGAAAAAAATGGGTGATGTTTTGTTGGTTCTAAGTGATAATAATATGCTACTATATCGACTCTAACTCATACAATTTTCAGTACTTATTTATTTTATGGGTAAAGATCAGCATTAATTAACAAATATTGAAACATTCTCAAATAATGAAACAAATAAATAGAATTTTAAATGATTTGTGATTGAAATAGGATGTTTTATTTTATTAAAAATAAATCTATTGTTAAAGGAAAACATTTAAAAAGATTTACAATTTTCAATATTTTAGTGTGCATGATTTTAAATGTAAAAATTAACTATAGTTCTTACACAGACTAAACATTATCTGTTACTATGTTTGTTTATTTTTTTTACAACTAATTACTTCCTTTTTCACATACAAAAACAAAACAGTCTGATAAATGAGGAAAACAATAATAATAATTGAATAAAAAGAAACACAATTACTTTTACAAAAAATAATAAAAAAATAAAATGTTCAAAACAAAACTAAAATATAGCATAAATATATTTATATATTAAGATTTTGGCAAGAAAATAAGTTTGTGATCCAATCAACCTGAAAATGACAAACTATTATGCAATTATGTGTTATTTTTTAGTCCATTTCTACTAAGTTGTAAATAAATTTTAAAATATCTGTTTATAAATAGCCTTGATATTTAAATAATTTGATCCAACATCATTTAAAGAAGATGCTCTTCTTTCATCACTTTCTCTCATTCTATCTCTAAGAAAGCACATTTAATGGATTATAAAGAATTATTTGTTGATAATTCTGTGCAATTTGACACAGTAGTATAGATGATGTTTCTGGTTCAAAGATCACTCTATCACTTCTGGTATTTAAACATCATATGAAGTTATATTAACAATATCGTGACATTCTCATATGCAACCAAGAAGCAGATCTCTTCAATTCTATTCAGATGATGACACAGTCCAGAAGCCATAAAATATTACTCAAGTTTACAATAGGTAATTTTAGGTTAGGTTCAGAAAATCTGCTCTTGGAATTATATGCCTCTCAAGAAACAAATCATACTTTGCTCTGTTCAGTTTAGTGCAGGGATAAAGTGATTGATTTGAGAATTGAAAATTCCCAGTTTGAAGCTTAACCTGCACTTCTAGTGCCTGGATATTGCATGATCTCTCAAGCCCTAATATATATATATTTTAATTATTGGATTTTTTTGAAGATAGCCTTACACAGTCTACTTGAGAACTATAGATTTCTGAATCAAAACTAACCCTGACCGTTTTGATATTTGAACGCTGCATGGCCTCACAAGAAACTAAGCATTTTTTTTGAACTGTACAGCACAGTGGTGTAATTATCATAAGCAACCAAAAACTGACCAATGTGTAAGGACTCCAGGGATCTTAACTCATTTTGTCTTATATATACTCAACAAAGTGTTAAAATATATTTTACAAATATTAAAAAGCATTTTTAATTTTTTTTTTTGATAATGCCACAAAATTTTTGAAACACCATCTGGTGTGATAATAAAGCTTTCACATTAACGTTAAACCTATTATTTCTAATGCTTAGACATCACATGATCTCATGAGCATTATATATATAATTGGCCTTTAGGTTTTTATCTTTGCCATCTAAAAGTGTTTTATGTCATCAATTTGAAATAAGTTAGAAAGTAGATCAAAAACTTTGTTGATATTCAAATAACAGTTCATCCTTTAATAAATGCTGAACACCATTAGTTTAAGATCTGGGTATTAAAACCAAGACATCAATAGGATTTTCTCCATTTCTGCCATATTTTTAAACTTGAGTAATCAATAAATATTAGATGGTAGTGCTTTCCCGAAGGTCTGTGATGATGGGGTTCTAGTTGTATTTTTATATTGGACTATTTCCATCATCTAATATATATATATTGAATGTCTTTAGAAAAATTTAACTTTATTTAAATATTCCAAATACATTAAACTGTTAGTAATAGCACATCAAACAGGTTAGTATACGCATAATGTTTTGAGAGATATTAGTCTCCCCTCTTCTTCAGGTGTTGCTGGCCTGACCAGTGACAGTACTAGCATGGGATTCGAACCTGGGTTCTTAGATTCTTGAGTTTTGAATTTTAAGATAATGCTCTAACCAACTGCTCACATGACAATGGCAAAAAATCCCAAAAGCCAACCCAGAGTGATTATACATAGTGTATAGAAACCACTAATCAACTTTGCTCTCAAGGAAAAAGTGGCGAAATCAGGAGGAACCTCATGGTTAAGAATATGAAATTACTACAGACTGTTGCCTTTGGCAGGATGGCTCAGTTGGTTAGAGCATTACCTTAAAATTCAAAACTCAAAAATCTAAGGACACAGGTTAGAATCCCATTTTAGTATGGTAACTGGTCAGGCCAACAACACCTGAAGAAGAGGGGAGACTAATACTTCTCGAAACATTGTGCATATACTAACCTGTTTGATGTGCTATTCCTAACAGTTGAATGTATTTGGAATATTTAAATAAACCTAAATTTTTCTAAAGACATTCAATACATATATTAGATAATGAAAATAGTCCAAAATAAAAATACAATTAGATAGTAGTGTTTAATAAATTGGTAATAATTGAAAGTTTGCTAGTCTTTCACATGCGCGATTGTCTCTCAGACAGCCAATCAAGATTTTTTTTAAACAGCTGTCTTAAGAACGATCAGGCTTTGACACATGACAGAGATTTTGATAAGAAAAGGATGATATCAACCTTTTCTCAACTTAACTTTTCCAGTTCTATCTTATTCAGATACCCAGATTAATTTCTGGCTCATTGCTTTTATTAGTGAGGAGCTTTGAATTTGAATCCAGTGCACTCTTAAAATTTTAAATCATGTTATTGACTTTAACTTTGTGTGTTTGAAAAAACAAATAAATACCAAAAAAAAAAAACATTCTTAAAGTGAAAGTATATATTATTACTAGTTTAAAAAAATTATAAAAACTTCACCAGATCAATTTTAAAACAAACCTCTAACATCCAGATGAATTTATGATGACTCTTTAAATTATCACACTTGACAAATGTAATTATTTTAGCATGAGTTTAAATTTACTTGACAATACAAACATTCAAAAAATAAATAAATTATTGCCTCCATATCTACCATGTTTAGTTCCAAGCTTTTACATGGATATCTAAAACCATGGACGGTAGCAAATTTTATATAATCTACATGTTTAATATATACACCTATGATACAATTTAATTTTAAAAATATACACAATTAAAACATCTACAAAAATAATTTTAAGAAATATTGAAATGCAGTTATAAAAAAAAGGTAACTACATAATAAATGATAAATAATTAATGATAGTATAAATACAGGTAGGTGAAGTATGCATAAAAATTATGAATTTAAATTTAGAATTTTAAAATATTTTTAGTGATTTTTTAAACTGGAAACAGTGAGTCTGTGGATACTGAAAAGCTATTGTAAAAAGACATTTTAAAATAAAATTAATAAGTTAATCGAATGAAAATGTAATGTTTCTATTTTATTTTCTAATAAATTAATGATCAGCTTTTCAAGCTAATGCACATGCGCATTATGAATCTTAATAATAAATGAATACTCTCACTTCCAACACAAGATAAAGTCTTTATGAAAGAATAGAATGAATCCACCTATTCTTTCAACCCAAATGCTTAAGTATGACCAAATCTTAAGTACTGGAAATGAGAGCATGAAGATATTAACCAATCACTTTAAATTACTTTTACTATATCTGAATGAATGACGCTTGCAAAATTTCCAGTGCTTAAGATTTGCCCATGATTAAGTGTTTGGGTTGAAAGAATAGGTGGATTCATTCTATTCTTTCACAAAGACTTTATCTTGTGCTGGAAGTGAGAGTATTAATTTATTATTAAGATTCATAAAGCACATGTGCATTAGCTTAAAAAGCTGATCATTAGTTTATTACATTTCATAAACATCACACTATATAAAAATAAATAACACATTTACATATTTTATTTTCTAAAAAGTTCATTCATTGTTTTTTAACTCATGTTTTTCATTTTTTTCCCTAGAAGAGATAAGGGAAAAGAAACATCTAATTAAGCTGATATATCTTAATATTATAAAAAGGCTTCCATCAAACTGAAAACAGAATTGGAGGGAGAGGGAATCTCTGAATATATTAGCAAGAAAATAAAAAACAATCAATAAATTATTATAATACTAGTAAAAAATGTCATACATATATATAGGACATTTCGCTATAATTTCAGAGCAATCTTGGATTATGTATTTCTTTGGAAATGGTTTTAATGCAACATGCTTAAAGTGTATTCATGATTAAATCATTGACAACTGCTAAATGATGTTCATGTCATGAAACAATTGTCCTGGTAGAGCTGCTTGGAAAGTTATTTTAATGTCATTTCATCAGTAATTTATTTATTTTATATTTATTCCAGTTTAGTCATGCGCATATTTAGATTATAAAGCTATGAATTAATTAATAAATTAATTAATACTTAAGGCATTAATTTATAATTAATTTCAATTCTGTCATAGAATATTTTCTCCTCAATATTTAAATGTCTAAGTTTGCTAGACTTCTATGTGATTGTTTCATGCTATATTTATGATCAAAGCATTCTTGAATAATATAATTATGTGGAAAGAGCTGTTGCTTATTGTGATTTGATAAATGATATTCAGATCTGACACAGACTTCTTGAGTAATGTGACAAGTTAGTTATTTTAAAATATTAAAGTTTATAAGATCTTACTGTGATTTGATTGGATGGTTTATTAAACTCTGTTAATACTAATAATTTTGCGCTATCATGCTTGTTAGAGAAGTTTAATTTTATTTATATATTTATATACACCAAGTGCTTTTGAAGTTCCTAGATTTCATATTCATAACTGAGAGCTTTTATGTGTTCATTATATATTAAAATTAACAACTATTATAATATTTAATACTTAATTTAATATTTAAGTTTCCAACATATTGATGCTTTAAAGAAATGTGAGATATATAAGAATGGAATTGGAGTAAAAGGTGTATTACTATATTATTGTTGCATCTATTTAATTGAGCAAATGAGGCATGTAAAATTAACAGTATTGCACTAGTTTGAAAATGTTATGAAGGAATGACTTTAAAAATGCAGTTATACATTGAAATAAATATAAATATCACACTAAGTTTTTAAAATTTTGAATTCTGCTGAGTAGATAATTATGATTAGCCAACAATTGCTCAAAAAGCTTCCATTTAAAAGCAAAATCAATTTTGTAAAATATGTTATAATTTTTTTCATCAGCATTAAAGTATTTTCCATTTAAAAATATATTAGATATTTTATGTCTTAAATTAATATATATGTATAAGAGTATACACAAAAAAAATATCTTTCAAATAATAGTAGAACTTCTGCTTATGTATTTTAAAACTATTTTATCTCAGATTTGCTACGTGTCAATGAGATATGTTCAGTTTGACCAAACACTACTGGTATTATCTATACTTCTACTGCTGGTTTACTTACAAAAATCATTACAGATTAAGAACTTCACTTTATTACTGATTTTTTTCCCCATTCAAAACAGCAAAATTGATTGCTCAAAAAACTATTTTAATCACTGAGCTACAGATCTAGTTTATCTGAAAAATGAGTGGTTTCAAAATGTATGCATCATTAGAGTGTAATCTGACTTTGGAGTGTTGATGGATGGTTGCAATACGGCAGAGTTGAATTGAGGAATATAAGTAATAAAAACTAAAAAATTGAAAATATATATCTGTGGTGCAATGATTTTTCACCTTTCCACAAGATATCAAAAGTGAACAGAAATCTTCATGAAAGGGGATATAGTAAATGTAGTTGAACTGTCAATCATTTTGATAAAAATAAAGATATTAATTTTTAACCTGGATTTAAAGTATATATCTGGGCTAGAGATATTCTCTACTTTAATAAATGATTAGTAATAATCATTAATTTATTTATACAAAATGATTAGAGTCAAAGTTGTGGGTGCAGAAAATTTGATATTTATAAATCAAACTGTAATAGTTTGTCATCTACAAAAACTGATCAATTAATGAACACATACATAAGAGATTGTGACCTGGTTCAACTTATAAGTGCTGATTCTGCAGAAATACATATCTTGGAGTCATTTTCTCTTTTCAGATATCTTCGGTGTTATGATTCAGGAATATATGATGGAATGAGTTTCAAATATATCTATTTATGTATAAAATTTAAATACTGTGTATATCCAAAATATATATATAAAGTTATTCCATGTGCCTATGTCTAACTCATCTGAAATGAAAGAATTCCCAAATGCATATTTAAAACATATATATGAAATGATATTTACTATAGTTAAATACTCTATCCAAATAATTATTTTATAAAACCACACAATGAATATCTAGTCATAATACTGATGTGAAGAATATAACAAATAAATATCTAACCATAACATGTGGTTTTGATTTAAACTAGTCTATCAAGTAATTCTGGAGTTAAAAAAAATTATCCACAAATTTATATAGACATAATAACCAATATTTAAACTAGAAATATGCTTGTTGGGAATTAGATATTTTATGGTTTTATAATGCAAGTATCTGACTGGAATAATTCAAGTATTTGACCCAAGTAAGTATTATTTAATTTAATAAAAATCATATGATCACCATTTCTTGTTTGCTCATAACTGTTATCAAAACAGGCAAAACTCTCTATACACAATGCCAGAAGACTTGTGCATAAAATCCCCATCTAGTGCCCACTCAGCCAATATCACCAGACTAGTTTCTGACTTGTTGCCGTCAACAGTGAGGAGCCTTGGATCTGAGAGCACTGTACCTAGATCTGGTTCAATGCTCTCAGATCCAAGGTTCATCACTGACAAAGGCAACAAGCCATAAACTAGTCTAGGGATGTTGGATGGGGATTTTATGCACAAGCCTTCTGTCATTCATTGATTACTCTGGTTTGCACTGAGTGGCAATACATATAGAGAGTTTTGCCTGTTTTGACAACTATTATTTAATTTATTATTAATAAATTGAATGGCATCTAGTAGATGAGAAAACCATTATTATTAGATAGCATAATTTGCGATGGCAATGCCTGATTACATCTTAGCTTAAATTTATTTTAAAAAAATGCATGAAGAAATTCTATTACAAAAAATCCATGAAAATCTTCTGATTATCATAATTAATAAGGCATTATATATGAAGCAAAATATGAACTAATTACAGATTATAGATAACCAAAACTTCTGTTATAGTTAACTAATGAATAGAGTCACATATGATTGTTTTGAAGATTTAACTTCTCATCAAGAATTCTACAGCCCAAATCATATCTCTCCTCATTTAATATGAAAATATCCTCATGTTTTATTTTTATATGTAAAAAGTGTAATCAAACCACTATTTATTTAATACCATGCATGCAAACACAGAAATCTGTAGTGATACCAACTGCTGTGTTTAACAATCATTGCCTTAATTTCGTAATGAAAACATTTGTCATAACCATAAGTGCATGGATGATTTAGTATTATATGATAACCATAAGAACATTTTATTTATAAAAATATAGCTTCTATAGAATTGCAGTGAGTGAGCTTTGACTATATCACAGTTGATGAAAAGGTCAGAGGTTCAAAATTATTGGTTCTTTAAAACTAGTAGTTCCATTACTTATGTGCATTTGACATGGCTGATAAAAAAGTCAGATCTTCAAAGCCATAAGCCCTTTCCCCTAATATAGTTTAGCAAAACAGATAAAAAATGTAGATATCAAAACCATTGGTCATTATGCCTTTTCTCATTTAGCATAGCAGGTAATAGTTTGTGCTTCAAAACTTATATGCCTTGTATCTTTTCCCATTAAAAAATAAACAAATGAACATGTTAAACCTTCAAAACCATTGATCTTTGCATCTTTTCCTTATAGTATAGCATTTGGGAAAGTTAGAAGTTTTAAAGCTATGGCTGTTCCTGTTTAGTAAATGCAGATGAGAAAGTAAATTTGTTGGCTCTTTTGCACTTCCATTTCTCAATAGATGATTGCAATAAACACTTATTTATCTAACATACCATAATATTAATAATAGTTATTACAGCAAAATAAATAATGATGGTGCACTACACTAGAAAGATTAATTGATTTAAAATTGCAGATTAGTACTGCTTTCAACCAAGTCGGTCATATTCATAGACTAATATAAGTTTATGTAAATAGAATTTATCAGTTAAATAATTTAAATATACCATTTACATGATTGTTTATTGCATTGTTATTATTTGCAATAAACCATGCCTCTTTATATTTTCTTTTTTAATCAATGTGTTCAGCACAAACAACTTTAATATTAAGTGGATTGAAATTGGGGCCAGATTTGATTTCATGTTCCAAAAATACAGACCTAATATTGAGGTCTGTTTTAGCACATTTAGATAGTGCAAGAATAAATATATATATAAAGAGGCGTGGTTTATTGCAAATAATATCAACACAATAAACAATAAAGACTCATGCATTGCATTATCATGTAAATGGTTTGTTTAAATTATTTAACTTATAAATTCTATTTTTTCCAGAAGAGATGATAATAGATGGACAATTGAAATCTTAAACCGGATTCCAAGAGATTGTAAAACACCCAGAAAGAGACCACATGTGAGACGGATGGATGAAATAAGATAAGTGTGTACAGGTGATGTGGAGAAGAGAAGCTAAAGATCAGGGAAGGGATTGATAATGGTTGATGATGATGATATTAGTTCCATAAATATGACTGACCTGGTCAAAAGCAGTGCTAAGCTGTACTTTTAAATAAATTAATCTTTCCAGCTTAGTGTACCATCACTATTTATTTTGTTATATTTAAATTAAAAAAAGGAAATATTATTAAATTATAAAAGTTATTAGAATTAGTTACTAAGTTCATTGTTTTTGTTTTAAATTAATTACTTCCACCAGAAAGCATTAACACTTTCTGAAAATTGATATCAACAAATGACAAAAAAAAAAAAAAAAGGATATAAATGAAAGGATATAAGAATAGATTTTTTTTTACTTTCTTTTTGATGACTCAAACACACACATATAACATGTAAACGTTTAAAAATTATTACATATTATATATATTATTTGCAATTTTTAATTTTTAAAATCATGTTTTAGAATATATTTTCTCATTAACTAAATACATATTTTTTTTATTAATAATATTTCTGAAGAAATATTCTCCATATACACACAGTATAAAAATCTTTCACAGTGTGACTTTCTAAAAATCATTTAAATAATTTTGTAAACAATGTTATCTTGTATCAATTAATCAGATGAGAAATGAATTTGATTAGTACATTAACAAAAGAATGTTATTTCTAGACTTATCAAAAATGACTTCTAGAATAATCTTAGGTCTGAAAATATTCCTTCCATAACTATTGCACATTTTTTAGCATGACATATTAATATCTAATACTTATTTACATGATTGTTATAGCATATACAAGAGCTTTAAAACGCTGGTTAAAAAAGCTGTTAATAGCAAACAATCAAAACAAGTTAATCCACGCTAAGAGCTTTCGAGGTGTTATCCCTATTAATAGAATTTATAATTTTTCAAAATTATAACTTCCAATCTTTCATTTTAACGTTTGGCAAAAACTCTTTATCAATTCTTTAAAAAGGGGGTCGTAATTTTGAAAATTTAATTTTGCATCATTTATGCAAATTTTTATTATGAATATTTTTTTAGCATACACTCATCTTGAGGATTCATACTCATTCCAAGAATTTAATAACACATCTCCTATCTTCCATTTGACACTTGAATTAATAAAATTATGAATTTTACTTTAATGTAGCAAAATGCTAGTAATCAATACAGCTGCTGTAATTTCAAATTTATATGCTGCAACCATAAATGAACAGAACAACAATAAAATGGTGAACGTATAATGCGTGTTTGAATAAAGGTTTGTAATAACAGCACAGTAATGTGATGTGATGTATTATGGCTTCTCCTTAAACGAAGTCAAGAATATCTCAGCAATTAAGCCCAGATAAACCTGTTAGCCACTTTCTTTTACATTCCCCACTCTAAATTTACCCACAATCTGCTCTATCCCATTTCCACAACATAATTTTTGTCAACTCTATAACCTTTATATCTAAATCCCCCTTATCTTTTCCCAAACCTAGCATAAAAACCAATAATTCACTTTCTGTATAATCACTCTTTTCATACTTATTTTTCCACAACTTCATTATATGTACCCTTTCTGTTTTCAAACATTTACATTCAATTAACAAATGCCTAATATTTTCAATTCCTTCCTTACATAATTTACAAAATAAATCACCCATATTTTTCCATTTACATGTATATTCTTTTGTAGCTAAAGATCCCGTTCGAGCCTTAAACAATAAACTACTTTCCTTACTATTATCATATATTAACTCACACCTAATATTCTGTTTATTTCTATATATATTTAAACTCTTTTTACTCTCCATACTATTTCTCCATCTCTCTAACTCCCTAGTCTTTATTAATAAATTTATTCTTTTATCCCATTCCTTACTACTATAACACTCAATAATCCTCTTAACACAATCATCCCATCTTTTGTACAAATATACTGATATAAATTCTTTATCCAAATCTTTTGCATAGCGCATTACCTTTCTCACCCATCTTGTTACCTGCCCTTTACTCATAACCCAATTAAATACTATTTTAGCTATTCTTTTATTATCCATAAACTGCAATCTACCAAACATTTTCATTTTACTTTTTGCATCTCTCATATGAAAACTTGACCATCCCATTTCTCCTTGAATTGCCTCCCTTGCTGTCCATACTTCTGCATCAATGCATGTCTTCCTACTTCCCTTTGAGCTTTTTCTAAATAATCTAATATCTTTTTACTAACATATAATGCATCATTACCATATGTTAACCCTGCTACTGCAACTCCTTTCCATATAATTCTAGCTACATCATATTTATTATATGAAAATACTGTTAATTTCTTTATCAATCCCTTTCTTTTCTTTGCTTCATTTATCAATTTTTTCTCCCATTCATCCAAATAATTTTTCTGATTACTTAAAATAATTCCCAAATAACTATATCTATTCACCACACTTAACTTAATATCTCCCAATAAAAATTCTACATCTTCTCTTTCCTCAGTATTAACCATCATTATATTTGATTTTCTTCACTAAATTTAATCCCCATCTCTTTACCCACCCTTGCACATGTCCTCAACATAACTTCCATATCTTCTCTTTTTTCTGCACACAAAAATATATCATCTGCAAAAAAAAGACCTGACAAAATATATACTCCCTTACTACCTATTAACGGTATCTCTATCCCTCTTCCTAATCTTTCTATTGCTCTTTCCATTTCACTCAAATACAACACAAACAAAATAGGTGACATAGGGCATCCTTGCCTTAGATCGGAAGAGCCATTTTTAACTTTAATTGATTCTATATTCTCTAATTGATATATATAATAATTATTTTCATATAATTTCTTAATAATATCTATTAAAGCTTCATCCATTCCCAAATTTGCTAAACTTATCCATAATCTATTTCTATTTACTCTATCATATGCCTTCTCTATATCTATAAAACTCATATATAACTGTTTATCTGCATTCCTACTCATATCCATAAGTTGTGTAACTACAAATAAACTATCTCCTATACGCCTATCTAATCTAAAACCTCCTTGCATTTCACCCACTACATTATTCCCTTCCATCCATTTTACAACTTTACTAGCCACCATATACAGAAAACTTTATATAAAACTGATGTTACCGCTATCGGTCTATAATTATTCAACTTTCTATGATCCTTACCCTTTCCTTTAAATAATAACCTTACTCTTGTATTACTCCAACTACTTGGGAAAACTCTATTCTGTGCCATTTTATTAAAACAGGATAATAACTTTACTTTTGCCCTATATCCTAAATTCATTACCATCTCTGCTGCCCATCCATCTAAACCTCTTGCCTTCCCACTTTTCAATTTCTTCTCTACCTCATTTAGTTCATTTTCTGAAAAACTAATATTCCCATTACTATATTCTTTCATATTTTCTAATATTCTATCATTCACATCTAACATCTTTTCTATATTCATTACATAACTATTTAAGATTCTCTCTAAATCTTCTCTAGAACTACACTCAGTTCCCTCATCATCTAGTAATACTAACTCTCTCTCCCTACATGTCTCCTTTTAATATAATTCCAAAATTTTTTTACTCCCATCTCTTCCACTTTTATTAATATCCTCCAACAATTTACTATTCAATTTCATTCTCTCTCTATAAATATCTATTTTAGCCAACTTCTTCTTTTCTAAGTACTTTTCCCATTTAGCATTAATATCTTTTTCACTTTCCTTATTCTTAATAGCACACTTATATTCTCTACATGCTTCTTTCCTTTCTTTTACACTTTTACTAATTTTAATTTTTTTATTACTTTTATTCTTTTCAATATTCTCACCTAAAACCCTATTTGCAACTTTTTCTACTTCCTTACACCAATCCTTATACTCATCCCCAACCCACTCTTCCATTATTTCTTCAACTTGTATTTTATACTCTTCCAACTTATTCTTATCATTTACTCTCCATCCACATCTTTCACTATTATTTCTACTTTTATTTCTATTCTCCATCACATTACTAACCATTTCAATTACAATGAAATTATGATCACTAGTGCATACTTTTTCTTCATTATCAAATACCTTAATTTTCCGTATTTTATTTATTCCCTCTTTCTCTACCAATACATAATCTATTGTGTGAAATATATTATTTCTGGACCATGTGTATTGTCCCTCATAAATATTTAATAAATTTCCAATACTCAAATTCACTTTCTGACAAAAATTCTTCAAAAGCTGTCCATTTTTATTATCTACATCATCAATTTCTTCAATATGTCCATTCATATCCCCTATAACCATTATTCTCTTCCCCTTTTCTTTAAAACTTTGTATATCCTTAACTAAACATTCGTATATGTTACTCTTCCGATCCAATATAATTTGACTATCTCCAGTAGCTATATAAACTATAGCCACCATCCATTCTTGTCTACCCAACCTTATTTCAAACCACAAGTGTTCTTGACATTTAACAATATTTAAATATTTTTTTGATATAACACCTATACCACCACCCCTTTTTTCTTTTTCTTTTCTATTTATACCCTGCCATACCAACTGTTCCAAAATAGGTTCTTCTTCTTCTCTTAAATGTGTTTCCACTACTGCTAATACCTCAAGCTCTTCATTTTCAATTGTTTTATTTAATTCCATCCACTTTTCTGGTTTCCTACCACCTTGCATATTCAAAAACCCAATTTTAACAATTTCTTCTTTCCTAACTACTCTTTTATAAATTCTTTTAATTCTTTCTTCTCCATTACATTTATAAATTACTTTCTTACCATTAATTTTACAAACCCATTCCTTCTCCATATCTATACTTATATCAAAATCAAATTCCTTTTGCTTACTTCTTATATTCCATCCATTCTTTTTAATAATATTACAATTTAAAAACCCACCCCCCTTTATAAGTTTTCCGAAAAAATTCTTTATAAATCAAACTCCCTAAAACTTCACTTCCTTGTTTTCCTAAATGCAACCCATCTTTACTATATAACTCTCTCTTTCCAATAAAACAATCCCACACATCCACAAACATAACATTATTTCTCTCACACAATTTTTTCAATCTCTCATTTATAGAACATGCCCTATCTAACAAATAACTCTTGTCAAACCTTGGTAATAATCCAACTATTCCTACTCTTCCTTTAATCATAATCAAATTCCTAATCAAATCTACATAATCATCCATTATTCTCTCTGATGATTCTAATAAATTATTAGTCCCCACCATAATATATACATCTCTACTACCTTGTTTTTTAACTTTATCTGCTACATCCCTAATTCTAGCTCCAGGCAAACATACTCTTACATTCCTACTTGCAATTATATCCCCACATTCTCTAATTAGTGAATCTCCTATCAATACTGTTTCATAATCTACTTTTTCTGCTCTATCTATAACATTTTCTAATACCTTCTGGTCCTCCTTATCTATTTCTTCCTTATCATTCCTACTCAATAATTCCTTTATCTCCTCACATTTTATCTCTAATGATTTTAATTTTACTTCTACATCCTTCAATTCTTCCTCTATCTTATTTATTCTTTGACTAATCATCTCCATTACACTATTACTTTTTCCACCCACTATTCTTCGACTATCTACACTTTGAAAACACTTTCTCACCTCTTTTATCATATTAATACACTGACTGCATAACCATAAACCATTTACATTCTTCCTAGTCTTATTTAAACATTTCAAGTGATATACCCCATCACATATAGTACATTCTACAACAGCACGCTTAATTTCCTTTTCCCGATTATATAAACATTTTGAAATACAAATATAATCCATTTTTTTTATTTTACGTTTTTCGAACGTTATATTTTTCTTAAAAGTAAATCTTTTAATAACAAATTTACAAAAAAACTAATCAACAAAATAACTTTTAAAAATAAAAAAATAATAATAATTCTATATATAAAATAACAATATATAAATAAAAAAAACAAAAAATAAATAATAACTTTTTTAAAAAATTTCTATATATAAATAACGTTTTTCGAACATTATATTTTTCTTAAAAGTAAATCTTTTAATAACAAATTTACAAAAAACTAATCAACAAAATAACTTTTTAAAAATAAAAAAATAATAATAATTCTATATATAAAATAACAATATATAAATAATAAAACAAAACAAAAAATAAATAATAACTTTTTAAAAAAAATTCTATATATATAAATAACAAACTGAAAAAACTTTAAAACAAATAAAAAACACAATTTTCAATCTTTCAAATACTCTTAACCACTAATTATACTTTCACACACAATAATAATTAATAAATATTAATGCTCTCAGACTAAACAAATTAAAAGAAAATTTTTTGTTTGCTTATCTGATAGCAAACTCTCCGTACAGTAATGCCACCTAGTGCAAGCCTTATTAATCAATGGATGCAAGAATGTTTGTGCATAAAATCCCTATCTATTGTGGGATTTTATGCACAAACCTTTTTGCATCCATTGATTGCTAAGGCTTGCATTGGATGGCACTACTGTATGGAGATTTTGCTAGTGTTATTAACAACTTATATAAGCATAGAAAATGATGATCATGTAATATTTTATTTGTAATTATATAATGGACTATTTTTATTATTTACTTGAATTGTTAAATGTTTTTTAAAAAACAAAATTTAATTTACATTTTTTTCAAGTATATTAACATACAGCTTTGTAAAGAATAAAATATTTCAAGTGATATTTTTCTTCTCTTTTGTTGAAGTATTGCTATCTTAACCAATGATTTGGTTAAAAACAGGGAAAACTCTCCATACAGTAGTATTTATAAGATTCTTCTGATTTCTTCATTTTTTCATTTAAGAGCAAAATTAATGAGTGGCATCCAATTCATTCTAAGTATGGTAATCTGTATTGTTTGGAAATAACTCATTATCTTGTCTTTAAAAAATAAGCAAGGAGAAATCAGAAAGATCATTATTGATAAATACATAAAATTTCTATTGATTGTTGGCAGATAGCTTAGTTGATTAAAATGTTATCTTAAAATCAGCATTTATGAATCTAAAAATTACCCTTTCAATAACTGAGAAGAACAAAAGAGAATATTATCAGTCAAAACATTGCATTCTGTATTAACTTGTGAGCTATTACTGACTGTTAAATATATTTGTAAAAATATAAATAAGTTTGAAATTTTTTTAAATACATTTGTACAATTCAATTAAATGATGAAACTAATCTGTCATATAACATACAAAACAATATTATTTATATTTACATTCAATACTTAAAAGATACAATGAAATTAATATAAATATAACAATGAATATGTAAAAAAAAAAAAAATTTAAAACAGGTTAACTCTCCATTTAGTATTTAGTGCCACTCAATGCAAGCCAGAGTAATCAGTGGATTCCAGAAGGCTTGTGCATAAAAGCCCTATCTAGTGCTTACTCATCCACTATCCCCAGACTAGTTTCTAGCTTGTGGCTTTCATCAATGAGGAGTTTTGGAACAGAGAGCAATGCACCTAGGATAGTGGTGACAATGGTCATTGAAGAACCAAAGACATCAAAATGTAAGGCACTGAACTGAGTTCAGACCCCTATGACTATATAAGCTAATGAATGAGCTTGGATTGAAAATATTATTGTGTTCTCAATTTTGGACTCATAGTTTTATAGTTAAATAGAGATAAAAGGTGGCTTCTGGAGGGTTGCATTAGATTTTAAGATCTAAGTGCAGTGCTCTTCAGATCCAAGGCTCCTCATTGATGAAGGTCACAAGCTAAAAAATAGTCTGGGGATGAGTAGGCACTAGATAGGGATTTTATACCCAAGCTTTCTGGCATCCATTGATTACTTTGGCTTGCCCTGAGTGGCACTACTATATGGAGAGTTTTGTCTGTTTTAATAACAGTTATGAGCAAGCATAAGAAATAGTGATCATATGATGTTTGGGGGTTTATATTATTTTATAGATTCCCTGCCATTATTCTTTTTTTTTTTTTTACATATCTAGGTAAGCCTAAGTGACAAATGGACATCAGATGGCAATACAAAGTAAACTTCTGGATTAGTTTTTGATAAATATCCTGGTTCATCTTTTTGTGAGTGATATATAGGTAAGCTTAAGTGATTAATGAATATCAAATGACAATTTCAATTAAGTCTCCAAAATAGTTTCTAACTATTGGATTTCATCAATAAAAGATGTACATTGGATGATGGGTAGGTGCATTCACCAATAGAAATTGTTCCTTACTTATGAAGTCTGGAGATTTATCATCTGCTCTCCCACATTACTTATGATTAAATAGCAGTGTTAGAGTAGTGTGATATAGAAATTATTATTCCTGCTAAGGCATATGTTTAGTGTAAGTTGGGAGACCTATGCAATGCTATACTATCCTTTTTTCAGAGTCAAAAATGCCCTAAAATAATTTTTGAATCAAGTATCACTCAAGCTGACTAAAACTAATCTTTATTAAGTCGTTTCTATATGACACTAGGTTAGCTTTTTTGTCTTTTTTTAGTCGAATTTAATCGACAAACAAGGCAATTTTACTCCAAAATAAATAACAATGCCACTAACATAGATAAACAAAGGCTTCTACTTCCTTATCTGCCTAATGTACATAGAACATTTCATAACATATTCAGTAATAAGTATCATTTATGCTTTTACTCCCCCAACTCCAACAACTAATTAATAATACTAAAGCAAAGCCTACCATCCTCGTTGACACCTCAGGTAGTTTACTATATTGCCTGCCCTGAAACACATTGTATGGCATCATATTATGGTGAGACCAGGGCCTCTCTGTTCACTTAGCTATCTCAACACACATACTAATGCAGACCCTTATTGTAGTTCAGTTTTCACCCAGTACCACATCTCAGCTGATCATGATTGCCAACCTAAAGACCCAGTGGTTGTTTGCAGAGCAACATGATCTTAAAAGAAAGATAAAGCTTACTTTATCGCTAAAGATAACAACTCTATAAACAAAAAAGACTCTTGTTATAAGATCTTAAGCCAATAAACATCACATGATCACTATTTCTTATGCTTGCTTATTACTTACTCTAGCTTGCTCTGTGTGACAATATGTATAGTGAGTTTTGCCTGTTATAAGATCTTCAGAAAATGGAATACTTAACTACCTCATTTACATAAATGTGCATCGCTTTTAACTAATCTATTTATTTACAAGTTGGCCATCATATGAGGACCTCGGCCCTCGAAAGCACTTAGTCACATACTTAGATACATATATTTAGTTTATATAAATCTACAGTGTTAAGATTTCTTTGTCTTCAGCTTTGTGTGTTCGTGCATTTTAGCGCATTTTATATATTTATAAAGAGAATTGTGTCCATACAATGTTTGTATGTTTGCACAACTATTAGAAGCAATTTATTCCAAACATCAAAAATTAGAAGCAAAATAACTTACTTCTTTTTTCACAATATTTTCCTTTGAAACCTTTTTTGCATTTGCATGTACCATTAAATGGTGAGCAAATACCATCATTTTCACAATTACAGGATTGTGAACATTTATCTCCGTATGTACCAGGTGAACATTGAATTTGACATTTATTTCCAAAGTATCCAGGTGTACAGTGACACTTGCCTGTCTCATGATCACATTTTGCACCATTATAACAGGTGCATGGTTGAGTACAATTGTTTCCATAACGATCAGGAGGACAAGTGTTAGCACAGACTTCTCCCTGCACAAAAAATATATGAAAAAAAACATCAGCACATTCTAATAAACAAAAATATACTACAATAAAATGTTTAAGCATTAAAAAAATCATGAATACTCACAGAAAAATACTCTACTTAAAAGGTGTTTAAACATATAACACATTATAATTAATCATATTTGATCAAATTTCTTTATTTAATAGGTGACCTCTATTCCACTAATAGGTTATCTTAGCAATTACTATATATACAAACTAAACTTATGTAGATGTTAAAACAGATGAAAATTCAGTTTGGCATTATTGCTCATTAGCAGAAAACTCTTCATTATTATATTAATGCAAATTTGGTTTAGCATATTCAAAGAGAGGGAGGAATATATTTAATTCATTAAACAGAAAAATAACTTGAATACATTTATTGTTAAAATTTGCATAATAATTTGATTTAGCTGCATGAAAAAAGAGAAGATATTATTTTACTTTCAATTATTAGCAACAAATGAATTTTACTCCTTTGTCTTATTGTCCAAATTTAACAGTAATTAAATTTAATATGGAAAGTATTCGTCCTTTTTTTGGGGGGATTAAGTAACAAAAAAAATAATTTAATGGTTTATTGTGAATAGGTTCAAAAGAAGTTCAACCAACGGAAATGATAGAGGCTGTAATCAATGAAACTTGGGTTCCAGATTATTCCTTTCTAACAATGCATCAAATCATGGAAGAGAATATAATTGAATGATTATTGCTCAGAAGTTTGTAATATTAGACAACTAAAAATTACAAAATAATGCCTTATCAAAAATAATTACAACTATTCACTTTTGGGTTTTAATTCATTGCAAAAAATCTCTATGCTTAATTGCTTTTGTTTCTGTTAAATACAGTATTTAAGTTGAACGGTTTGAGGTCTGGCTCAATTATCCTGAATTTTATAAAGCACTGGTGAAAATTAAACTTTTAAGATCTGATTTCATACTGCCATATTTTCTACGCCCACTGCACAATGATACCAATCATGGCTTGAATCAAGATATAAAATTTTTCCTAAAATGCTACTTACTTTCAGTAATTAGTGACTTAAAATTTTTTTAAGACTTATAAACTTCAATATATTAAAATCAAGATTATTACATGATAAAAATTTACATAATTTGATGCAGTGGTTGAATGTTGGATTCTATAGATCATAGTCCATGAATTGTGTACCAGCTCTGATCACTTCAGGTATTCAATATTCTTCTGATCTTTTAAGCAATAAATCATTCAGTTGATCTTTCTTATTGACAAAATGTAAATATAAAATATTTGCAAATACATAGTCAGTATACTTTATATTAATAATTACTTTAATACCAACACATTTTGCAAATATTAAGCATGAAATGATTCAAATTATATAATTTGAGTAATACATATATGTATCATAACAAATAATAATCATTATAATTGTTTTTTGTGTATAATTTTTAGTGCTTTTCTGGTATTATTACTGTACCATTAGAAAAATATATTTCAAATAATATAGACTAAAAACATTTTCAATATAAAAATAGCTTTTAAACATGATTATTTTTAAGAAAGGTGCATTTTAATATAATAAAAGGTTGTGTTGTAATGCTGTCTAAAACTTACCCTCAATATTGGACCTATTCACCAACATAGAACTCCCTAAAATCAAGATTTTGATAACTGATCAATTAAATAACAATAAATAAATAAAGAGCTAACAACATGAGTAATCCAATCAAGTACCTTTAAGTATTGAGTTGCTATAAAAGCTTACATTGCATATTACTTATTGAATGTAGCCAGTCATGGATAAACTTGAAACAGGAAGATTTCAACAACAGTGTTAGATCTATGATTTATTAAAAGTGAGTCATTTCATTTCTTGAACATAGCTGTTTGATACAATTGGCAAAGTAATGATTGTAATCTTACCTCAATATACAATAGTTTAGCTTTTCAGTTTCTACACACAAAAATTAGTAAAGCAGACTGCATATATAAGCTGAGAATAAACACTCCAACACACATTCTCTTTGGTTTTGATGATCCAGTCTTTAATCAAGCAAAATAATCTGTTGCAATACATTGCCTACAACAGTTTCTTTACTCAGGATATCAAGATTCTAGGATTTTGACTTTTGTCCAATTTTTAATCCATATATATGGTTCTGAAACTGATAGTTTAATAATTATATAACATCAAAAGTTCATATTAAAATATGCTGTAAATCAAATCTTACTTAATTCCATTATCTTACATCTCAGCATTATTTATCCAAGATTAGATTGTCAAATCTTTCATCTTTATTCTCAGATAATTATACAAACATAAAAAATATAATAAAAATAAGATAGTAATTACTTAATAAAAAGTTGTCCTATTTTCCAATGTTAGCTCTGTAATTTTTACTTATATATATATAATAATAAAATTTATAAGTGAAACACTAAACTTTATTGCTAAAAATATTTATGCAATTTTTAAGAAGGATTTTTATAAAATGTGCAATGGCTGGCCAATGAGTTTACCTACTGTTGCTAAAAAATGTAATTTTGTAATTTCTACATATGAAGAAAATATTTTGAAAAAGGAATATTATCAAAAAAATATTACTGTATATTATCGATATGTTGATAATGTTTTTGTATGTGGCAAACCAAATACAATTAATGAGTTGTTTAAAAAGTTAAATGGTTTAAAAGGCCTAAGATGAATAAAAACAGACGAAGATTTAATGTATGTTCAGTTTCTTGATATTATCGATATGTTGATAATGTTTTTGTATGTGGCAAACCAAATACAATTAATGAGTTGTTTAAAAAGTTAAATGGTTTAAAAGGCCTAAGATGAATAAAAACAGATGAAGATTTAATGTATGTTCAGTTTCTTGATCTTAAAATAACTAGAAATCAATGTATGCTGGATTACTGTATGACCATTAAAAAGTAAAAAGAGGTTATATTCCATATAAATCAAAAGTGCCAATGTAACACAAAATGGCAGGTTTGAAATCCTTCTTATTTAGAAATAATAGTCTTTGCAAATAAATATTCATTGGATAATGGCAAAAATATTGAAATATATTTGAATGAATTGTTAAATGTTGACTACAATTATAATCATATATATAATGTTATTAGAAATTTTAATATAAAATATAAAAATAAAAATTTTAATAATAAAATTGATTCTCCTGCTAATAAAAAAATATGGATATCAATACCATATATTTCAAATGATCAAGTAAATTTTATAAGGAAAATTTATAAAGATATATGTGATATTGCATTTTACACATGTCCTACATTAAACACAAATTAATAAGTAACTCCAAAGATAAAACTTCATTTATAAATAAAAATTGTGTCATTTATAAATGGATATGTAGGTGCGGCAGTGGATATATAGGTGAATTGGGATGTACGTTGGAAAAAAGAACCAAAGAGCACTTGCTATTATTAAAATGGGTTCAGAAATCAAAACAAAATTGTATAGTAGATAATAATATTTCAGCATCTGTTTTTTATGACCATAATAAGTCATGTATTTATGGTTTTGACTTCAATTTTAATAATGTAAAAATATTGCAAATTGAACAAAATAACAATAAAAGAAAAATAAAGGAAGTTATGCTAATATACAAATATAAACATGACTTAATTAACAGGCAGGCAGCAAACGTTAAGATCACAGAATTGTGGGAAGGTTAGCCTTTCAAAGTTTTAGTTGACAAAGATTACTAGGATAATCGAAAGTGCTCCTAAGTGGATAAATTTTTTTAAATTATTTTATTACTGTATTTACAAATATTCAATTATATTGCTTTGAAAAAAATACAGACATCGAATAATATTATATATATATACATCATGACTGTACCATGCTATGAATGTAAACCCAAGAATCATGTGATAAAGGCTAAGCAGTCAGCTTCCAACTGAAATTACATAAATGTGTTTATTTTGGATTATTTACATGCTTATAATAAGCAAGTGACAAATTAACACCTTAACTACAACAATTAATAGTTAATTGTTGAATGGTATCACATCAACACAAACCACACTCTTCTTATTCTATTTTCCAAACACTCATAATTACATTCTAATTTATTGATATATCCTTATTTTGCCTTTCACCCTTCATAGACCTCTCCAATATGTTTATCATAATTCTACTACATATAAAGATAAGCCCAACTAATTTTTTGTTGTTGTTACTAGTTTCCTTAGACTTTCACTCACTCCTTTTAAAACTTTTATGATTCTAATTCTAGTCCTCCACATAATATATGTTGTGAAGGTTCTCAGATTAATCTTTTTTAAATAAAACCAATTAGTTTAAATCAGATATTAAGAGTCCACAATATTCACTGACTGTGCTATGATTATATGAAATCATAAATGAAGGTTGCTTCCAGAATTATTTTATTATAATATCTTGACTAACTCAATGTTTTTTAAAGATGTGGCCTTAAATATTGTTACATGTCACCTGTATTGTTCATTTATATGCTTGCTATAATAATACTGCATTGAAATAGAAATATGTATTTCCTGTATGATCCACTGCACTTGCAGAGAAGCAAACTCTGGACCAAAGTCCATAGATTGTAGTTATATTTCTATTGTTCAAACTTTTTAAAAATTTCAAACAATAAACCATTGAATTGTTTTATTTTATTGACACTATTTCAAAGCCAATTAGTGCAAACATGAATAATCAACAATCACTAATTGGTATTTTAGATTCTGACTATGGATCTTCCTTGATGAAGCATTAGACTGAACTTCCATATGTACTTAGTAACCTCTACTTTTTTTTTTATATAACCTGAGATTCAGAAAGATCTTAAATTTTTATGCTTATATACTATTAGACTAACAAATGTATATTTCCCCCCCCCCCCCAAAAAAAAAAAAAAAAACACACCATAATTTCAGCTTTCACAATGCTTTCCAGGACAAACTCTATTTATATTACTCAAGATCTCCCAGCTATTATAAGCCTGAGTAATCAATATATGCTAGATAATAATGTTTATTAAATCTCTACAATCTTTATACAGTGTTGATCTATTCAATTTTCTAGATTAATTTTAGCTTAGAGTCTTTGTCAGTAAGAAATTTTGATTCTGGATTAAGCATCTTTAATACAATAATTACATCTAACACCTTTTTCTACTATCAAGCTATCAGCCTGAAACTTAAAATCATAGAGATATTTTGAATCTAAGCTAAATTTTTATGTATAACTGAAAATAGGTTTGTGTTTATGTTTCCACTTTTTAATATTTATAGGCACCTCCATTCTTTATCTGGAATGATCTAAAACTAAATGAATGCTAGCCTACATAAAGCTTTTCAGAAGAAAACTCTATTTAAATTACTCCAATTTTGCCACATATCATAGCAGAACTGAAATAGTACAAATATTGTTCAGAACCGATTTCAGCTTCCTAACAACTATATGCATTTTTGATGAAAATGTTTTACATAAAATGACTGTTTATCTAGAAGACAATCCAATTCTTCTCATTGAAATTAATCAAAACTTAGATGCAATACTATTATCTAAAGCCTAGTGATTAGCCATCATCACGTGATCTGTAGTAATATAAACAATGAATTACTGCTTCCAATGCAAATACTGAAAGTAAAAAGGGTCATGTAATTCTTTGTTTGGTGCAATACAATTTTATATATATTTT
Organism: Epiperipatus broadwayi; assembly: GCA_028023455.1. NCBI lineage: Eukaryota > Metazoa > Onychophora > Udeonychophora > Euonychophora > Peripatidae > Epiperipatus > Epiperipatus broadwayi. The sequence goes on from JAQFVV010012531.1 coordinate 2,577,815, forward strand.
CATTCTATAAGTATGTTTAAAAATTACAATAAAACTATACTAAGAACATTTTAATCACAATGTTAATTTATTATATAAACCAGTGAAGAGAATATTTTAAATACAAATGTCACAGATCTTTTTTTTTTGTTTACACAAGTGATGCATTTTGTAACTCTTTGCATTAATTGAATTATTCTTTTGGTTGCATGGTTACCATTACTCAGTGCACAGAATAAAGAAATATCATGAACAAAATGAAAATAAACACTTCAATATATCATTAAAAAACTTCATACAATGTAGAACATATAAAAAATAAGTGTTTCTTGGGTGTTTGCATTTAATATATGCCAAGAATATATGTATATGTAAATCAGAAAAAATGCTTGTCTAGAATAAATCAAAACATGTCACCTCAGAAATAAAAAATATGTAATTAATTTAGTTAAATCAAAATATAATATATAAACACTTACAATCCAACCTGGAGGGCAGTGACACTGACCATTTATTGAATTACAGACACCACCATTTTGACAGTTGCAAGTAGATGAACAATCAACTCCATGTTTTCCAACAGGACAATGTTGATCGCATCTGTAAAAAAAAAAAAAACAGCGTTAGCAATTATCAAATAAATAAAATACATGGAAACATATTGGTTCACATACTGATGAAAAATTATAATAAAAATACTTTTAATTTTAGAATCACTATATTAATTCTCACAGGTTTGGATTTGAACTTTTTTTTAAAAAAAAACAACAACCTTTAACTCTTCAGAAATGTACACATATATTCAAGAAAAAATATGTTCAAACAATTACTACATCTTTTTACATGAGTACATGTTTTGCTTTTTACTTTTCAAAAGGATTAAATTTTTAAATAAAAAAAAATTAATTGATGATAATGAGTCATCTTCTTTACTGTGCTAGACACATAAAACAATTTTTTAGTTGCTGGAAGGGTCATATGATGTTCAAACACCAGAAAGAGAGTAAATTTTGATTTAAAAAGGTTTAGATTCCATCAATCTGCTATTGCACTAAAATCACATAGGGTGCTATATAGAAAAAGCAACAAATTGGTCAAGATTTTTGGTAGAAAATCTGTTTCTTAGAGCAACACACACATAGTAATTTCTCTAAGCATTTGACATTAGCCCATCTTTCATCATCCTAAGCAAGAATTACATATATATGTATAAGAAATCGATAAGTAGCAGATGCTTATAACTAATTTCCAGAATAATTATTGATTAATGGCTCTCCCCAGAAACACACTAAGCTATTCAAATTAATGGATTGAATTTTTAAACATTATTAAGGCTTGAACCCAAACCCATTATTTGCCTATCTAGCTAAACAGATCTGATACTGTATTAGTAATTATACAATTTAAGGAATTTAATTATGAACTACATACCAATAATGATTGAACTTAGCTAGAGAATAAAAACATAGGATTAATCTAGATTGATCAGATGAATATTGATATACTGACTGCAAAAAAATATATAAAAATACAATTGTAATATGATGCAGCTTTCCCTACTGGTGGAGATGTCATACTTTTCCAAATGCCATGTCCCAGGTTACCATTATCATTTTTTAATATTAATGAGCCAAATAAAGGTCCCAAAATAAAGCATTGCATTAATTTGACGAAAATTCTGAAAACAAACTTTGTTGAGGAGTTATTTATAAAAGAAATACAATGAAAAATAGATTAAGCAGAATATCTATTGTAAACATTTTTCTTATTTGTAATTCTGTGAGTGAAATTTGGTGTGCTTTTATTTATCAGTACATAATTTTCTTTTTATCATAAGTCAAACTTTTTGGTCAAAGATTTACATTAATTTTTTTTATGTCTTTTATATACACTATATAAACATTAAATCTGATGAAAAGAATCAAATAGTTACTCATTCAAAAAATCATGTGACATTTAAGTAGCTTTAGCTCTTGAGTTTGCAATTCATCATTGAAGCTTGAACCAGGAACCTTTAGCTCCCGATTCCTTCATTCTATCATTGCTCTAAATTGCATGTGACCTTTCAACATCACAAGTGACAGGATGAGCTTTGATAAAAAAAAATTTACTTCTTGAATCCACCATTCTCTCAATGCAATAAACTCCATGTGACATTTCAATATCTGAATTGATGGGTTAAATTCTAATCCATGGATCTTTAACTTCTAAACCTATAACTAGCCTTTGAACTAAAGTTACTCCAGTAATTGTATATAATATTGTTTGGAAAATCATAGACTCCAGTAATTGTATATAATATTGTTTGAAAAATCATATAATATTTGAGTACCTTCATGCCATATGGAGCATTCAACAGTGTCATTAAAATAATCCAAATTGGGTTGATTTTTTTTTTTTTTTACATTATTCAGCTGAAAATAAATCTGGGACTTTTAGCACCAAGTCCACTACTTTGTGTTAATTCACTCAAAATGCTAAATCCAATTACCATAAGCTTATGTTAGAATAAAATAAAAGAATTTACATTCTACAAAATTATCAAAACCATTAGCAACTTAATAACACCTACAACATTCATTAGCAAATGTTTTAACAGATTGCCATTTTTTTGTACACAACGTTAGCACCCCACAACTAAAACTGTATATAAATTTTTATCTAATATTTATCTTTCAAGTTTCGTGCATATAATTAAAATACTTTTGAAAACAGAAAATAAATATTAAATAAAAAATAAATCTTGACTCATTAATAAAAAACTTCAATTTTATTTAATATCAATTCCTATAATACTAGATCACTAAACACAATTGCTCTAAAAATGAATAAAATTAGCTAAAAAATATAGTTCACAAAAAAAAAAAAAATAATAGTGAATTTTACTGAATATATAATTACATTGTTAATTGCTTAGGAGGTTATGTAATATTTGTGCATCTAAGTAGCAGATTAAACAAAATAGTTCTGTTCAACTATGATTAGCTGTGTTGTTGTTTTTCCACTTACTTAATTGAGAATTAATCCAGATTCTGACACCAAATTAACAGGAGAAAAAATAGATAACTTTTTGAAAGGTCATGTGATAGAGAAGCATCAAAATACTAGATTGAGTTTTTGATCCAAAAACCTTTAGCTTTCAAGCCTGTCATTCAACTACAGATAAAAAAAAATTAGTAATACTAACAATTTGTATGTACAGTTTGTGATATTTGTTTGCAGCTTTTGTTATAAATACTGACAACTCATGAATAGTAGTAACGTGTGTTTTTAATACACATCTACATACATATATATTAAAATGTGTATGTTTTAGTGAATTCAAATAAAGGATGTTTTAAATAATTCATATTCATTCCTCTGGTTATTATTGTTTTAGTCAACTATTCATATAAAACTTGAAAATGTTAACAGGATTGGTTATTTTCTGTTGGTAAAAGTTGATAGAATTTATGATATATTTATCATATTATAAATATATATCTTTTATAGCCAATGTTTGGGGTTTAATCACTTGCATGTTATATAAAAAAAACTATAAAGTCTAAATGCAATTAGCTATTTAATTATAAGATGTGATATGTTGGACTATTTCCATCATTTATGAGTGAATTTTGAATGTATAGAAAATTTTAAACTTTATTTAAACTTTCAAATACAAACAACTTGTTAGTAATAACACACAAATAGACAATACAGATTAGTAATTACACGTTTCGAGTAGTATTATTCTCCACTCTTCTTCAGGTGTTGCTGGCCTATATGCACAGTGACAATATTCACTTAGAAGTTGAACTCCTTTCGATTCTTGAATATCAAATTTAAGGCAAACACTCTATCAACTGAGCTATTCTGTCAAAGGCAACATATAGTAGAAATTTGTTATATTTATATATGAGGGATGGTTCAAATCCTCCTGAGTCCTTCAATTTTTTTTTAAGACAAAAGCTATTTAATTATTTTTTCTTAGTCCAATAGCTGCACTCTATTCATGATTAATATTTCAATCATTCAACTGAAATTGAAGGATAGTCTTTAGATTATTATTGGCTAGTGATGTTTTGTGATCACATTTTGCACTAAAAAACAAAAAATTAAAATATATTAAATTTTTTTGTTAATTTTAAATTTTTTCAATGTACATTTTTTTGAAACACAGACAATGAAATCACAGATACTGATAATTATAATTCATAAAATAAAATAAAAACCTGGTATATTTAGAAATTACAATACAAGAATTGAGTAAAATTAAATTGTTAGAAATTGAAATTATATAAATTATAAAAACAGTACCCACTTATTGAAGTGGATACTGAATCTAAAATAATTAAAAAGTCAGATATTTTTTAAATTTTTAACATAATTATTTAAGAATAGGATTTTGTAGTCAATTAATTTATCAATTAAATTCAAAGAGTGAAATTTACCTCTTCACAAGATGTTTTGTTTATCCAATCATAAAACTTTGTTTTCAAATTACTTTTTTAAAAATCAATGCACTGATAATATTAATACATCTTTATTGTAATGGTATTTTGCTATTCGAAGATGGCATTTGCTTACATTTATACTGTGATTTAAACACAGAAGCAAAATATTTAAAATACATACAAGTTAAGAGAAATATCAGGAAATGATGTTATACAGAACATCTTTCTGACAAAGCACAAAGTAAAAATAATTTCTCGCTCAATTAAGATTTATGATATATTTTGATATGTTACAAAAAAAAAAATCTTAAACAAATATGATGATAGCACAAAATAAATATTTATTTAAAAAATAAATATTATCAGTTTTGTGAGATAGCAGTAAATTGTCATAAAAACAGGATAATTACTGTCTTGCTAATTGTTCATAAACATTGGAATAGAAGTTCCAGTTAAAATGGGGTTGATGCGATCCTTATTGCACATTATTTCTTTAGCATGTGACGAGAACAGTATTGAAGCATAGATTAAGAAATAAACAGGTGTTTATAAATATTAATACTATAATATTATATATCTATATTAAATAAATATAATAATTTCTAATCATAAAAAAGAATATTAATGATTAATAGTGAAGTTATTAAAAGATAGCATCAGCATTAGATAAATAGAAAAACAATAGCAATGGATATTAGGAAATTGTATGAATATGTGATTACTTGAGATAACTGATAAGGCATGGTTCATGTTGAAATGCATCTTAAGAATCGTTTATATTTTCCCTTTGCCTGTAACAATGTGTTTTTAAAAAAGAATTAAATGTATAATGCTATTTAAAAAATTTCTTATATGTGTGTAATAGCATTAATGATGAAGTGTTGTTTTAAAAGCATTCCATTAATAATTCAATTTAGATAATATGATTAAGATTAAAAAGAATATTTTTCCCCACTAATTATCAAATTAAAACCTTGATAACAATGAGATGTCTCTATTTTATCTTTCAAACTTGTTTTAAATTCTATTTTTGGAAATATGCTGTTTCAATAAGTAATATGTGCTTTAAGAAAATGTTCAAAATTTTTTAACACACACTTGTATTACAAATATGCTTTAAATAGTTTTTAGGTTTTATTTTTTTAAATATGCTTTTATTTAAATAAATATTTCTCAAATTCTTTAAGATATTCTTAATGACTAAATTATTAACAAATGTAATTAATCATGTTTAAACAATTTTATTGTATATATATATATTTATTAAAAAAAAAAAAAGAAGTCAAAATTTTGTATAAAATTTGGATATTTATTTAAGCAATACACAGACACACATTTTAATTATTTATCAAATTATATTCTGAGCTTGCATATTGTAATATAGAAGCTGCAGTAAATACAGTTCTAAAGATGAAATGTATTTGTATATATATAAATTATAGATAAGAATTTTACAAACCTTACTGCTATAATAAAATCTCTTTCACAATTCTCTAAAACCAGTAAGGAAAATATCAATCACAAAATTGCCAATTGCCAAATGTATGTTTAGGTGATTCAGTCAACTAGGTTGGCCATAAGCTATTTACCAGGGAGAGGGGAATCCTATGTCTGATTATAATTTAACAAATTTTCATCCATATGAAATAATGGACTTAACTCGAAAATGCATTATCACTAAACCATAATATCTTTATATTTATATATATATGTTAAATAACAAGTTACCCATTAAAAATATACCATATATATAAATCTTAAATTATAATAATGGTTAACAATAACAAAAATAATATGTAAATTAAGCAAAAGTATTTTTGATTACATTGTAATTATTAACAATTGAAGCCATGTAAACAAAACAAAAAAAAAACAAACAGATATTACATTATTTTCCGAGAAGTGTGCATATCAATATTAGCAGATTGTCTATTTATTACATATTCTTTAAATTGGTTTATAAAAATAGTCTCTTTAATTTTTCTTTTTTTCATGATGTCTTTCTTTATTTACTATTTCTATGTGATCTGGGTTAAAGATAAATTTCAAATTTCTAAGAAGTTTCATAGTCAAAGAAAACTGAGGCGTTTATTTTGGAAAATAATATATCTACCTTTTTTCTTTTTGTTTACATGACTTCAGTTGATAATGATTACAATGTAATTGAAAGAATTTCTGCTTAATTTATATATTATTATCATTTACCATTATTATAATTTACATATATATATAATCATAAGAAATCAGTCATCACTTAGACAATCCCCATATAGATAACAATCAACAATCTCAAACTGTTGTCAAGGCAACCTCCTTTTAACATCATTAAAAAAACCAGTCAACACTTAGATAATCCCAATATTAATAACAATCACAAATTTCAAACTGTTGTCAAGGCAATGTTTACAATAAAAGTGGAATATATATATATGTCAAACTTTCTGCACTCACATCTTTGACATCATCTACTTTAGATAAATACATTAATGATTATTATTAATCACTTATTAGGCTTGAATTTATCACATTATTCCCAACTCAGACATAAATTTTAAACACAGTTAAAGATTAAGACATTTGGTTTTTTTTAAAATTATTATTATACATATACACATCATATCATTTAACTCTTTCATTTGTTATTTTCCATATGAATTATATTTTCTAGATATACTTAAAATTTCTATTTCATTATACATTTTTGAAAAACAGCACTCTTCAATTGGTTTTTGATAATATTGAACAAATATTGAATCCATCCATCTTGGAGATCATTAATCTTATTAGATCTTTTTATTCATATGTTTCAGAAATATGTTTTTCAGCATAACACCAGTGTTCCACTGAGCATGCACTGGAATATTAACTATTCAGTTCCAATGTGTCACCATGATTCTGGTATACTCTACCAAAAGTGCCTGGCAAATTGTTAGTTGTAATCAATATTTTTTCAATTTTTGGCTGCTCTGTTTATCACAATTTATATGTGAAGAATAATTTTTAATAATCTATAACAAAACTAAAATTAAGATAAGGGTTTTATAATGGAACTCTACAGAACTGTTTCAAAATACTTACTTAATAATAGCTTAAAATCTATGAATTAACTTCTTGCCTAATGCACTATTGAAATTTTCACATCACATTAATAACACAACAATGATATAATGTGAAAATATCAGAAATGCATCAAAGTGCACTAGGCAAGAAATTAATTAATAAAATAAATTTATGCTACTGTGTACTAAAAATATTTAAAGATTAACAGAGAGTCTCCTACTATAAAATTCTCTAACTTTGCATATTTGTATGATTATGTGCATGAGAATAAAAAGATTAATGTTTATGGAGACTAATTAGTGAAGCTTCTACCCTACAATGGGGGTTTCATAGCTTTTAATTATGCTATATATATATATAAACAAATTATTTCTCAAACAATATTTAAAGTATATCAACCAATAAAATCACATACAACAAACTTTTACTAATGTTGCCATCCTTTCAAAATAGCTATCACTCAGCTCCTCAGAATGATATTTCATAGTTTAAATACCACTACTCTTCAACCAGCCTAGTAGCACCTTAATATAACATAAAAATACTTTTAACTACTAAATTTCAGACCAATAAATATTAAAGCATGAAATAATTATGACACATCATTTTTAAATATTAAACTTTTAAATATTTAAGTAACCTAGCCTAATATAAAGTTGAAAACATTTACAAATTAATTATTTTAAATACTAGTCAAAATTGATAAATCATCTATATAATCCTCTACCTAGATAAAGTCTGCTTGACACTATTTTACCATAACATTTAAAAGTTTAATAATTAAAAAGATCACATTGTAATTATTTCATGCTTTAATGTATAACTGATATGATGTTGGTATACAAGAGAAAGGACTTTGTGTATTATATTGAGATGTAAGGAATTACACATTGTTCTGGAATAACTCATCGGTTAGCATTTTATTATGTATGGATTTAAGATGGATATGATTTAAATTTTGATAATTTATACCATCAGTTTAGCATTAGAAAATTTGGTTTAATATAATCCCATAAACACTGCACAAAAATGAATAACTTACAATGGTCCTGTAAATCCAGGAGCACAAATACAAGCACCACTGATATGATTGCATGTGGCACCATTCTCACAGTGGCAAGGGAGCAGGCATAAAGTTCCATAGAAGCCCTCATTACACGGTTCATCACAAAATGCACCTTTCCAACCTGAAACATTTATATTTTTTAATTATAATATTCATAATGATAATAAATTTGACAGTGTTCTACATTTAAGAATATTTTACCTGGTGTGCATGTGCATTTTCCATTTGTAGGATCACATGATCCATTATTACGGCAGCTACAATCATTGTTACAACTAGGGCCCCATTTATCTGGAGGACAAGCTAAAAAAGACAAAGAGAAATAATAATATTGTTATATATAAATATCATACTTCCCTAAATTGACTACCATTTAGTTCCAAGCACTTCCTTGTTGAAACCTGACACTATGGATAATGTATGAAATACAAGTTTAATATATAAACACACACAATTAAAATTTTAAAATGTACACATTTGAATATCAACAAAAGTATATATTTTTTATAAACAGAATATTACATTTACATAATATGAATAAGATAGTACAGCAATAATATGATGACTGAATGTTCAAAAGAGATATTGGCTGACTGAAAGGTGATTAACAATCGTGCTCATTTAGGAGGGCATAAATGAGATTTATATAGCCAAATTTATGGATTTCTAATTTTTTTTATCACTTTTTCAAAGTGTGGTTGATTGAGACCATAGATAGTGAATAGATAGTTTATATACTCCACTGGAATCAAATATATATGTGCCCAATCAAATCATTTCTTAATGCTCCTAAACCACATTTCATAATCTTGTAAAATAGTGAATCAGAAAAACGGATGTTACACTGAAGTATATATATATATTCAATTTTTTTGATTTGATTTATCTCAACTTCACCATAATGTGAATCATTTTCCAACATAGAAAAATCAGATTATCTTCTCTCACAATCAATGCATTCTACAAACAATTTACTCTTCAGATATAGATTTCAACACAAAATAGAGATTGGTTTACATCTAGTAATAATTTGCATAATGATATAAACAATTTTATGAAGAACTTTTATATCTCAGATCAAATAGGATTTGAATACCTGAATCTTCCCAACCAGATATGGCAGCTCAACTACATAATCATAATTTAACAAGGAAAGATTGGATATAATATCTGTAAAAACAATAGCAAACTCTCTATATTGTAATAATAATCAATAAAGCAAGTCATATATAGCATGACATTACTTTATAAAAAGCTTGTATTTACAAAAATGCAATATAAAGAGCATACCAATAGCTCAAACAAGCTCTTATTAATAAGTGCTATTGTTTTAACAGCTTGTGTAAGCACAGGAAATGGTTTTCATGTGATATTTTACTAGTTTGATATCATATCTGATGAAAAAAATTCAGATAGTTATATCTCTATCTCATCTAAGTAATGGATGTTCTTTAAGAAATATAAAAATAAAAGCAAAATATAATGCTAGCTGAAATCTATAGAAAATATTTTAAACATCCCATAATTATAATTTTCAGCTATACTCCCTCTTTAAATAAAAGCTTGAATTTTGCAGCCCATTCAAAAGGCATCTCTTGAATATATACATATATTGAAATTCAAACTAATTTAAATAAGCAATGATCTTAAATTGCAAATAAACAAAAAATGTTTAATTTTAAATTCAAGCTTTTCTTTATTTAAAGGGGAAGTGTGGTTGAAAGAATATAGTTTTTCTAAGTATATTTAAAATTAAACATATTTGTTTATTTGCAATTTAAGATCACTGCTCACCCCTTACTTAAATTAGCTTAAATTTCAATATATGAAACATTGTTGCTTGCAAAATTCAAGCTTTTCTTTATTTAAAAGGAGAGTGTGGATGAAAAAATATAGCTAAGAGGCATTTAAAAATAATTCATAAAATATGTACACAGTGAGAGAAGCCACTAGTCCAAAGTAAAAGTATGGAGAGCAAAAAATACTAGACATTTCAATTTTTTAAAAAAATATATTCAAATAATGTTGTGCCAATATAGTATTTTGCAAGTAGTAAATCAAATGGTTTATCTCTCAGACATTTAAAAGTTTGAGCAATGGAAGTGAGCTAAGTGCAGCACATGGACCAGAGCTCTAGTGCTGTCATTCCAGTTATGCACAACATTAGTCAGTGATCAATGTGATACAGTGACAGGTTAAAAAATGATAATTTTTTTTTATGAAGCTAATTTCAGCCACAAAAGCAGATAAAATATTTGAAAAAGTGAAGATAATAGAATGACTATAATAGTTTCACTGACACAGAGCAAAGTTTACAGAAGTTATACAAATTATTCAAAATACATATAGGATGCAAATTGTTAAAAGATCATTTAACAATAAATGACTGAAAAACATTGAATTATTATCAACAAATTTTCTAATTAAATTAACTGTTTCATTAAAAAAGGAAAAAAAAAAAAGTACAAAAATAGGTTTTAATGAAATGACCCCAAATGAGATGGCCATTATTATTTAAATGAAAGTATTGGAAGAAACTGATACATGTGACTTTGCACATAAGTATTTACAGTAAAGTAGAACTCAAATGTCATGATCATCATGAATATGACATTAAACATTAGTGTCAGCAAGTCTTCACTTAAGCCAAAAAGCATTAATAGTAGCTGGAAAAAAACTATATGGTGGAGAAGAGCTTATTTGTGAGCTCTTACTATAACATTTATAATACAAGTTTGTTAAATTAGGTCATGTGACATGATTTGATTTCTTTGTAATTCTAGTTTGATATTCTTTAATGTATCATATACTCTATCTAGATTTTCTTTTTTCTTTTTTTATAATTCATATATTGTGAATATATAGCTATAGACTATAATATCTTATAAAGACAAGCATTCTTTTATATGTGCACACTCATTTATCCTCTTTTAGATTTATATAAAATTTATTTTTATAAAATCATGAAAGTGAAATAGACTGAATACATGCTAATAAATAATCTGTCCCATGTGTATGAATGTGAGAAACTAATAGTTAGAGAATTCATATAGAACAAAAACATTTATTATTATTATTAATAAATATAGTTTGTAAGAGAAAAGTGGTTATTTGATATAAATTCAAGAATGACCAAAATTATACATAAGTAATAATTGTTTGACAATTAATGGTCATTCATAGATATTTTATTAATTGCAATTTGTAAAAATATATCATTTTTTTCAAAATTAATTAATAATTCAACTTTAATGGCATAAAAAAGAGAAGAGTATCTTTCGTTTGTTCATTAGTAGCAATAGAATTTTACTTTTTTATTATTGTAATCAAAATTGGGGTAATAAAAAATTCAACTCATGTTATATATAAAAAATGTAAGTGAATATTTTTATTTCATTCATTGGCAGCAGAATCTCTTTTTCCTTATTAAATTGATCACAGTTGAAAAGATTATTAAAGGAGAGCAGCAAACTAAACTTTATTAATTATAGAATTGTTAATTATAGGACACCCAATATTTTAAATACAATTAAAAATAACAATTCAAATAATATATACTTTATAAAAACATCTTTAACAGCAGAAAAATTAAATACATCACAACAAAATGAGTTTTTTTTGAGTTGCATAAACATATGATAAAAATCATTGGTATATAGTTTTATCGAAGTATGTCAAAATTTTCTTTGCTTAGATATGTCAAAGAATAGAGAAAAGTTTGTTCTCACAATACTTTAGTATTTATGATACAATCTGAAAACCATGCTGTTAGAAACCAATGTATTAAGGGCTTTTTCATTAAAATCTTCAATGATTACAACAAGAAATTTGTTAAGATTATTAACAACATTAACAACTTACAGAGGATAAATAATTAAAATATGCACAACCAATCAAATGCTCTGCATGATTTAGTGCAGTATAGAGTTCAAGATCCATGAACTGTAGCTCAGTTCTGCCATTTCCAATGCTTGAAAATTCATATAAATTCTTGAGCATAAATCATACATTTATTTTATAAATAAACAAAGATTAACTAATCCTAAACTTTTTGGAAGAGTTTATGAAAAAAGAGAAAGAAAATCATGATTATATTTTCTTTTTTTAATAGTTTCTAATTCATCATGCCATGTTTTTTTTTTCTGTTTAATAATGACATCATATTACAATTAACTACAAGTTAAGATAGAGGTCGCCAATATCTTTTTAATTTAAACCTTACACTATACAAAGTTAATAGACAGCCGTTTTTTTCCATGTATTTATATAAAAAATGGTATAAATGTGTAAAGAATATATTATGGGGATATAATTATGAGGGATGAGAAATGGGAATAAATAAATTAGATTAAAAATAAAAATTAGAATTGTGGAAATAAATAAAAATAAGTATGTAAGAATAAAAAATGTATCCTAAAGACAGTTTATTATTATTTAGTACACAGGAAGAAGCTTTAGAAATGAGGGGGGGGGGCAAAATGGAATAAGAATTTGAAATATAGTTTGAGGGGATGGGAGAGAATTGGAATAAATTGTATAAAGGGGGGGGGGATTTAAAAGTAAATAGAGTGAAAAAGATACAATATTTTATGGAATTTTTGTACATATCTTTGTAATGAAATTAAGAATATGATATCTTTGTAATGAAATTAAGAATATGAGGACAAGATAATGGAAATATTGAAACAAGTTAATGATATAGGAGGAAGAAAGAAATAAACACACTGTAAAAATAACTGGCTAATAAAGAATAAAAATCAGATGAACTTATTGGGAAATATAAAAAGTTTGATGGAAGGGAATATATAATTTGGTTATAAGAGTCCAAAGAAACTTCTGGCTTCATTTAAAGGGAAGTCATTTTATATCATATTATATAAAATTTATAAAATATAAACTAAATAAGAAAAGATACACTTACAGGAACTGCAGGTGGCTCCTCCATATCCAGATAAACACTCACACTGTTCTGGTGCAATACATTGGCCATGGATGCATTGGTTAGAACAAACAGCTAAAAGAATTATGAAAATAATTTAAAAAATTTATATTAAGGAATAATAGAAATACATAAAAAGACAAATACACACACATATATTAATAACAATTAATAATAATAATATAGAATGAAAGAACCAGAGAGCGAGATTATTTATCCATTCTTTTCTACATTGCTCTCACATGTGATGGGGAAATACAATATATATATATATAATCCTTGCTGTAATCTAATACATATTACTAGAAATATATTAAAATATCATAGATATCTTATTAAAGTTTAATATATAATAATATTATAAATTACATCTTCCAAAAACTTTAAACAAAGAATCACAAATTAGACTAAGGCAAAGTTTTGGAGGTCCGACTTTTCATTACTTTGCAACAGCAAAATCTCATACATTAATCAACAATTAAATAAATGTGTGTGTATTTATATATATTGGTTTTGTGGAAAAATAAATATTTGCCTACTATCTTTAGTCCCCATCATCTTAATTTACACCAGATTGAATAAATTAATTTTTTTTTCAGTTCTTGGATTTTTTTTTCAGGTTAATCTAGCATCATCCATTATTGATTAGGAAATAGATATTTAGCTATGTGAGCAGCTGTTGGAAAAATATGCTGCAGTGGCTATTTATAAGCTGTTTTACTTTTTTAGCTATACCTGTATATAAGATAAATTCTTAGTAATTTATTTAAAGATATTAAGGATTCTAATTATAGATAATTATTTATAATAAGTTATATATAAATTTCATCCCTACAAAAATACTGCACAGATTTAATTCAATTTTAATATCCAACATTCCAATATAAACTATAATATTAAAAGCTTAGAAAATGTATTTAGTATATATGTATGTAGATACAATACAAGTATATACATTATACAAATGTTTAAATTAACTGTTCAAACAAAGTTTAAACAAAGCAGCCAATCAAATTGACCATAACATACACTTTCCACTATTGACATCAAACTAAAATAACCAATCAATTAATTTCTCAAGGGCAAGTGTTTCATGGTTGCAATACACTCATCAGCTGATTATTTTAGCATGATTTCAAAAATGATAAGTGTATATCAACAATAATTTGATTGGCTAGTTGTTTTAATGTTATTTGAGATTATAATTTACACACTAATTCCAGTTTAACAATATGCATGTTTGGATTCTACATAAATTATACTTTTCAGAATTTAACAATATTTAGATGCTGGTATAAAAACAGAATCATAGTATATATGTATGTGGAACCAGTATTTGATACATGTGAATGTATTTGTGTTACATATTTTGATGTATATAATTGAAACTCTTTTTAAATTTTTTATTCTTTATCTTTCTCTTTTTCTTTTTAACTTCTGGAGTTAGAATAGCCATATTTTTTTTACAAATAGCTGCTAATAAAAAAATTTAATAGCCTTTGCTTTAATATTATTCATTTCAAACATATGAATAAAAGACATCAGAAACAAAACAAATGATCTGTAAGGATGCATTTCTGTATATCAATATCATCAGTAGACTATTTTCTCACATACTTCATTATTTATCCATCATGTTTTGACAAGATAATATATATGCAACAATTCTTTTATAATTTTAATGATAATTGTCTTTCTTTTTTTAAAAAAATATATTAATTTTATTAATAATTATGTGTTATTTTAAAGATTATTATATTATTGATATAGACATAGACACTAAACTTAATTAAGAGTCAATATATATATATATCTTTTTTATAAACTGCAAACAACTAATGTCACTGGTCTAGCAAAAATGAATATTGGGGTTATTTGCCTTTTTCTAAAGTTCTTATTTGCTTGCTTGAAGCAAACTGTATTAAAACAGACATTTTCAAATATAGATAGTTAATATTACATGTGAGTGAAAAAAAAAAGAAGTTAAAATAATATTATAACATAAGTGCAGTTTATAAAAAAAAAGAAGTTTAGACTCTATGTTAATAATATAACAATCTCTAGTGTAATAAATAATTAATAAAATTAATATATTTTGTTTATATATACATATTAATTATATAAAAAAAGAAACAATGCATATGGAGCATTTTAAATACATATATTAATTAAAAACAGCTAATACTTTCTGGGGGTAAAAATTCTTAATTCCTGACCAAAATCTAAAAAAAAGAAAATCAAGTTTTGCCTGGAAGATTTGAACTCAGCTTGTACTACTGTTGCAACATAGATTTTTCAAATATTGAACTGTACATATAATATTTAAACACACACACACAATATACATATATATATGCATTTCTTAATACTGAATGGATAGAATGACAAATATATCAGATAGGTTCACAAAATATAATCTAAATTTCCGTTAGATAATTTATAGTTGATTTGCTGGAAGGCAATTTAAGCTTCAACTATTTATCTTTATTTTGTACACGATCATCTAAAAGTGATAAAGTATATTGGTTTTTGAAGTTAAATACTTTGAAAGTTTATCTCTCATCTACAGAAGTTCATGTCAGAGACTAAAAATCCATAAAGGATGGCCTTTGCAAAACTATCATTGGTCAGAATACAAAAGAATTAAAAAGTAAAAACTTTTTAAAATTATTTCTACAATTTAAAACTGAATACCAATATATATAACAAACAGAATTTTATAGTAATTTTATATATCTGTTTTGATTAATCAGTCGCTTCCAAAAAAAATACAGTGTTTTTGAACTGAGTGACATAGCTGCTAAACTGTATAAAATCCAAAACTTCAAGACCAATTTTTTTACTGATTTCTATCCATCCAAAGATCAACTTTTATTCTGTTTTTCAAGCTAATGACATGAAACTTTTCAACACTTTTAAGGTTTCAAATCCAATCAATTTGCTTGAATAATAGAGGAAGATAAAAGCAGAATAAATAATAAATCTATGGACTTTGGCTTTGATTTGAAGTTGTTTCTGGGTTCTTAAAGAAAATAATAATAAAAATGTGATAAAAATTAATGAATAAAAATAAATTATACTTACGAATGCATTTACCCCCAGCTTCGGTATAACCTTTGCAACATTCATTAACATTTTTCGTGATAGTTCTTACATCTAGCTTTGTACCAGTACGATACGCAATTCTGAAAAAAATATATATCTTTTTTAAGAACAAACAGATATAGATAAAATATGTAGGACTATTTCCATCATTTACCATTCAATGTTGAATGACTAGAAAATTTTAAACTTTATTTAAATTTTTCCATCTACAAACAACTGTTAGTATAATACACAAGTTGGTAAACAACCAGGTTAGTAAATAACACAGGTTAATTGATTGCACAATGTTTCAAGTCGTATTAGTCTCCATTCTTTTTCAGATGTCCTACATACTATCACATATAAGTAAAAACAGTATTTTCCCCACCATTTTTTTTTCTCCTTGACAATTTTTTTTTTTATATATTTAAGACAATTTTTGACATAGTCTAATGCCTAAATTTCACTCTCCTTTCTGCAGCTATCTTGAGTTCATAGTTTCCTTTTGTATTTCTATGTATCTTAAATTTTCTCTTCTGTTTTTCTGCAGCAGTGCCCCCCTCTCTCCTCATCCAATACGTCTTGAAAAAAAAATACCCATATTTTACATATAATAACAAAATGAAGAATAACTTACTATTTGTTTTTATTGTCCAATTTTTTTAAAAATTTCCTTTTTTTTTTTGTCAAACTTAAAAACATCTCTATTTTTTCTACAAAGATAAGTAATTGTAAACAAAGTCTTTATAAAGATTTTGGCTTAACTGATCACAATCTTTAGATTAATAATTTTTACATCATTACTATTTAATAACTGAAATACAACCTTATTATATATCTGTATCGATATATGTAATATATAGGATATATGAGCACAGACTTTCACATGATCCACCACTCACCACTTCATCTCATATTGCTAATACACTAGAACACATATATGTCAAAAAGATAAATAATCACCAATATACAGATTTCATGCTAAACTAGCAATCATTGGTCCAGATTATCACCTCTACACATGTATGCAATAAGTGCCCAGATATATATTAAGATAGCCAATCTTCATACTTTAATGGACAGGCTTCAATCCACTCCACACTCCAACTCTTCAACCATACATTTAATTGAAAATCTGATGATGGAAAGCTAAAAGGTCACCCTGAGACTGACAATTATGTGAAACCACTTCTTTTCTTCTCTTATACTTTTAGACTTTTAACATATCTATTATTTCTTTGCTTTTAAGTATATGCCAATTCAACATTTTCTTCTTTTTTTATAAATTATTTATACTTATTTTAACACATCAATTGTTAACCTTCCATCTTAATTTCTATTATTTTCCCAATCTAAAAATTAAAACCTGATTTTTTTCAAATGCTTTTACTAATAATTAAGTACAATATGAATTCTGACACAAAATTTATTGTAATAAGTTAAAATTATAAGCGTTTATTGTCAATTATGTAAATATATTGATTGCTTTCCATTTCACTACATACTCTTTAATCATATGAATAAAGACATCTGCAAAAGACATGATTTTCAAGATGGATTTCACATTAAATTAGCACTCTGAAGTTAGTCCAGGCCACCATATTTTATATATCATCATTAGTCTTACTTAGTATTTATCAATATCAAATTATTACAGTTAAATCTGAAAGGTAATAAACTTTAAACACCTATCTTTTTCTGGATAAATATCTTAATGATTTATCAGGTTAGAAATTATCTTATCAATCCCATATAAAAAAAAAAAAGAAATGATGATCATGTGATGTTTAAAGGCTTCAGTCCCATATAGTAAGCAATGCAAGATCAGAATGAAGAATCATCTTTGAGATCATTTACTTTTTCAAATGTCTTTATTTATGTGATTAAAATATATGTAGCAAAATAGGAAGTTATAAGCATATTCAAGATATTACACATAGAAAGAAGTGGAATGGAGATGAATTAACAATTTCTTGTGGTAGACTTTCATGATAATAGATACATCAGGTATAAAATGATATAATTTCTAATCTAATAACTGATTAGTAATAATCACAAAGTTATTTATCAGTGAGATGTCATAATCATGAATGTGAAAAATTTGGTCCTGAATTGTAATAAAAATTAAATACAATGGGTACAAGTTTGTTTGATAGATGCTGAGTGGAAAACAGACATTTATAATTGTTGTATGAGGTGACAGGACAAAGATAAGAGTATATTTAATTACATTTCTTTAATTAATAACTATGACAATACTTCTACATTTCCTGAATATCTAAAAAAGACTGGCCATGACTTCATCCCCTCCAACCCCAGAATTGTAGAAATGATTGTAAAAATAAAAATAAAAAAGCTATATTTTATCAATGGCAATAATAATGCAATAAACAGACATGACACCTGCTTTAATATTTTTAAAAACAGTCAACCTAACTCATTTGCATTTAATTTTCACATCTTAAGTCTAATACAAACAATACTGCAGTTTTCAATATGGCTATGATTATGAGGCATGGAACCTTGAAAGCGCTCAGCCTTAACTGAGTGATTAATATTTTTCAGGCATATAGCTTCTGCAACTTGCACAACATATGTGCTTTGTAGATTATTAATTAATGATATTAAAATGTATATATATATACAATAATTAGTTTGCAAAAACTGACAAATACAACATTACATACTTGCTAGTTACAATATTTAAGAATATGAATTTCAGCAAAATTGGGTGTAAACAAAGGTGGAAGCATGTACAGAACTCCCAATAAATGGAGTGCAGGGGGCTATATATAAATTCTGTTTCTAACACTTTGTTTCACAGCCTATATAATAAATGCTTAATTATTTGGTATGGCACCATAATAACTGCTGATTAGCCTGTGGTAGCGCAGTAATAATTATTCACAAGATGCTATCCTATAGTCACATGATAAGCAGCAACCTATATGGAGAAATGAATTGTCTTTTTATTATGATTGGTATGTGGCTACATTGTTTCCTGTGTGTTAATTGGAATTATTTATTTGTTTTTTTTTTTTAAACCTTTTCTATAATGGTAAGAAGATTAGACTACTGGGTCTAAACACAATCAAGTTTTCAGTAGAATTTGATATATTTTGAGAATTGTTTGAGCTAGTTAGGAGAATCAAATTAGGTGAATGGTTACTGTGTAGTAAACAAGGCAAAACTCTCTTCATACAGTAGTGCCACCCTGTGCTAAACAGAGTAATCAATGGTTGCCAGAAGGCTTGTGCATAAAATCCCTATCTAATGCCTACTCATCCAATATCCCTAGACTAGTTTCTGGCTTGTGGCCATCATCAGTGAGGAGCTTTGGATCTGAGAGCAACTCTCCAGCAACCACCTTTTATCTGTACTTGACTACAAAACTATGAGAATGAAATTGAAAACATAAAAAATATTTTCAATCTAACCTCAATAGCTTATATAGTCATATAGGTGTGAACTCAATTCAGCACCCATACATTTTGGTGTCTTTGGCTCTTTAACAACCATAGAGCCAAAGACACCAAAATGTATGCCCATATGACTATATAAGCTATTGAGCTTAGATTGAAAATATTTTTTATGTTTTCAATTTCAGTCTCATAGTTTTGTAGTTAAGTACAGATAAAAGGTGGTTTCTGGAGGGTTGCATTAGATCCTAAGATCTAGGTGCAGTGCTCTCAGATCCAAAGCTCCTCACTGACGATGGCCACAAGCCAGAAACTAGTCTGGGGATATTGGATGAGTAGGCATTATATAGGGATTTTATGCACAAGCCTTCTGGCATCCATTGATTACTCTGTTTAGCACAGGGTGGCACTACTGTATGAAGAGAGTTTTGCCTTGTTTATAAACAATTATGTGCTAGTATGAGATAGTGATCATGTGAAGCTTAGTGGTTTTACTGTGTAGTAACTGGAATTAAAGTGCTTGGAAGCCTTCATGTAACTAAATTACAATCACCTAGATATATAAACAAATTGCAGTACTCCTTATTGATAAAAATTATTGATATATCTAATCATAATAATTCTGAGTTGATGTCTATATTGAAACAGATATTACTGTCCTTCTATCTGTTTCACCTATGCCGGTTTTAAACACTCTTTAGTACACATGTATATATATCCACACAGTGTTATATGCCTTTACACAGCTGTATATATATGTTTACACAGTTGTATGTGTCCACACAGCGATATATTCATTTATACAGTTATATATATAGTCACAGTTTTATATGTATTCAAACAATTGTGTGTTTATTGTCACACGTACAAGCACCTGTAAATGATAATGATATTAATTTTTGTATGGATATATCGCAGCATTTATATAAATATATTGTATAAGGGTTATTTTGTTTAGAAAATGTGGCTAAATATTCTTTAACAAGTTTGGTTTAGGTAAATTATAAATCACATGCGAAATTCACAGATTGGTAATAAGACTATTTAGAATAATTCGCAGGTGAGATCAGATGGTCCCTAGGTTATTGACATTGTTTTAGAGCTCATTCATTACGATTGTAATGAATTTCTTTTCCCAGATCAAACCAGTAAAAATTTGGCAACAAGATAAAAAAAAGAGAGATTAGAATCAAAAGAGACAGACTGCTGTAAAACTTAGAAGTTTGAATTGTGTTTTAAAATAGATAGTCGCTGGCTTTTGATCTAGGGAATATAGATATCACAGATTTTTATTTAGAATAATTCGCAGGTGGGATCAGATGGTCCCTAGGTTATTGACATTGTTCTAGAGCTCATTCATTACGATTGTAATAAATTTCTTTTCCCAGATCAAACCAGTAAAAGTTTGGGCAACAAGATAAAAAAAAAGATAAGAATCAAAAGAGACCTAAGGCTAAAACTTAGAAGTCTGAATTGTATTTTAAAATAGATGGTCGCTGGCTTTTGATCTAGGGAATATAAATATTGCAGATTTTTTTTGAAATTCACTCTTTAGCTTTTTTTTCTGAAAATTGTTGTGGAGACCAGAATCCAAAATGATCGAGTAAAATAATATATTTACTGGCTCTGGAGCCAGATGGCTACTCTCAGTTCCTCTAAACATTCCTTTGAATAGACTTTCCAGCAACCTGCATGGAGAATATGAAGAAATTTAACCTATCTGAAAGGCCACTGAAGATTATGATGCTGTCAGATGCCCTATTCCAACCACTATCATTGATATACGCTTCAAGTCCACTCAAGGAGGCAGAGAGATGGTAATCATTTTTAAAAAAGCTGCGGTATGAACTTTAATCTATAAATTCTTATAACACTTTAAAAAGAACGTTCTATCTAAATTATAAAACTCTTTCAATTTTACCCTCTTATAAAAAGAAACTATCGGTCTGTGACTTTATATATAATGTAAAAGAAAAAAAATCACTTACTTTAATTTTATAAACTGCTGAAATCTTTTATGAATTAAAAGATTTCATATTTTTTTTATACTCATTAAATGTCCGAAATTTATTCTCTTCAATTCCTACAAACTAACGGTCTTGCCTAATTTCAGTAATTTTAATATTTTGTTTAAATGCATTTTGTTATGTTTAATATGTGATAATATGCTCAAATTTCGAAACAATGAAACTAAGTAAGTAATTTATAAAGGAGATAATTGTAATCTTCACTTAGACATTTTAAAAGCCTTGTTTATTTTATTAAATCATTGTTTCGAAATTATAATATTGGTAATAAATGAATGCGCTAACCACTCGTTGTTATCATAGTTATATATATATATTGTAAAATCGTATTTTTTTAAGATTTGTTTAACCGATCTTATATTATAACCTTTGATATTTATTAGTTGGAAGGGGATATATATATATTGTCTAGAGATGATAAAGTATATTTGCTAATGTTTGTATAAGTCCCATCGAATATACTTTCCCTCCTTAATTAAGAATATTTATATGCAGATTCAGGATCTTAACTAGATTATTTTTATGTAGTTTAAGCCCATTTTATTAGCATACTTATAATGCTAATTTTAAGAACTGTTTTGAATTAGCTTGACAGATAAAAGCTATCTGTTTTAGGTGCAATTAATTATATGCATACTTATTGCTTTTTATATATATATTGCGTGCATTGCGGGTGTGTTTTATATAGTACACTTATATGTGTTACGTTTTGCTGCCTCTGACAAGGGTTCACGGTAACAAACCGCCCCTTTATTTAGTTCGGGTTATGGCTATCTTCATTAGAACTGGGGGCGTGAGGACCCAGATTTTTCCATAAAGCCAATCCGACTTCCTGAACTTTATTCACTAGCAGCAAACCGTTGGTCTCAGAGCAAACCGAGCATTTGATGCTGAAACTCTTGAAGAATCACACACTCGCACTGCAAGTTTATTTCTTTAATATTTTATATAGCGCCATAGCGCATATATGTGGACCTAATGGTAACCAGTTCTTTTTCCCATATTAATTAATCATTCAGCTTTAGACTGGAGTTTGAATCTGGGTTATCAGGTTGAATCTGCATGATTCTGAGTTTATTTAGTTGCTCAGTTAATTAGTATATATAACAGTCTTTAAAACTGGCTGTACTCATCATCATCTCTACTAAGGTATCAACTTCTAACTTAAGCAAGTCAAGTTCATAAGATGAGCATATTAAATAATTAGGCATGACCTCTATAACTCACACACACATGTATTGTAATATGTTTAAAAGGGAACAGATGTACTTGATAACAGTTCCAACTATTGTAACATGCTTGCCTGTATTGAATACCTTGTGAAGATTATGCAATCCCTGCCATTATGATATTTTGTGTTAGATCATTTGTTATTGTTTTAATAAATCCTTTTAAATATAAACTGTTGTATATCTTTCTTGCTCAGACTCTAGATCAAACCAAACCACAGTATCTTATCCAATCCATAGTATTTTATCCAATCCACAGTATATTATTAAATGTCACAGTTCATTACTCCAATTTCTTAACGAGTTTATATGCTGTATGTGTATGTCTGGTAGTTAAGATTAATAGAGTGTTAAGTGCTATATATCACTTATTTAGTTAGGTTAGTAACGACCTTGAGTCTTGTGTTTCTTCCTGTTCTATGTCGGCTCGCGGTTAAATGAGGACTGAGTGTAGCCTCAGGAATGTCACTCATAAGGTGTTAAATTTGAAGTACTGGCAGATGAGTTGGAGTTTGGTCGGATTAGAGGTCTCAACCACCTTACTCCGGTCAGCTTAGGTATATTTTGCTTGGGCTCTGAATTTTGTTGCATGAGTGTACAAATCTGACTGTTACGATATATATAATTCAAATGTAGAGATTTCAATGAAAAAGTATACTTCAAAATGATGTTTTTCAGGAAAGATGGTAATTATTTTTAGGATGATTGGCAAATAATTTGAATATTTTATAGACTTAAATAAAGGAGAAGATTTAGATGATTTTGCAGAAGCATTTCAAATATTTTCTCCAACCATAAAAGAAGTAAAACTTCAAAATATTCTCAATATATCAATCACATGTCACTAGCACATATCAACATTAATTCAGTTTCTCACATGCCCTTCTGAGAAATAATTTATTAAAAGAAAAGTGATGTTTAAATATAGATTTATTTATTTTATAAAAGAGAATGGAAAATTCTAAGGTATTCAGAGAGAGAGAGACAAATTTTACAATTTATTTTTCTTGTGTACATTTATCATTTTGCTTATTTGTTTGTTATTAAGATTACAAAAAATTAAAACTGTTTAATATACTAATAGAGTAGTTCTCTTCATCTTACTTCTGAATCATCTACTGGAAGCTTCAGCAATTGATGTATACTAGATGATATTTCCAGATCAGGTTTTGGATATTGTTTATATTACAGTAGGCTTAATATATATATATATGGAATTAACGTACTTATCCATCTGACCGCCATCTTTTAATTCTTTTATGTCAAGCTAATAACCTACATTTTTTAAAAAAAAAAACTATTTAAGATCTTAACCCATGTTATTTGCTTATATAGTTATGTATGTGTGACATCCATTAACTATATATTTTAAAGACATCCAGTCTTCTTTCACAATTTGGATAAAATGGTTAGCATTAATAAAATAAGACACATGCTTAATTGAGATTACTAAAATATATAATTTATGTAGATGTCAGAAATAAGTAGAGAATGTCCAAGGGATTATTTGTTGGTAAAGATGTAAAATCTCACATGATCTTATATCTCATTTCATCAGAGATTAATTTCATATTGGAAAAGGTGATTAATCTATACATACAAATCATGCAGCAAAAGTAGAATAAATGCACCAGACTGGATGTAGTATCATAAAACAAAAATTGTTGGATGTTATAATCTAAACCATTGTAAAATATGACTATCTTTCTACGAATCATAACAAATGTTCAGGAATAAAACAATCCCATTTACAGACAAAATCCATATTATAATGTTCAGGTTGACCAACTGCTGTGTTTTCAAATAATATAAAGACAATATAATCAAAATTATATATACATATTGTAACAGGCACATATGCCTTTACATTATTTTTTTTAAAATTAAACATGAAAAATAAAAGTTCACAAATAAAAACTTTTTTTTTTTTTAAGAATTAAAAATTGAAAATTAAAAATCATCTAAACTCTAATATATAAAACTGCACAGATGAAAAATTATTAAATGAAAACTTTATTAAGAAGAAAAAAAGTATTTTAAAACTAAATTTACAGTAAAGATTTAAAGATAAAAATATATCTAAGTTTGTACAAGAAATTAATTAATGTTATTGTAAAATGGAAATGATTATTTTAATTAGTCCAAGTGAACTAGCCTTTGGGCATTTCAAAATATATAAGAAAAGGTCAGATAGGAGAGAAAAGACAATAGAAACTAATAGCCAATAAAAGAAATCCCTCAGGAATCGGACCTCAATGAAAAGACCATCACCATCATCATGATGTAATGTCCACTGAATCCAAAATTCTAATATAAAAGAAAAAGTTTGGAAATAAATATTAGGGAGTGAAGAAAGAGCTGGGAGAGAAGATAGAGATGTGACAGCAGAGGTGTGCTATATATGTTGCAGGATAAGGGATTATAAAGACACACTCTTCAATCCCTTCAGTTTTGCTTGGAAAAAAAAAAAGAAGAAAAGAGAAATGCCCAATCATTTTCTTATACTATGGACCACAGGACACGGGGGAATTAACACTGGATCCCAAACTGCAAGCAACTGATAAAGAGGAACTTTTTTAAACCGTAAGAACTTTATGAACTCTAATAAGCTTTAACTATAATTCTAAAACTCCATTAAATTGATAAAAAATCAAGTCAGATGACCTAATTTTAATAAAGTCCCATACGGCTATTTGAGTTAGATAGCTGGATTTTTGGACATTTAAATGTCTGAAAGTTTCAGATTTTCTTCTCAATAGTTAGGCATTGATAAAATGCTGGACTAGTTCTAGTATTTTTATTCCCTAGCACCTCACTGATGACGCTAGAGGCAGAAACCGCGGTCTGAGGTTGAGGGTATTTTTGAAGCTTCATAAGAGTTTGTTTTTAACTTACTCTATATATAACATTTCTAAAACTCCAGTATATGAAAGAATAAGAACTTTAAATTCTAAAACTTGTTCCCTATTTTATAGAAAGAGAATCCTATCTGACCAACTTAATTTATTAATAAGTAATTTTATTTGATGTATTTCTTTTTTAAAATCATTTCCATTTATTTTTTTTGTTCTTTTAAAATTTTATTATGATTTTTTTTTTTGTATAAACAACCTTTTATAAATGTTAAATTTAAGTCGGGCATGAATGGTTGCATAGATTCACAAAGTTATGTTAGTTTAAGGGAGGGTAAATCTAAGGTTATTTGTTTCGTAGTTAAATTGGGTTAATCGATATGATATATTGGCGTAATTAGTAAATGTAGTATGAGGTCCAATATGGGCAGGATCACGTGATACACTGCACTTGGGCGAAATAAGCCTATTTTTTATTGACCATCGGAGACAATATTTCCTGCTCCATGACTCACCCCTTTTGCCTATGGAATGGGATCGTAAGTCGGCAAAAAGGACCACAATCCCTTCCTATGGAGTTTTCTTTTTTTATTGTTCTTCTTGCCAGACAGATGTAACATTCCTGTACTGGTCGAGAAACAATTTCTTCTCTTAACCATGTTGTTCAGATGTGCATTCCTGACAGTATGGTATTGTGCTGCCGTATTCATGCTACATTGAATACATCGATGTATCAGATGGATTGACGTTGGTTTAACTGCAAACTTGTAGCCTAAGGTTAAATAAGGGATAGAATATTTTCTTTTCAAATGCAATCTATGTAGTCTATTTATACTCGATACTCTAATAAATATTAAACTCATCTGTGCGAACTTTTAAATAAAATAAAAACAGTTAAATTGTAAATTAATAAAGTAAAATAAGTTATAATGCTTTGTAAAAAAATAAAAGTTAGACTAAAAGAATAATTCTTTATTTATATGTGCGTAAATAAATGTGTGTGTGTTATTACTGGCAGTGGCTTCTTTTATTTTTTTAATATTGAAATATTGTTAGATAAGAATTCATATTTTATAAATCTCTGCATCTCGCTGAGCTAGTGGCAATGGGCTGAGGGTCCGAATAAAATATAAAAAAAATTTTTTTTTCTTAACTTACGTATCTGCCTACTCTATAAATTTTCAGGTTCAAATGCCTGGTGGCGCCCTGTATGGAAGATATGGTAAGACTCACCTTTTCAGATCATTATAATATGTCATCAATAATAACAAAAGTACTACAAATAACAGTATAAGTTTAATATAACCAATAAATAATTGAATGACTCCAGAGTTTGTAAGAAGCTTGATCACTGGATTTGATGGAGATGGGCTGTGATCTGTAGATTTTCAATTCCATAGTCTTCCACAAACCCTATGCAATAAACAATGCAGGATAATGCAAACAAAATTTAATTGGAAAAAGAAGTTAGCAATTTTTCCAAGTATAATTTAATAAATCAATATATCAATAAGTATCCTTTTTTTCTTCTTTTAAAATGACCATTAATTTCAATGATAATAATGTGGGAAATAATTTATAAGTTTTTCAAGATGTTAAATGCTCTTTCATTCTTTTTGTATTGCTTATATAAAATAAATCTTTAAAACAAAAATAAAAATTACTTCTTTGCATTTTTTTACAATGCTTTTTATTAAAGTATGTGACAATTTCAACTGCCTAATAGTCATCTTCAGACTGTAAAATATAATTTTAATATATTATTTCTTGCTAATTTATACAAAAAATATGTTAATTCATTTTGATATATACACACTTTTTTATTACTTATATATTTTATTTTTAATATATAGATTTTTTTTATATAATATTATTTCCCCAATCTAATATGTATTTGTACATACACATACAGAGTACATATATTTATATATCTACATATATTTAAACCAAAATTACTAACAGTTACCTGATAATACATAAATAAATTACAATCTACTTAAGGCATGCTTATATATCACCAATAAATATTTCAACTACATAGTCAAAACACATTAACTAAAGATGGAAAAAGGAACAATCTATATTCCACACTATCTATGATTTTATAAATTGTAAATGCTGACAATGATAAATAATGGAATAAAATTTTACAATGGCTGACAAATTGATAAACTTTATTACACATCAGCCAAAAATTAAATAATTGAAGATAGATTAATAATTAATCTCTTTTTTTCACAAATAAAATTAAATAATGATTAATTATTATTCTGCCTTCAAATATTTAATACATTAGTTGATTTGTAGTAAAGTTTATTAATTTCTCAGCAGTTGTAAATTTCGTTCAATTATTTATCCTAGTTTGTGTTAAGATTTTTATAAAATAATAACATAGAGATAAAAAGTGGCTCGATTCATTTTCTATCTTTATATGATGTTGTGTTAATTACAGTTGTTAAAATATTTACTGGTGATATGTAGATAGGTATATATAGCTGGGTATAATGTAATTTATGTATATATAATATACAATTTTAATATTTTATTATTATATATATAATAATAATTAACAACTGTGAATTTTGCATTACATATAAAGAATAAAATTAATAATAAAATGCTAATAAAACTATAAAATTATACGTAGATATATAAATGTGTGTGTGTGTACATTTATATATGAAAATATTTATTAAGAATAATAAAATATTATATAAATAATTAAAAGTATATATATATAAAATATCAAAATATATTAATGTATGTTTGTGAAAATATTATAAGAAATAATGTAATAAAATTGTGTTTTACAACTTAAAACTGTCAGATAATTTAATAAAAAGGATTGTGAAAAAAGTATAAGCAGTTAGTTTTTTTATAAGTTAATAATATTAGAACAATTTAGTTATGATTCAAATATAATATTTAAATTCCCAGGTGTAATAAAGTTAAATTAGTGAATGGGTGCCAAATTGTTGTCAATTAATTATGGTATTTATATCATGTGTCCTGAAAAGTAAGTAAGCATATTATGCATTGATATTACTTGAACCTTAATGGGGTTTATGTCCCAATTGCTTTAGGACAGTGACAAAGTATCAGTCTAGAATGTAAAGTCTTTGGATTTATTCTGGAACTTCCAGTGGCCAAACCTTCTATAAATTCTTGAACAATACACCCATTCAATTATTGTTTTTATTTACTTACAGCATTTATGTTGATTGGTTTCCAATAAGTAATGAAACTACATTAGCTTTGATTGTCATGTTGGATGCTTTATTAGTAAAAAATATTCTGAGTTAATCTCTTTATTTAAAATGAAACCATTTTTTGATGACTGGTTGAGAATATAATTCATTGCTGTAACTTTAGTCATAAAGTAATTGATTGAAATCAATGGCTGGTAATTCTAGCGTCAAACTTCTAATACAAACTCCATAGTTTGTTCTAAGTAGAATTACAATTATTGACTGATTAGGTTTTATTAGCATTCTTTTCATATAATTTGTGCAGACACATAAAATTGACTAAATCTTTGAAAATAACTAGTATTTGCTATTCATTTTACAGTTATAAAATAAGCTTTGATTATAAAATAATTGCAATAAGAAAATGTGACATAGTGTTAATGATTCATCTCAAACAGTCTATTTTGATTAAATAGTTTTGTCAGCAAGCATTAGATGGCACTTTTTTTTATGTATAAATGGATTGAAAAAGATGAATCAAATAATTAATAATTGAATAGTTTATTATCAAAATTCATAAGAGATTTCAGCACTAGAAGTGACAACTGGAATTATTATCCACAAATCTTGAATTTCAAAGTATGCCACCTTACCACCTCACTAAACCACACATAACATTATATAATTAGTTTAGTATATTAATTAAAGATAGTATAAGTTTATTTTATATGTCACAATTTATACAATACATTATAACAGGCAAAACTCTCTATATGTATTGCCACTCAATGCAAGCTAATGGATGCCAGAAGGCTTGTGCATAAAATCACCAACTAGTGCCTACTCATCCAATATCCCCAGACTAGTTTCTAGCTTGTGACCTTCATCAGTGAGGAGCCTTGGATCTCTGAGAGCACTGCATCTAGATCTTAGGATCTAATGCAACCCACCAGCAATACGTATAGAGAGCAAGCATAAGAAATGGTGATTATGTTATGTTTATTGGCTTAAAACCAATCCTGCCTAATAGGGTAGTGGTGGCTATGGTTAGTAAAGAACCAAAGTCACCAAAATGTATGGGTACTGAACTGAGTTCAGATCCATATGACTATATAAGCTGATGAGCTTGGATTGAAAATATTATAGTGTTTTCAATTTAAGACTCATAGTTTTGTAGTTAAGTAGCGATAAAAGGTGGCTGCTGGAGGGTTGCATTACATCCTAAGATCTAGATGCAATGCTCTCAGATGCAAGGCTCCTCACTGATGAAGGCCAGACTAGTTTCTGGCTTGTCACCTTGGTCAGTGAGGAGCCTTGGATCTGAGAGCACTGCATCTAGATCTTAGGATCTAATGCAACCCTACAGCAATACGTATAGAGAGCAAGCATAAGAAATGGTGATCATGTTATGTTTATTGGCTTAAAACCAATTCTGCCTAATAGGGTAGTGGTGGCTATGGTTAGTAAAGAACCAAAGTCACCAAAATGTATGGGTACTGAACTGAGTTCAGATCCATATGACTATATAAGCTGATGGGCTTGGATTGAAAATATTATAGTGTTTTCAATTTAAGACTCATAGTTTTGTATTTAAGTAGCGATAAAAGGTGGCTGCTGGAGGGTTGCATTACATCCTAAGATCTAGATGCAGTGCTCTCAGATGCAAGGCTCCTCACTGACGAAGGTCACAAGCCAGAAACTAGTCTGGGGATATTGGTTGAGTAAGCACTAGATGGGGATTTTATGCACAAGTCTTCTGGCATCCATTAATTACTCTAGCTTGCATTGAGTGTACGTATAGAGAGTTTTGCCTGTTTTAATAACAGTTATAAGCAAGCATAAGAAATGGTGATCATGTGATGTTTATTGACAATACATTATAGTTGCAAAACTGTGATTACTTGTAAGAAGAAACATTGATTCCTTTCTGATCCTTTAAAAAAATCAAACAGAATAAATTCCAAGTATCTACTTTATATAATCTTGTTTTTGTGACTATTATTACCACATTGGTAACCTCACAAACTAACAAGAATGAGTGATCATCCTACATTATTAACAAGCATGGTGAAGTTATTGGCTTTATTTCGTAGTTTAATAATAAAAAATCATTATGATTTTCTCTCTTAGTTATCTGATGGTTTTTAATCTAAACCTTGATTGGATTTTCTTGAAAGCGAGATGTGAATATGAATGCTTATTCTCTTTTATGTTTAGAAATAAAGACTTCTATATCAGTAGTGGACTCCCTTCCTTGCATAACAATTTGATGTAATTCATTCTTTACTTTTATCATGTCTAAATTATGAGCATAAGTATGTAAAAATATTCATAATAAAATAATAGTAGTTTTAATTAATATACAAATTTACATTTCCTCATATTTATGAATGAAGCACATATGATTTGAAATGAAATTTTTTTAAAATATCGTTAACTTATATAAAAAAAATGATACATAAAACAATTTATTTTTATGTGATTTTTATCTGTTTTAAAATAGAGAGTTCTTAAAAAATTTTGTGACCCCCAATAATTTTTATGTAACTCCTTGAGGGGTTGTGACTCACAATTTGAGCGCCACTACTCTATATCTCAGAAACTATAAATTTATCAGTCAAAGTAGAAGAAAAAATATCAGAATATTTTGAGAATGTTAAAATTGTCATTGGTCAAACAAAAAATAAAAAGAAATAAAGAATTCAAGAAAATATTGAAATGAAAAAAACATATAATGAGTTAAGTGAATGAGATTGAAATATTTCTACTTTATTTGGCTCACTTGTTTTACAGTTTGGCCGAGAAGGCTTTTCAGAAATCTTTAAAGAAAAAAATGTTCTGTGAATTTGAATTTACAGGATAGCACCAACAATAATAATAGAATTAGAAAAGTTACAAATGTTAAAATATAATTATTTTTAATTGTCAAAGATGGTAGATTAAAGGCATTAAATCATGAAGCAAAAAGATTTGGTTTACGTGTTAAACACAATCAAAGCAAAACTATGAAGATTGGGAGCAAAACTGAAGGGAAAAATGATAGAAATGAGCCAAGGAATTCTGGTATATATTTTGAAGATATGTCTCTAGAAAATTTTACTGATTAAAATAACACAATTAACAATATCCAGAGAACAAACATATCTACAAGTCCAATCACATGCATATTAAAAAAAAAAGATAGAAATATCATTTCTGGAGTTGTTTACATTATTCATTGGTATTGTAAAAAAATATATAAAGATAAAAATAGTTTGAGTTTAAATGAAAGAGTGTAAAAGTAGATTAAAAAATAAATATCTTGGTTCTACATAAAATATTCATGAGAGCATTTTACACAATAAGATTTTATTTGAAAAGACTATAGCTGCCTTGTTTGAGAAGAATAAAACAGAAACATATTTAAAAATATATCTTTTACTACAGTTTTATAAAAAAAAAACTATTAATTTGTTTTGTTTTGTTTAATATTAGAGAAATTATAATATTATTCAGGATTGAGGAAAAGCATTACAATATGTATGTGTGTGTTGTTTTGTATTATTTTGCACTATGAAAGTCTGGATTAATAGAAATCATTAATGAATTTGTTATATTTATTATTATATTCTATGTTTGTGAACATTAGTAATACCAAAAATTTTAATAAAAAATAATCTTGCCATTTAAAAAAACATGCTACAGAAAGTTATCAATACTTAATTGTATCAAAAAATTTCCAAACACAAATTGTTTAAAAACTGAATATGAAGGAAATTTTATTGAAAAAGGTTATAGAAAAACAAAATCAACAACATTTGTTTGTCCATATAAATCAATCAAATGATAACTGGAAAACAATTTCAAATATTACCCAATGTAAACATAAGAGGTTAACCCTATAGAATATGGACAAATGATACTAAAGAATGATATAAAGATAATTATATTTATTTAGCATTATTGCAAAAAAATGGACAACAACAGAACAGAGTTGAGTTAAGATGTCATGTGCTTACATGTGTTGGCCTTATATTTCTGAATGATGGCTGTCAGAAAACATTCAAATACAATATAGACATTATAGCAAAAATTCTTCAGTATACTTTAGCTATTCAACTCAAAAATGATTACACAGAAATGATATTTTGGAGACCAGTTTAAAAGATGCTATTCATTTTAGGGTGTAACCATTTGAGATGTGCTTTAAAAATTGATTGTAGTGTTATGCAGAAAAAAATATCAAGAACATTGTCTATTCCAAACACAGAGCAAGTTTGGAACTGAAAATGCTTATTTTTAATTATTCTATTTTTAAGTTGCACATTTTTATACACAATTTGGTGACCCACAATTTATTATATATGTGTGACATTAAAATAATTCATTCAGTTCTTACTTGTATCTTGTACATCTTGGTGGTAGTGCCCAGCAAAGTGTATATCGTTTCAATTGATAAGGTTCATGATAGGTTACAGTAACACTCTGCACAGATCTTTAAAAAAAAGAATTAAATTTACAAATACATACATATATAATCAATTACATATATTCTTATACTAAAGAGCTCAAATTTATAAAAGCAAAAACATTAAAATATTTCTAGTAAATTGAATGTACTATTTTATAATTAATTTTTCAAATCACTTTAGTACTCTGAATGATATAATTAATGTAAACTATTCAAATAGTTTGAGTTATAATTCACATTATTCAAAACCTGCAATCACATCCCCACAGCAATCATGTAATCATCCAATTAGATTTTAGCAATTCCTTTTAATACTTTGCAAAGTATTACAACATATCATTCTTTACACATTGATAAAATTATAAAAAAATAAACAAATCCACCTTTCCTAAGACTTTTACAATACTTATTTTATAAAAATTAATCAATCTTGCAGTTTCAATAAGATATATATAAATATACAAATACACAAATAGTTTACCATTGAAATAAATACTTTAAAATTATATCTCCTTATAAATTGACTCAATTTTTATATCTTATTCCATTTATAGATATATACTAAATATATATATTCATCAATTATACTATGCATATATTATGCCCCATTTATATACAATATATAAATACCACATTCAATATATATATATATCAAATATATTTATACAGCAGCCTCGCTATATGAACAAAGTAAAAAGAGAATGGCTTTTTTTTAAAGAATAAAAAAAAGGAGAGAATTATTAGATTTTTTTTAAAAAGATACACTTTTTTTTAAAAAAAAAAAGAGAAAAAATTAGACAATTTGTATACGGAAAAAAAAAGTTTTATATTTCAGGTTTTAAATAAAATAACAATTAGGATCAATTTTTTCTTCAATAAAGGAGTTTTTTGTTGTAAGAAAAAAAAACAATGGTTACTTACATTTTCTCTGGATTAAAACAATTCAATTACCAAAAGATTTAATTAAGTTTTGTTTTGGTAGTTTTCATGGAATATTATACAATTGTTTGAAAGTAATTAAAGTAATAAGCAAAAATTTTGTACAAAAGAGTTGTTGAAATAAATCTAATCAGATTATAAACTTTATAAATTTGAAAATTAACCAGATTAGACCGTTTAAACATTTTGTTTTAAAAATACCTTATATTTTAATTAGTTAAATTAATGAAAAATGGAAAAAAAGAGATACAGTGACACAAGGCAGATAGATGTCTTAGAGTACAATGATCAAGTTTTCTTCTAAAAAGATCATTACATATTTTATTTCTATCTTTTCCTTCACTCATTTATATAGACTGACTAAAACATATTTATTGTGACCACTGTCTGATGAATCTCAAGCATCAGAAAATCCAGGTTTTACTTTGACATCTATTGATTTAATATATCCTGTTAAATGAGGTGCATTTATAATATACCATGTGTGTATGTTAGCCTGGACACTATGTAGTCCCAGTTGATTATCCACAGAGTATCCACCACCAAGAATTAGAAATGTAAGGTGTAACTCAATCTATCATTGTCAAGAAGTGTTTGTCCTATGATATATATTTTATTTGCCTAAGATCTGTCAAATGAAAACATTTTCTTATTGAAGAGAGTGCCATATATGCTGTACCAGTCAAAAAACCACCACCTCCTAAACTGCAAGTCGGATCCAAACTCAGGTGGTTCAAACTGAATTCAATCCCAACTTACCAGCTCAGATTAGTAGAAATCTAAATCGATGGCACAGTGCTATGCATCAAGAAACTAGCTCAATGGTTGGTGAGGATTATAGACTCCTGAACTGACACTAATATTGGATAATAAATTCTAAAGATAATTTTAAATCAATTCATATGTATATGTTCGGGTTGCCAACACAGACAGCGAGCCTTAACATTAAATAATTATTGAATAAGAGAATTAAGAACTAAGAAACCAAGTGTGTTTAGAAAATATTTAATAATAATAGTTTGTTTTGTTTGAATTTTAAATAATGATTATATTAATTAATTCTAGTCCTTAAACAAAGTTTATAACTATAATAAGAGTGGCGGTCCTTATTATATGCCAATGAGTATTACACAATATTTTGGAATTCTTTAAATAATTATTGAATAAGAGAATTAAGAACTAAGAAACCAAGTGTGTTTAGAAAATATTTAATAATAATAGTTTGTTTTGTTTGAATTTTAAATAATGATTATATTAATTAATTCTAGTCCTTAAACAAAGTTTATAACTATAATAAGAGTGGCGGTCCTTATTATATGCCAATGAGTATTACACAATATTTTGGAATTCTATGTCTATGCCCCCAACAAGAAATAAAAGGTAGATAAAGGTATTCGGTTGTAAAAGAAATTATTACTCTAATTTTATACGAAAGAATGTGAGATTTATTTTCACATTCGCAAATCCATTCATGAAGAGCAAGATACGTATTTTAGGGCATAACTTTAATCTTTATTAGAAAACTTATTCACTTTGAGATAACTGAGAATTTGTTTGACTTTAATTGAAATCACTTCATCATGAATTACAAGCATCA
Source organism: Epiperipatus broadwayi (assembly GCA_028023455.1). Taxonomy (NCBI): domain Eukaryota; kingdom Metazoa; phylum Onychophora; class Udeonychophora; order Euonychophora; family Peripatidae; genus Epiperipatus; species Epiperipatus broadwayi. Next base: position 2,614,077 of record JAQFVV010012531.1, read on the forward strand.
GAGCGGGCTTTACTGGAACAGAGAGGTAATGGTGCTGACGAATTATGAGCTATAAATGAAATTGAAAGACAATAGCTGGTCGATGATCTAAGTCCTATGGCGGCTTGTATTTCACAAGTCTTACTGCCGTTTAAGGAGAGGTGATTTAAAAGTAGTATGGCGGCTTGTATTTGACAAGTCTTATGCCCTTTAAGTAGATGTGGAATGCGGGAAAGCCAGGCCGAGTTGTAACTACGAGCCTTTGGTGTTCCAAATATAACATGAACAGGAGAGGAAGTGCTTTCTTCCTCGATAATTTAAAATAACAGAAATATTATCACTGACAAGCCTAATGGAGTGGAAGATTGCCCTACGTCAGCAACATTCAAAGATGGTGACTTGAGAATCACCGTTTGAATAATAAAACCCAATTATAGAATGCTCAATGTGATGACTTGATCAAATTAATTAAAGTCAAACGAGCTTTTAACTAAAACTATTTTAAAGCATTTAGAAAATTATATTAATTATGCCCCAAACACCGTGCTCCTTCTGAATATTAATAGACAGTGAAAACAATTTGAATTAGAATGTATCTAGTTGATTCCTTTATCGACCCTTTGTCAAAACATTTTAATATTATTATGAATAAATACACATTGGTGAATACAAGAAAATAGCCAGGGCATAGATTAGAAATGAAGCTAATAATTTATTATTAGCCAATTATAAAAATAAAAAACATTTAATAATTTCTTTCGACTCGATGATTGATAGAACTGTATAAATCTAGTTCTAATGGACGAGAATTATTATCAGATTTAATATATTTTCTGCGTAAGGCAAATAGAACAAAGGAGTTTATCGAGTCGAAAGATTATTGGCATATAATTAAAAATAAACAACATTAATAAATCACACAAAATATATATATAGTATAGTAAATGAACCGCCATAGTAAGGAAGGAAAGTTAAATTTAAAGACTAGAGATTGAGAGAATTACTAATTTAAAATAGCATAAATAAAAGGTGTTACACAGAGATTATTACATTAAAGAATGAAAAGAGCTCTTAAAGGGAGTATAAAGTAAAGTTCGGAAACTGGCCAGAAAGTTTAAGGTTCATTATGGAAATAGATTACCATTTCTTCCAGGGCTGGTTCCCTTAGTTTACATGTCCGGGTTGGTAAAACATAGGCATGCATTTAGTTGATTACTTGATCAGCATTTTATTTGATTTTGGCAGCATGATTGGTCCGGAAAGGATTTAGCAGCTTCGTTGAAGATTCTCATGGGGCTTCAGGAACCATAGTCAGATTCCTAAAGTTTTATCTCCTTACCATGATAGGAACACTTTTGAATTTCATGATTTTTAAACACATAGAGTTTACTGCACTTCTCTACAACAAAGATGGCTTCTCCCTCTCCAAACTTTTCAGAGCTATATATACTGTTTCTGATGCCTTCGGCTTAGCACTTCTTTCATTATCAATGTTACAAAATTTACTGGTTGTTTTTAGATACATTCCTTCGATAAAGCTTTCAAACTCATTAACTTGAATTCATTTTCTAATTAGAAAATGAATTCTTAAAATCAGAAAATGATTTTAATTAGGAAATCCTTACATTTTAAATACTTATCTTTTTTTCTAATTAATAAAACTTTACCTATTGTTTTTGGAAAGGAAAAATCTGAAAGCTTATCGAAAGAATGTAGCTTTTAATTATTAAAAATTTAACAAATTATTTAAAAGTGAAATAAACATTCCAGACGCAATGAAACTTTCGAACAATTATATATATTTAAATATTTACAAATATATACGCACAATCCATGCAGTTATAATATATATAAATTCATGAATAATTTTATCATGAATTTATCAATAGCATTGATCAATTTAAACCTTAAACGAATTAATTTTAACACACATTTATGAAATAAGTTTTTATTTATGGAAATTAGCGTGGATTGAATGTATAAAACCCCATTGCATCGGAAATTTAAGGTTAGTACTAGGGTTTGAAGTGGGCTTATGGATAGATGTCATGAAGCTAGGATCGAACTCAGATCCGACTGCTTCAATGCATAGATATATCTATCAGAAGGATCCTGACATAAATTTACATCTACAGTGTGACACAAGTTAAAAAAGATTGTAAAGAAAAAAACAAATTCACAGAAATAAACAATGATTCTAAATAAACAAAAGGAAGAACCAAATGAAAATCAGAAAATGTTGAGCTCAACAAAGTCTTTACAAAAGAACTGAGTATGAACTTTAATGATTTGTCTAAAGTCATCATTACAATCTAAATTTTTATTATTTATCTTACTATTAATATTAATAGTAAATAAATTAACTAAACTCCATTTAAATATTTGTAGAGTTTTATAATTAGATAGTGAAACCATTAACATATTAATAAATATGTTTTTGTTATTTGTAAATCTGGTTCCATTCTTTTTTCTTTTAATTTCTCACCATTGTAATTAACAAATTTTTCACCATAAGGTGAATAGATTGTTTATATAACATTTATTTTGACACAGTCAGAATATGATAGTCAATGAGATGGGATTTTTACTCAACAGAGTTAGATTTGGTTAAGTGATAGCAATACTGAAAGAAATTTAAATCGTTCCTATGAATATTCCTTGTATTCAGAATAACATCTAGATCTAAATCTAATATAAATGTGTATATTTATGGAGGGTTCCTTTTTAGTTAATCCAGAGTGAGTTAATAGTCTTGAAATATGACTGGGGTCTATGAAATTACATGATGGCTGGTCTCCTTTCCAAAGTTATATAGACACTTTTGAAGTTAGGCAGCATAACAGTTCACATATAATTTGGACATAACAATCAATGTAATGTTAGTTTAGAACCTTACGATGACTTATCTACTTCATGATGGAACTAAACTTGCACTCTTCCTGGCTTGGCCAAAGCCCGACCAGAGGGCAAACTTCATTATATTTTAACATTGCTACTGACAGTCAAGAAAGGATGAATGAATGAAGTATCAAAGCATAAGCATAATAATCAATCTTTTCAGAGAGCCCTATTTATAGTTCACTGAGATGTCTTATCAGTTTTTATTATGGTTTGATTTCAAAATCCATCTACTGGTTGCCGATTAAATCTAACCTTGCTGCAGTCTGTGGCACACTGATCAACAAACTTTACAAAAATTAGCTTTGAAAGGGAATTGTAACAAAATAAAAGACAATGTTTTATTAAACAACATATAATATTTATCTTCTAATTAGCCGATTGGTTTATCTAGAATTTAATTACTTTTATGAACATAATGTCATTTCCACCCACCTAATTATAAAATATTCTTACAATTGTTAATAAAATATTTTGTTTTAAATTTTATTTTAGAATTAATGAAGTCGTATACATTTTATCTGCGCATATATATATATTTTCTGCTTAGCAAAATGTTGGAAAATCTTTAATTAAAAATTCCTAACAAATTTTTAAAAATATATACGTGAAATGTATATATATATCGTTTCAATATATATTTGGTATACATATTGGAAGTGGTATTTATAGATATATTGTATTTATAAATTTATTAAACGCACATTGATTACGTAAGTAATATTTACCAAGGCTGTAATGGGGCATAATATTTATGTATAGTATAATTAATGCATATATATATATATGAAATAAGATATTTAAAAAAATGAGTCAATTTATAAGAAGATATAATGTCAAGTTGTTCGTTTAAATGATAACTATTTGTGTATTCATGTATTTATATATATATTTTATAGCTTTGAAGAAATAACTAAACTCTAAGGTTGATTAATTTTTAAAAAATAAGCATTCTAACAATAATAAGAAATATGGATTAGTTTAATTTTTTACCTTTTAATACTAATGAGAGTCATGCAGATCTTGCTCTACAACGCATTATTTAAAGTATGTTTTAGACCCTATTTAAATACCATATATTAAATTTTATATGCATTACAAAATTTTAGCATTAAAAAAATTATTAAACATCACAATCATGAAGTATAAAATAGCTTTGGATTTGTAAGGTAAAATATTTATTTATTTTGTAAACAACAACTAAATATTTCACTAATATAAACTCTATCCAAACAGTCTTAAGTGAGGAGTTTAAAATATAACAAAAAAAAATAAATAAAATAAAACATATCAAATATATATATAACATGAACTATTATTTAGTGTAATATAATCAATAGCAAACATTTTTCAAAAGTCAGATATTTAGTGTTAGTTAAATTCAAAGAATATTCTTGCATAAACATATTAAATCATTTTAGATCATTATAATTAAGCTGCATCCAATTGGAAGTCTTAACAAAATTTGATGTAGTTAATTAATATTTAGTTTGCAATCTATTTACAAATGAAAATCTAGGATTTAAATAAGATCTTTTGCAATATATATTTATTTTATACCAATATAAATGAATAACATCCAGTATATTTTAAGTCACATAAATATCTCTAACGTTTGTAGCAGATGTGACAAAAATAAGAAATACTGTAAAATTCTGTAAAATACTTCCCTCATACATATATATGGTAACATAATATGCTTTGATAACAAGAAATACAAACTAATTAATGCTGATAGAAGCAAAAACTTAGATAAATGGAATATATAATTTAATTTAGAAAAAAAAAACAAAGAAAAGTCAATATGATTTGACTAGAGTAATCTAGAATTTGTAGAGACATAGATAACAGTAATTATTATTAAATAAAATACTGGTACAAGTACTACTGCGATGTAATTAATATATATATATATCAAGAGAATATGATATAAATTTATAATAAAAATATGGCTTTTGTTTTATTTATATTAACTGATAAACAATTACAAATTAACCATTTATCAATTAAAAATAAATCAACATTAATTATTTTTTCCAGGCAGGCATATGATACTATATCTGCTAAACCATAATTATTTGGTTATAAATATATCATTTACATGAATTAAAAATAAAAACAGGCAAAACTCTCCATACAGTAGTGCCACTCAGTGCAAGTGAGAGTAATCAATGGAGGCCAGAAGGCTTTTGCATAAAATCCCTATCTAGTGCCTACTCATCCAATATCCCCAGACTACTGTATGGAGAGTTTTGTCTGTTTTAATAACAGTTATGAGCAAGCATAAGAAATGGTGATCATGTGAATTAAAAAATAAAATAGGATTCAGGAATGAGCCTGTGTTAGACCATGATTTATTATTGTGTAAAAAAAAAAACACAATAATACCAGAAATATTTGTTGTCTGCTTTCTACTCTTCAAATAACTTGCATGACAAGAAAAAAAAAAGAGCATAAAAACAATATGAATACAGATATTTGCATAAAATTTAATGAGATACAGAGTCAAATACTTTAGACAAGTCTAAATATATTGCAACAGTTAAATTATAATTTCTCATTAATAAAAATAAAACCAAAAACTGATTTGGAAATGGAGATAAATTGTACTACCATTTGATAACTATTGGTTAATCATGACTACAATAAGTACACCAGAAAAGAGAAGTTTTTACTTGTAATGCTATCATAAATTGAAATAATAATATGAAATGTGGATGTGAATAGATCAAAAGACATTGAACCAAAATGTAAGGAACTCTTAATTATTTATCAAAAAAATTATATTGTTTGCTAACCTCAGTTCAAAACTGTAAAAGAGGGTGGGGTAAATAAAACATTGTGTAACAGTAGTAAAATGCATGGATGATTTAGTATTATATGATATACATTTGGCAATGCAAGATTAGTATGAGCAGTTGAAGTTAGGAGATATAAAAGATCTGAAGAAGATTGCTGGGGCAATCAAAACTGTCAACTGTATAAGAGGGTGATAAATAAAGCATTGTGTAACAGTAGGAAAGTGCATGGATGATTTAGTATTATATGATTAAACTATTTTGCTTAGCAGCATCTCAAGATTTAGAGAGCAATTCTTTTCACTCTTCTCTAGGCACCTATTGTAAACTTGAACAATCAATGAATAGCAGGTAATATAAAGTTATAATATCCCCATTTCCAATCAAATTTCTGATTACTGTTAGTGAAGATTGGCATTTCAAAGATGGAACATATATCTTATAAATAGATTGAATAAGCAAAAAGAAATCAATCTCCGAAAGGTAGAAGAAATTCTGAAGCTGACACAAAACTGTGTTCTCTAAAATAAATAGATATGACCTGATTTTAGATCTTTATGCTTGTGTTAAGTAATTTAGCTTGGGTTCAAAATCTTTTTTTTTCCAGACTACTGCATTAAAAAGTATAAAAGTTTATAAAAAAATTGCTTGAGACATTAAAGCCAGAATCTAGCATGGAGTTGGGAGATATTGTAGGTAGCATTATTTCATATGGCATTCATTGATTACTTAAACATACAGCAGATGACTAGAGTTAGATGAAAAAACATCTCTTGAAATAAGCACAGGAGAAAGTAATTCGATATTTTTGTTAGTATCTTAAAAACTTTAATGATTTTTTTTGACACATATAAATCAGCCAATTTAATTTGTATTTAAAAACAACAAATTATTCACAGAAGCTGTTAACATATACTTTTAAAATTACTTTATATTCACATTCATTAAAATTATTCATAAGTAAACTAACTTTACTTTAAAAAAACTTGAAAAACATTAATTATTTATAAAAAGTATCTAAAACCATTAATCAATAAAAATATCAAGACATACATTAAAGAAATAATCTTCTTAATAAAAATGGATAGACTGTTTATAAACATTTTAAATATTGAAATATTGCTTTTCTTCCTTCATTAATCTTTAATAACTTTTACATTCAATAGAAAATTAATTAATTTTTTTTTCTAATAAAGATATATATTTAATCAAATGACGAATTTTCTACAAATATTGCATTATCACTATCAGGGAAGATTTTAAGATATTTGGTTCCCAAAAACTAAAAAAAAAAAACCCCAATGTGCTCAATGCCCATGGAATCATGAAGCATCCACTTGTGATAATTATATTTTTTTGTTTTTAATTATCATTACATCTCCTGATAAATTTAGATTAATTTGTAATTACTATCATATAGCTAGTAATAGCCAAATACCCATTTAATGACAACTACTAACTTGGGAGGGGAGGATCTATGACTTCTTATGAACTGAAAAAAATTCTAAGATTTACCAACCTAGATTCAAACCCCATATTATGGACATGGTATGAAGATTGCTAATCACTATACCAAACTTCATTAACAACAAATAATATAAATATATTCCTTAACATTGATAAACTTGTGTTCCATTGAGGTTATAAGATTGATAAAATCATCACACTCTATTATGAAATATAAATGTACATGCATTAATGGGAAAATATCATATATATATAGTAGATCTATTGCTAAAATGTGTAAGCTCTAGAATCAAATTAGTTGCAAATAAATATATGAATACAAAAATATGACAATTGTTTCTACAAGTGTTCCAAGTATTTCAAATCTCTAATTCATTGTACTAATTTCCTCAATATTACTATTTTCATGGACTTTATAAAAAATGTAATAATATTCACTTGATAATTAGGAGGAGGGAGCTTTGCATGGTTTGACACAATGGAAGAATGGCAGGCTCCGGATTTCAAGGTATGTGGATCACACCTCTGGCTCTATAGCTCCCATTGCTTGAATAACTCCAAGCAATAAATCATCAGATTACTTTTATTTATTACTGGGGGGAAAATTACGATATTCTTGACAAGACAAAACAAAAATAATTCATTTAATGAAAATTGAACATTATAATTTAATCATTAAAAAAATATTATTATTGTTATATTTTATATTCTTTAAAAGAGTAATAAGCATTAAGAAAAAAAAAACGATTTAATTAGTTTGAAATTATTTTTTTTTGTTAAAATGATTTATAGAATTTTATATATTAAAATGTCTATAATATGTTATTATACATGATAATAAAACTAAATATAAAAATATATAGTTGTAAGGTAAGTTGACAATTTTCTTAGTATTCCAAACTTGGTTGTAGTTTTTAAAATAATCAATATTTCAAGATGTGATATGTTGGACTATTTCCATCATTTATGAGTAAAACGTTGAATGTACAGAAAATTTTAAACTTTATTTAAACTTTCCAAATACAAACAACTTGTTAGTAATAACATACAAATAGACAAGTAATTACACAACGTTTAGAGTAGTATTATTCTTCACTCTTCTTCAGGTGTTCAGCTTGTAATAATGAGTAAAAGACAAAAAAATTGTTGAGTCACTGTGGGTATTGACAGTGATACCAAACACTAAAATAACTACAAAAGTATAGGCTAGTGCACTGGTTTTTATCTTTCATTTTAATTCTATTTTGTTTTAGTAACAATGTTGGATTAGGTAGTGTCTTATGAACCAGAGAATGAAAAAAATAAAGATGATAATTCTTATGTTGAAAAAGAGCTTTGTATATGTTTCAATGAATTAGTCATTGTCTATGTATGTGCATGAGAAATATGTGTTAAAGAAAAAGGCATTTCAATAGATTTTCCATGCTCACTTCATCTCTATGATATAGGGTACATAATGGACCTATATTTGTAACTTGCATTTTGTAGAAAACAAAAGTAACATTGATCTTAATTAAGAAATCCACTTATTATGTAAATATCTGAATTTCCCATATGATAAAAAAATATTATTTGCTCTATTATTGTTTCTGTTAAGGAAAAGATTGTAAGAGATGGTAGTGTGCATAACTTTCAATATAAAATTTTTATAAGATATATTTGTATAAGTGCTTATTAATTGTGTAAAAGCAAAGTATTAATAATCATGAATTTTATAAGGTAATAATCTTAAAGGGTATCATGAAAACTATTAATAAAAAACAGCTTTCTGTTTATATAGAGTACACTATTGTTGTATAATCCAAAGAATGCCTTTTAATACATGCAAAGATCTCATCAATCAACATTTTATTTTTTTCTAAAATTACTTATTTCCTATTAGTTATTTAAATTCACCTCCTTATTAAAAAAACAACAACATAGTTTATCAATACCAAACTAATCTGGAACAACAGGTTAATGCGACAAATCATCAGAAAAATGCAAAAAATATGAAACATTGATTGTGCCCATTACTTTAGAGCTAATAATGAAGTAATACTCTCTAACTAAGAAACCAGATAGAGACTTTTGAAAAGATAGGAGTGACAGTCTTATCTTTAAATCTACTTTCTAATTATATAGACCAATCTAAAGCATCTCAGTTTTAGAGCATGAAGATGTTTCTCTGTCCACTTTGCTTCTATTATTTTCTTTCTGGGCATGAAGTCTCATGAAATCTTTAAATTTACTATGTGTTAATACTAGAAAATATTAGAAATTCTGTAACATTTGATTTTATTTGGAGAGATAGTAGGTAATTTAAACAGTAAGGATTTTTCATCCTAACATATGTGGTGTACATACTATCTCGGCACTAGTAAATAAAATGAAATGTTACATAATTTCTAATATTTCTGAATATTAACACATAGTAAATATAAAGATATCATGAGAATTAATGTGCAGAAAGAAAATAATTGAAGTAAAGTGAACAGAGAAACATCTTCATGCTCTTAAACTGAGATGCTTTAGATTAGCCTATATAATTATAAAATAGGTTTAAAGATAAGACAGCCACTCTTATCTTTTCAAAAGTCTATCTTGTGTTTTAGTTTGAGTTTCCTCAATACTCAACAAGGCATTGTTAAGATATTATTTAAAAAACAGTACAGTGCTTGTGTTAGGATTAAAAATCCTTACTATTTAAATTACATAGTAAATAAAATATTTTGGCAAGATATGTTTTCTAATCCCCTCTCCCTTAGAATTAGCGATTATATTATTATACTTATGCCACCTGGTGTAAACATTAATAATCAATACATGTTAGATGATAGTAATCATATTCTGTAATCATGTTTAATGACTACTCCCAAAGATGAGGTATATCTGCTTTACCAATTTTTCACCAACCACTCAGATTTTTTAAAATGATTATCCTTTAGCAAAATGCAACAAAGGCATTATCTATTTATATTCTTTTGATGTACCTAGAATAAGTTTATTCTCCTAGTCTATATTTACAAAGTAACCTATGACATTACATTAATTTTGATAGCTTTTGATTATTTCAAAGTAATATAAATCCTAATAAACATTGAGTGGAACATTTAAATATACTCATATGATTAAAAATTAAAATCTACAAGAATATAACGTATGCTTCCCCATATATTTTCACATTTAATATCACAATATGATGCCAAACATTGTACTAATTATCTGGTCTTCTTTCTAGTTTTTATCCCTAATACACATAAAACAGTAAATATATTAATAATCAATACATGTTAGATGATAGTAATCATATTCTGTAATCATGACTCCCAAAGATGAGGTATATCTGCTTTACCAATTTTTCACCAACCACCCAGATTTTTTAAAATGATTATCCTTTAGGAAAAATGCAACAAAGGCATTATCTATTTATATTCTTTTGATGTACCTAGAATAAGTTTATTCTCCTAGTCTATATTTACAAAGTAACCTATGACATTACATTAATTTTGATAGCTTTTGATTATTTCAAAGTAATATAAATCCTAATAAACATTGAGTGGAACATTTAAATATGCTCATATGATTAAAAATTAAAATCAACAAGAATATAACGTATGCTTCCCCATATATTTTCACATTTAATATCACAATATGCTGCCAAACATTGTACTAATTATCTTGTCTTCTTTCTAGTTTTTATCCCTAATACACATAAAACAGTAAATATATGATAGCAGCTGTTTTCCATAGATTAGTGTTTAATCCCTACTATAGAGGAAGAAATTTATGAAGGCAGCAATGCTAACTTCATAATCAATCATATTCATACAATTTATCCATTGTTTATTACATAGTTCTAAATTCAACAAGAGTAATGATGTGGATTTTCCTCTTTTGCTTTGATCAAAGCCGATTTACACACATAATATATTGAACAGAATTACAAATAAATAAAGATACATCAGAAGAATTAATTATAACAATTAATTTAATCCACATAAAAAATATACATTTTAAATAATGTGACATGATAAAAATGTACATTTAGAAATATTTCTACATAATACACTCTTAATTAATTTATTTACAATAATACATGCATTTTTAATAATTGATATATAAAATTAGACCATTTTTAAAACTATAAACAACGATATTTTATAAGAAAAAAAAGTAAGTTTTTCAGTTCTTGAATAATCTAAGGATGTCATTCATTTTCTTTTTTTTTTTCTATTGTTGAATATATTTTACTTTAAAAAAAAAAAAAAAATTTTAAGCATCATAAATATTTTCAAACACTCAAAAAAATCTATGCTCAAAATTAATATACACAAATAGATAAAAAAAAATTATTATTTTGTTAACACTATAATTTAATCAATTACAGATGTATAAAATTAAATAAAAATATAACAATTTTTTTTTAAAAAATATATGCACACCGAAGATATTTTAATATTATCTAATATTCTCATATTAAATCATAGACTTTATTATTATTATTATTTTTGCACAATTGTTCAGTTAACTGATCACTTTTTTCTTTAGAAACTTTTGTAGATGATGTCTTAATGAACTGGGCTTCATATTTTTGATCCACAGTTATTTAATAATTACTCAATTGCAGACTTTTTTCTATAAAGACAGACTGCTCTGGATTGAAAATACATTTAATGTTGTGTTCAACATTCCAGATGCATGCTCCTTCCTCTCACATAAATTTGATGAAGTAAGTTACAGAGAAGAGCTAGAAAAGTTCATCTCCAGGTAAAAACTTAACACAGGCTGCTGAAGAATTCCCTACTATTATATATATTGATAATCACTCTCATCTTACAGAATGACTTATTATTAATTATTCTCATAATTTTCAGCAATCTTTTGAATAAATTTCTTGTTAAACATAAACTTCCACTATTATCATCTTAGATTGCAGACCAGTAAAGACAAATTTTAAATAAAACCAAAGTCTTGAATAAGACCAACTTTTCAATAAGACTTAATGTGGCTTTTTTCATTTAGAAATTGTGTAGTAGTTCAGCCACTTTAGATCACTCTGCTACCACAATCTTAACTGATAGTAGTAGAAGTCCTTTTTAATGTTAAATTTGAAGTCTGCCAATTATTGAATTATTAATTTAAAAAAAAATCTGAAAATATCAGTATCTTTTGTTCATGAAAAAAGGTACATCTCCAAGACATTAATGGTCTTGATTCCTTGTAATCTGGTTTCCATAGTATTTATAAGATTAATTTGAGAAAAAATTTGGAATATAAAATATGATTTAGTCTATTAAGTATTTCTGATTATTTTTACACAATTGTTTAATAATTATTTAAAACAAAAAGAGTATACATATACACTTTGATTTTGTTCTTGTATCTATAATATTTTTATAAATATATAAAATAACCTCAATACTACCACATATTCTTTTAAATTCATATAACTAAAGATATAATAAAAGACAAATGACCTCTAAGATGCATTTCATGCTAAACCAGCACTCTTCAGTTGGTCGAAGTCACCATTATATTAAATAATTACATTTTGAATTACAAGTGTCAAACTAACTCAATCCATGTCTTTGGCACCATCCACTTTAGATAAATACAGCAATGATTATTACTAATCATTTATTAAATTAAAGTTTATATCTGTGCTAAAGACAATCTTTAGTTTAGTAGACGATTTGTAATAATCATTATTTTATTTATGTAAAGTGAATGGTGTCAAAGATGTGGTTGAGTTAGTTTGACACTTATAATTTAAAATGTAAATATATATAATGTTAACAAAGAAAATTACAGCATAAGATGGATGACTAAGCCTAAGTAAAACAGATCATGTAACATCATTATCTAAATTGACATTGTGTTAAAATCATATGAGATATTCTAAAAATCATAAAGAAATTTAAGATTTTAAAGCAGAATTTAATAGATTTATCAGAGATTAAATTTATTTATTCTTGCAAAAATAAATGAAAATAAAAAAGATTTTGTTGATTTTCTATTTTTCATTCAAATTGTTGAATGATTTTTTATGTCCTTTGTTCTTATTACAACTCATTTTTTCAATATTTGCAAAGTTCAAATTGATTTTTTAGAATGCATTTCATTTGTAAAATTAAATTTAAAAGCAATAAAATCCAATTTATTGAGTTTTAATATAAAGATTTTATCCAAAAATAAAAAGTTGTGCATAGACAAAAATTTACCAGGTTTAATAATAGAAAATGTTAGCATTTGAACAGCCATACTTGTTTTTTCTTCAATATTTAATTTTTTCCACCACTTTATTGATTCACTTATTGAACTTTTAAATAGTGTATGTAACTCTATGTTAACTTTATATTTTAGATAAATCAACCAAAAAGTCTAAATCTCTGTTAAACTTATATTTATTATGTAAGTCATACAAATAATATAAATCTTTATTAAATTTATACTTAGTATATAAGCTAATTGTCAATAAGCATGGGAAGAAAATAATTCTTCTTAATATATACATCTGTAAAATGGTATTAATTACTTTGTAAAATTCATGATTATTAATTAGTCAATTAATAAGCACAAACACAAATATATCATTGTACTTTTTATTTAAAAAAAAAAATAACAACACACATGCACACAATAAAATGGTTGGCTGTTTGGGAGATTATATAACATTCAAATACCATAAATATCAGATTAAGCTTTGATCCAATAATTTTTGTTTCCTGGATCCATCACTCAATCATTGTATTAAATCTCAAAGGGTTTTTTTTTTTTTTTTGCAAAATAAAGAGTATCAGGTTGTCCACATCGTTCTGAGGTTATAAAATAAAACATGCATTATATGAATTAAAACTCTATGTATAAATAGTATTGGTCTGTTAGTGATTACTAAAGTCTGCAATAGGTGACTCTGAAATAAAAAAAAAGTTTTAGTAATAATTAGCTATTAATTAATTATTTATGGATAAGTGATAAACTCTAGTGTTGCAAAGCATGTGCAAGGCTAAAATAGATATAACATATCCTCTAAAAATTTATAGCTCATAAAAGACTTCTTAGGCTGTTTGAAATGTATTTTACATTTATTGTTGTTTCCTACTGTCAGCTTAAATAATTATTAAAATGGGTTCTATTATGTCGTTTCTTGTATAGCCAAGGGAAAAAAAACTCCTCTGCAAATAATTTCCCATTATATATATAAATTATAGTCCACATACTCATTTTTTTAAAAAAACAATGTTTATTTTATGAATCAAATTTATCCATATATATGTGTGTGTGTGTGTGTTTTGATCATATATCTTAATGATCATTTTTTTGCTTCACAGAGTAACAAGATTTGTCAAAAAAATTGAATGTGTGAGCTATAATTTTTGTACATTGCAATTAATTGACCAATTTAAAATATATATTTTTTTAATTCATAAAATTAATTGTAAAAATGATTGCATATAATTTTTTTCCCAATCCTTGCACACTTTCAAACACATATATTTAATATATGTACGTTTTAAAGTATAATAGTAAATGTCATATTTTAGAAATTTCTCTTTTATTTCTCGTTCTTTTGTGATAATTTAATAAAGTATAAAAATGTTTAATAATATGATTGTTGTTATTGCATTTTATTCTTTATGTTATTTTATTATTTAAAATATATTAAAATATTCTCATTCATTATTTTCTGTTGATTAATATATTGGATTGCTGAACTGAAAAAATATTTAATATTATTTTAAATAAAAGAGTTAAAATCAAACAGATTAAACAAATAATCAATAATGAACAATTTGTAGAGAAAGAAATACATTGTAACCCATTTAAAAAGAATAATATTCCAGTAACAAATGAGAAAATAAACAGTAAAGGTTTTTTATTTAAAAGAAAAAAACGAGTTTCGTAATATAACGGGCGAGTTTTCATTTGGAATTCCATGACCTGGGTTAAAATTTTTCAGTTCAAATTATAATTTAAAACTTTCAGATAATCAGGTCATAAAATAGATAGCCATTCAATACTGCTCGGTAAATGGTGATTTAATAATTATTAGTTATAAGATGAAGATCTCTGAATTGGATGAATATCTTAGCATTGACTGGTAAAGCAAAAATACTATTAGTAAATTGATACATAACCATAGTCCGCGCTATCATTTAAACATTGTACTGTATATATTATCCATTATTCTGTATGGTACAGAATAAACAGATTGTGGAGCTCAAGATCATGGCTTTTATGAACTCCCAATCAATAAATAATTCAATTATTATTTTACGACATTAGATATTGCTTACACCGTTAATTTTTCTTTTTCATTCAGTGTTATTCTTTCACCATTGAATTCTACTGTTATATTATATATGTATATGTAAAAGGTACATATTAAAATAATAGGCTGGATAAAGATATTTGATCAATGTAGTGTCTTTATATTCATGGATTGGTTAATTTCTCAAATATAAATATTAAATGATAAACAATAATGTAATTTTTACCTTTAATATACATTTTACAAAGCAAAAAAATAAATTTACTATTTCTACCCTCCCCCAAATACACTTTCTTGTTTAAAATGCAAATTATCTTATTTAATTAATTAAGGAATTTTTTTTTTCTTTTCTTTTTTTCGCTGATAACGTTCAGTAATATTTAAAAATAAAAATTTAAATCTCTTCCTACATGAGTTGCATTCTGTCAAAGACCTAAATCAAAAATAGACAATTATAATCTGAATGCGTTTATAAAACATTTTATGTCTAATAAGTACAAAACAATAATAATCAAATTATAATAATACTCCAGTAATGCAATTTATTATAAGCTTAAATAATCAATAAATGATACTGCTGATTAATTAGGGTTACCTTATCTATATCCCCAGAGTGAAAAGCTGTAGTTGAATAAAATATATTATGTTGGAGGGATAGTAGAACTGTAGTAATATACATATAATTCCTGAAAAGCAAGGTGTAAGAAGGAATCACGTGATGTTTTTCAAGAATAAAACAAATTTATTGTATTTAATTTTGGGAGATGGGTATGCATCCACAGTCTATATAATATCAGTTCACATATAGAAATGGCCTCATGTCAAATATACACACCATTAGTGTATTAAACTTTTTCTGCTATATTAAAATAACCATAGTACATAATATAAGATTTACAAGAAGAACCAATCAATGTTTAAATTGATTCATATTATAACATAAGTTTTTGAGATTTTCATGTCCTTTTTCTTTCTAGGTGAAAATAGTTGGACCCCATACATCATCCAATAATTGAATGGCATTATAAGTAAATCTTTAAGTATTTACTTTAGTTACAAAATTTCTACTCTATTTCAGGATTCAAATCTCAGGTCATGGACATAGCAGAAAGATGAACTAAAC
The DNA here is from genome assembly GCA_028023455.1 of Epiperipatus broadwayi. Lineage (NCBI taxonomy): Eukaryota > Metazoa > Onychophora > Udeonychophora > Euonychophora > Peripatidae > Epiperipatus > Epiperipatus broadwayi. Next base: position 2,630,596 of record JAQFVV010012531.1, read on the forward strand.
ATTAGAACATGACATTTATCTGTAAATACATATATATTATTATTATTATTAGCTATGGTAGTTTACTGAAGAGTGTATAAATCTTTAAGTTTTTTTTTTTTTTTTCACAAAATATTATTTGTTTGCTTTTACATAACATTCCTATTCAATCTTTCTACCATGTCATTATGAAGATTTCTTCTTTACACATGTTAATTTTATTTTTTTTGAGTGATAAACTCTTCCAAACATTATCTGTATTCAATGTAAAGCCTCATAATATCAAAGACTGGCTAGCCGAAAAAAGAATTAATTATCAACAATAATCATGATTTTAATAGAAAACAGATTTACATAATGATAAGTTTAAACACAAATTTTTATCTTCACAGATGTTAGAAAACCTTATTGAAATCAGCTCAAATATATGTTTTTTAAGTAATAAATATTGAAAATTTGTTTTGATCTTCTTTGCTTTCAAAAAATAAATATTTTACTTCTCAATAACTGTATTGTGATCCATTTAACACACTTCATATTCTTCAAAATAAATCAATTTTTGATGCATTCCATTTAGAAACAAATCTCTTTATGTAGCAATCTTTATATTTTTATGTATAATTTTCAGAACTTCAAAATAATGTTAAAAATTATTTTAATTTTTCTAGAAAATGGATTTTTGAAAAATGTTTCTCTTTACTTTTAAGAAATCACCATTTTTTTGAATATGTTCATCTTTCATGAACTGTTTTCAATAATTTTTTTTTTTACCTTATTTCTTTACCATGCCATTTAGTACATAATGGAGGATAATTAATATACTTAACATCTGATATATTTAAATATATTAACTCCTCTTTTCTTAGTAACTAACTTACTGACCTTTCTAAAGTTATATTCATCTGCTAGTCAGTAAAAGTTTCCATATTTCTAGATTGACTTTACATTTATTATTTGAATTTTGCGTTTAGATTTGTAGAGGTCTCTCTTGTAATTAATTAAGCACTCAAGGCGCATGCACTAAGGTTATAGCCTTATTTAAGTATTACATGCTGACATTGCGCTTAATAAGAATTAATATTTACAACTTTAAATTGATTCAAAATATTTCTAAATTTAAGATCTGACTATTAACTCATTGTAAATCGAAAGATTTCATGATCGTTAATGTATAACAGAAATAGTGGACTTAATCAGTGAAGAATCTATTAGCTTTATGCTCCCAAATCAAAATGCTTTAGATTTGCCTATGTAATTAAGAAAAATAGGTTGAAGATAAGAATGAGCCACTCTTATCTTTATAAAGTCGAATCTTGTGTTTAGATTTGCAGAGGTTTCTCTTGTTTTTACATTACATCTAATCCCTTTAGTAACAATTATCAACACAAAACAGTTTCAAATCAATGTGTCATTTGTTCCACTGTATCCATTCCTTAAACTCTATGATTTACTTATAATATTCTCCTCTAATATAGTAATTCTTTTATCTTCAAATATATGAGATACCCAATTTTTCTTTTGTTCAATCAGAATATAATTTGTTCACAGTCACTTTAACTCTTGTGTATTAAATAAAGAATCAATGATTAGTTGCTCAGAGCTCATGATATTTGATATGAAGAGTGATAGGTTGATCTTTGATTCAGAAATCTTTAGTTTTCAAGTCTACCACTGTTTTCTGCTGCACCAAACTGCATAATCCTTTTTGGTACTTAGTATTTTTTTTTTCAAATTGTTGTACACTTTTTTAATTACAGAATACAAAACCACACTACAAACAAAACATTTAACTTCAAATGGTTGCAAAATTTTCTTTTATTCTTAATTATAGTCTGTTTAATCTTTGTAATGCTAATTTTAATTTCTCTAATGCTGCGTGTATTCTTTAAGAAGTCAGCTTCACAATTATTATGAGGACCAACCTGCTCTCCAAATTCTTATCTAAAAATTAGATCTAACTTTTGCAATGTAATATGATGGATTCGGAATCTAAAACTTCCCAAGCTGATGCTTAGCTTATTGGTTTTTATGCTTGATGGTCACATGACCTTTAGGGCAACTAACCATTTTGATTATTATCTTTAATTATTTTCATTCAGCGAAAAAACAGATTTACAAATCAGTAAATTTATGTCCAGCTGGGTAGAATGCCAGGAAGATAAACTGTAAATCAGGCTATACATATAAGTGCCTCACTGTGCAATGGTTAAGAGCATTTATCCATCATAATCATGAGCTGAAATTTAAATTTTAAAGGCAACTGATAATTCAAGCAGGTTTAGAATATTCCTTTCACACAGCTAGCACATAGCAGCTAGCCAACCAATTATTGCTTGGCGATATGCTATTTTTAGCTAGATGGAAAAATAAGGGAAACTATAAAGCATCTTACTATCTAGAAATTAACTAGATAGGTAAGAAAATTATTTTACTATTCTTAGGCGAAGGAAAATTGGTAACATCTTTACATAGTGGTGGGCTATTTTTCCTTATATGTACACATACAAATCAAATGCCGCAGTCACACTGCTCTCTTCTCTTCCTAACATGTAACAAATCTTGAACTAACACTCAGGATCTTTCAGATCAATGTCTCTCATTATAGACGTATATAATGAGAAACCTTATTTGTTAAGTGATTTGATGGCTTACATACCTTAGGCAGATGCATACATAAATTTATTGTATAAATAAACATATGTATAAATAAAAACAACTGCAATTAACGGTCTCTCCAATAGCCTATAAAGAGCAGAAATCTTAAAACCAATAATTATCACCTGGTCTTTCGATACTGAGTGCTGATAAAGTCAATGATTTTTTTATTATATCTTTTAGCTATGATTGACAAATAATCTTTGTCAGAAAGATGGCCTTCGTAATTTGGAGCAATGCTAAAAAAGAGCTCAAACTTACTGATTCAAGAATCGATTCTCAAATAACATGCATATAAAACAAAATTGGTTCATCTTAACTGTGTGGTCATATTAAAAGCTCAACAAGCTACTAGGGTGCTCAAATGTCACATGACCTCAATTATGCATATCGTTATTGCTACCATCGTTTGTTAATTAATAAATGGATGGCTAGTTTGTTAGTTATGAATTTTCTATTTAATAATAATAATAAAAAACGCTTAAGCTTATTTGGAATTGAGAAAGTTTTCTTTTAATTTTAACATAATCTAGATTCAAATTCTACGTCTCGTGGCAAATGTGTTTGTTAATCTCAATGCCATTTTATTTGCGTGTACATAAACATATATATAATGTAAAAAATTTTCTTCTTCTCCATCTTGTTGTATACACAGCTTGATATTGCACGTTTTATTATTAAACAACTTTCTTTATTCTTTTCATTTTATTTATGATGTTTCAGATTGATAAAAGTCTAATATGATTTCCAAAAGAAATGCGATAAAGTAATAATTGAGTTTACTCACAAAGTCTTGAAGATTTCAATAAGATTAAATAAAAGCTGAGAGAGGTAAAGTTATGAAGATTCTAAAAAAAAACGTCGTGTTGACTTGCTTGGAGACCTACAAATTTGAGTCCACGGTTAAATTGCCTAAGATCATTTTATTTTATAGCTAAGTTGGAATGACATGCGCCTTCGTGGATGTTAGATTTAAACTAAAGTGAAATGATTACTTGCTCAGAGAAAAAGTGATGCAGAATTATCAAAATTTGATTAGGATGAGAGGGAGAGAGTTTCAGAATAGAACAAACCCACAGAATAAATATCACTCAAAAAATATTAAATCTCACATTAGCAGAAGCTTTTATAAAAATTATAAAAAGATGTGATGGCGAAATTATATTTTACAAATATCTCATTTTTTTAAAAAAAATTGGAAAGTATATAAAAATTGTTCGTTTATTAGTTTAACAAAGTTATATACATTTAAATATTTAAGTATATACTGTATATGTTTACATATATGGTTTAACTTGATGTTGAGCAAATTTATGAACCAATGAATGAAGAATAAAAAGTTAATGAAAACATTCCCGATTAAATAAAGTGGTGGATTCAGATAAGCCAACCGAATAAAATTGTAAAGGTCTGCCTTAAATTGTTCAAGTAGTGATAAAACTATCTGGCTGGAGAGCAAAAGATACCAAATCTATTCGCCCAACTAAAAAAAAATATCTTTATCTGAACAAATGAATGGAACTGTTAATCTCAGTTAATAGTTACATGCAGAGAAAAAATGATACAGAATGGTTTCCAATTAATAAAAAGGTAAAAGAAAAACCAAAATAAAGTCCCTTCGTTTGTGCTGCAATGGGATGCACTGCGACTTCTTTTTCGGAGTCAGGAATATCTCCGCCACTACGCCCAGAGAAACCTGTTAGCCATTTTGCCTTCCCTTGCCATTTTCCGCTCTAAGTTTTTCTCATATTCTTCTCTATCCTGCTTCATCCCACTTCCAAACCACAATCTTGGTCAACTCCATGGCCTTTATATCTAAATCCCTCTTATCTTTTCCCAAACCCAGCATAAAAACCAAGAACCCACTTTCTGTATAATCATGTAGTTTATATTTATTCTTCTACAACTTCATTATCTGTACTCTTTCTGCTTGCAAGCATTTACATTCAATTAACAGATGCCTAATATTTTCTCTGTCTTCCTTACACAACTTGCAGACTAAATCACCCACATTTTTCCATTTATGTGTATATTCACTTGTTACTAAAGATCCTATTCGAGCCTTAAACCGTAAACTACTCCCCTTGCTATTATCATAAATTAATTCACACCCAATATTTTGTTTACATATATATATAAACTCTTTTTACTTCATCTCTCCAACTCTTTACTTTTTATTAATGCATCTATTCATCTATCATTTTCTTTAAAACTATAACACTCAACAATTCTACTAATATAATCATCTCACCATTTGTACAAGTGTATTGACATAATGTCTTTATTCAAATCTTATTTTCCACCCATCTTATTGCCTATTCTTTATTCATATTCCAATTAAATACTATTTTGGCTATTTTCTTACTATCCATAAATTGCAATCTACTGAACATTTTCACTTTGCATCTTTCATATAAAAACTTGACAATCCTATTTCTCCTTGAATTGCCTTCTTTGCTGTCCACACATCTACATCAAATGCATGTCTTCCTACTTCCCTTTGTACTTATCCTAAGTAATCTAACACCCCTTTACTAAAACATAATACATTGTTACCATATGTTAACCTTGCTTCTGCCACTCCCTTTCAAACAATTCTGGCTACATCATATTTATGATATGAAAACACTTGAATTTTTTTTATCAGTCCCTTTCTTTTCTTTGCTTCATTTATCAAATTTTTCTTCCATTCATCCAAGCAATTTATCTGATTATTTAAGATGATTTCCAAATAGGTATACATATTTACCATATTTAACTTTATATCCTCCAATAAAAATTCTTTGTCTTCTCATTACCTGGCATTAATCATCATTACTTTTGATTTTTCTTCACTAAATTTAATCCCCATCCCTTTACTTACTCTTGAACATGTTCTCAGCATAACTTCCATATATTTCCTTCTTTCTGTGCACAAGAAAACATCATCTGCAAATAAAAGACCCGATAATGTATATAGTCCCTTGCCACCTATTTATTAATGGTATCTCTACCCCTCTTTCTAGTCATTCTATTGCTCTTTCCATTTCTCTCAAATACAATGAAAACAAAATAGGTAACATGGGCATCCTTGCCCTAGTCCCACCCCATTTTTAAATTTAACTGATTCTATATTCTCTAATTGATATGTATAATTATTTTCCACAATCTCTTAATAAGATCCACTAAATCTCCATCCATTCTTAAATTTACTAAACTTACCCATAATCTATTTCTATTCACTCTATCATGTGTTTTCTCTATATCTACAAAACCCATATAACTGTCTACCTGTATTTCTACTCATATCTATAAGTTGTGTAACTAGAAATAAACTATTTTCTATATGCTATCCAATCAAAAACCTCCTTGCATTTCTCCCACTATATTATTTTCTTTCATCCATTTTGCGACCCTTCCAGCCATCATATATGTGAAAATTTTATATAACACTGATATTATTGCTATCAGTCTATAATTGCTTAACTTTCTATGGTTCTTACCATTTCCTTTAAATAATAGCCTTCCTCTTATATTACTCCAACTACCTGGAAAATCTCTCTTCTGTGCTATCTTATTAAAATATGATAATAGGTATAATTTTGCCCTATGTCCTAAATTCATTACCATCTATGCTGCTCAACCATGTAAACCTCTTGCCTTTCCACTTTTCAAATTCTTCCCTGCCTTATTTATTTCATTTTCTGTAAGCCTAATATCTACATTATTATATGCTTTTATGTTTGTTATCAGTCTGTCCTTCACATCTAACATCTTTTCTATATCCATTACATACTTATTTAAGATTGTGTCTAATTCTTCTGTAGAGCTACTCTATTCCTTCATCATCTAGTAATACTATTTCTCTCTCCCCTACATTCCTTCTTTTTATGTACTGTATTTCCAATTTTTTTTACTCTAATCTCTTCCACTTTTATTAATATCCTCCAACAATTTACTATTTAATTTTATTCTTTCTCTATACTTATCTATTTTAGACAACTTTTTAAAATACTTTTTCCATTTAACATTAACATCTTTTTCACTTTCTCTGTTCTTAATAGTACTTACATTCTCCACATGCTTTCCCCCTCTCTTTTACACTTTTACTAACTCTCACTTTTCTATTACTTTTATTCTTCTGAATATTCTCATCTAAAACTCTATTTGCCACTTTTTCTACTTCACCACACCAGTCCTTATAGTCAACCCTAATCAACTCTTCTATGGTGTAATCAACTTTTATTTTACATTCTTCTAACTTATTCTTATTATTCATTCTCCATCCACATCTTTCACTATCCTTTCTATTTTTATTACTGTTTTCCATCACATTACTAACCATTTCTATTATAAAAAAATTATGATCACTATTACATACTCTCTCTTCATTATCAAACACTTTAATTTTCTGTACTTTATTCTCTCTGTGACAAAAATTCTTCAAAAGCTGTTCATTCTTGTTATCTACACCATCAATTTCTTCAATATGCCCAATCATACCCCCCATAACGATTATTCTCTCCCCCCCCTTTTTTTTTGAAACTCTGTATATCATTTATAAGGCAGTCATATATACCTATGTTCAACTCCATTATAGTTTATTTCCAGTGGCTATATATACTATAGCCACTATCCATTCTTGTCTTCCTAACCTTATCTCAAACCACTAATGTTCTTGACATTTAACAGTATTTAAATATTTTTTTGACATAACTCTTATACCACCAACTTTTTTTAATTTTCTTTTCTATTTATACCCTGCCATATCAAGTCTTCCAATACACAGTGGCAATCTCTATAATTAATTTTTCTCATTTAAATGAAATCAATTTGTCTAAAATATACTCTATATATTACATATATTGATATAGGTATTTAATAGGCCTGTATTTCAGTCAAAAACTTGTTTGCCATTTTTAATAAGTAAATTATATATATATTTACTTTTCTTTATAAACAGCACCTTTAAACGCTGTGATGAAAAATAAAAAACTGTATTTCCTAAATTGTATATATAGAACATTACTACAAAAAAAAAAAAAAAAAAGACATACAAATTGCATTTTACACAAGAAAACAAAGGAAGAAAATAGTTCAGTAAAAATTTTGATGCATTAGTATAGAAACTGTTTACTAGAATTAATAAACATAATGTTGTCATTTACATTTAATAAAGAGTAAATTAATTAGTAAATGTTTGATTTTTTTCTATGACTACAATGATGTATACTAATATGTTTTAATGCATGTGTCATATTATAAATGTATATGTGATAAATATTAATAGTTTCAATTAATATTTACATTTAATATTATTTCCAGAAGCATGAGATTCCTTTACAGACATGCATGGGTCATAATAATAAGGATTAATAACTGCATTTATCTTGAAAATTGATTAGTTTATGAAACTGAGTGTACAATATTAATACTGTACCAATCTGTAAGTGTATATTTATAATAGACAACACAGGATAGTAATTACACAACATTTGAGTAGCATTATTCTCCATTCTTCTTCAGGTGTTGCGGGTCTGACCCCAGTGACAATATTAGCAGAGGAGTCTAACTTATACCTTTAGATTCTTGAATATCGAATTTTAAGTTCTAAGTATGAAAAATATTATTATCACTCCAAAATAGAGAACATTTTACTATATAAATGTGAAAAATTAAATTCAAACAAAAACTTAATTTTTCACAGCTGATGAGAAAACGAGATTTTCAATATTATTGGTTCTTTCTTTCTCCTATCACATTATCATCTAGATTCCAATAATTACAACAGCGCTTAAAACTAATCCTGCAATCACCATCACAACTATCTTTGCAGTTTGTAGTGAGATATGTAAAGATTGATTATATTATAACAGTCACACAATACACAAACTTATTTTTAAACAAATTTTTATTTGACAAATAAAAAGTACATGATAAATAATTTCAGAAATGAAAATGGCAACTGAGGAAAAAAATCAACAAATTATAACAAATTAATATAATGAAGAAAGACTTTTGGAACATAAGAGATTAAAAAATATATTAACGTTTTTCTAAAAATTACTGAGACATTAGTAAATGCTATTCAAAATCAATTTCCATCTCATTTGAAGGGTTCAGTCTGATGGCTTAGTAAATAAATATTGTTTCATAATGGCTGCTAAAACAGCAATTTAATAAATCTAATAAGGGATTTGAACTCAGACTTTCACATGACCCATTAGAGATGGCACAGAGGGTAGTGGGTCATGTGAAAGTCTGAGTTCGAATCCCGCATATATTACATATATAAATGCAGGTTTAAGCCTGTACAATGTATTACATATAATAAGAAAAATGATACAATTCAAATTACATATATAAACATAGATTACAAGTTTATTATGGTTTTTGTTCTATTCTGAAACTAATATAATAATATACTTGTTCACAAAAATAATATGTAAATACTATATATTAAGAATAAAATGTATGACTTCTATTTACCATTATTTAAAAACTTAAAAATTTACTTTTATGCATTTAAATATAATGCTTTTATAAGCTTTTATTTTATTTTATTAAATTGTTGTTTGTTTGTTTTTATCTCTGATGAAGAATGTGAATCTATCAAAATTGTTAGTGAAATAAAACAATCAAGAAAAACATTACATTTAAGGATATAAAAGTAAATGTTTGAAGTATTTGTTTTTTTAAAGAAAACCACCAGGGGATTATAATTAACAATGATGTAATAATCTCCTTAATAATTAACAATTTAATTGCTAGCTTTTTCTCCCAATCATAATTTGTGCACAATTTTTAATTCCATCACTATCATAAAATTTTTCACATTAGTTTCAGACAAATAATTAAATAACATTATACTCAATCTGGTATTCACTATATCAAATTTATCTGTCCTCTTTATATATAGGTAAATATATGTGCAACGCTTTAGAGTTTAGAGTAAATATTCTATTGGAAAGCAGATTTACATCCTTCAAAGAGTCTTTTGACAATGAACTATGATCAAATGAGAAATCACAAGACCATTGTTAATGATGTGAGAGTTTTGTTTATTATTTTTATGTTGCAGTCTTAAATAAATATTACTGGTAGACTTCATTATTTTAAAATGTAACTTAAAATATACATAGTTAAACTGCAATTAGTCATTGGCATATTATCACCAGCAATGATCAAATGATTTTATTTAGTCTTAACTCAATTTGTTTAGCACTTTTGCAAAAAATTACAGGCATGTGACTATATATAAAAATATCGGCATGCATGTATAGTTATTGCTTGAGGCAATGAGAAATTACTATTCAAGATAATGAATGATATGGTTTACTTATTATTTCATCATAAAATAAATGACATTAAATCTACATTCTCTGATAAATGATTGGTTAATCTTAAAACAGAAAAGTCATCCATTTAAGTTCATTGAACTGAATAGTAAAATCTGATTTTTTTTATATGAATATAACATATATATTAAAGTTAATATATACTCAGCATATATGCTGAACACCAGTAACATGAAGTTATAAAGAATCACAATTCAATATAGTCAGCCCGAATACCATGGCATTACTGTTCAATGATTGTTTATTATAGAACTAATCACACCAAACTATATCGTTTGAGCTGTTTTAAATAGTGAACATTGTGATTTATGATAGAATACAGACAATAATTTAATTTGTACATGTATATAAACTTACATATAAGTGTGATCATCAATGATTTAAGAGATCACTATCCAAGACAATCAACTCAAAGAAATAGTTTCATTAGTTTCATTTCTTATTAGTTTGATTGTATCAAATCTAAATTGTTTTAGAAGCAATCAATTATTTTTAAATCGGAGATTGACTGCACTTTGATTAATTGCCTTGAATAGTAAGCCCTCATGAATTTACAACGTTATACTTGTATTTAAATAATATAAATAAATTATAAATAGTAAGATTGGACTATTGCCTATGCATACATATATCTATATGGATTTTTTTTATTTTAATGAATATTAAATATTTAAGAATTCTTCTATTAATTTGCTGTGTAAATAATAAAAATATAAAATTATATGATTGCAAAATTCTATATTGAATACTATGATGATAATACATGGCTGTAACATCTGTTTGCTTAAATAGATGATTGGGGAAGGAGAGGTCTGTGACACCAGTCCTTCAAGCCTTACATAATCATAGTTTGCAATTCAGAATTTGGCTATTGCATATATCTTGTATTTTATTAAACAGTGAGATAGTAATGAGTTCTTAATGCTCTCATTTATAATATTATAAGATATGACTCTGTAATTGTATATTATATGTGTGTTCGATGTGTGTGTGTGTGTAAATATAGAAATTGGAGGGATGAAAAATCATTAAGCAAAAAAAAAAAAACCTCATAAATGTAGTTCCATTATTCAGATTTTCATTATAATCATTTTAAATCTATAAACGGTTTTATAAAAGATCAATTCAAAGCTGAGAATTTTTGAATTTTAATTAATTATTTTGAATAGTAACTTCTTTAGACATGATACTTAAATAAGATATATATATATTAATATGAGTGTGTGGGTGAGCAGCTATGTATGTGCCACACTAGTTTTTCCAAAGTCTACTTTTCCAACAACCTCTTTTAGAATACAATGTGAAATAAAAGGCATACCCTAGGTGTTTTTTTATTTTTTAAGATGTGCCCACTTTGCCCTGGTGTTATCGGTTTTCTGTTGATTAGATTGATTTATGGAATAGATTTTCTCACAGTGTCTTTATTAATAGAGCTTGAAGAATTTAGATTATTTTTCATTGTTGACTCAAAGCAGTTTTTATATTGATAGCTGCCATACATTCAATACCTTATCTGATTCTCATCATTTTTACACTAAAATATGCAAGATGTAGATTGCAGTCCTTATTCTCACACTGTTTCAACATAATCTTATGATAATATCTCAACTCCTCTAACTTTTATTAAAAGATCTGTCTTTTTCATTTTGAATTATTCTTAAATTTCTCTATAATGTGAGAACTATTGTTTCCAATCATTGAAAAGTTTATGAAGAAGGTGAATTTCTTGGAATCATGTGAGATAAATGACCATTGCTGGTATCAGCTTGCCAATATTTTATATACAGTACTCTGTATTACAATTTGATGTAGCACCTTACACTTAGAAATATATTGAACATTTAGAACTACATGGTAGAGAAACACACATGACAATACTTAGTATGCAATATCATCTTAACATAAATTGGGATATATTTATATACAAAATTAATTAAATACAAATATATCCTATTGTTTGTTTGTCTAAAGCAAAAATCTTTATTGTATCTAAACATTTTAAAATTTTTAATATTTAAAAATAAATAAATTTTTAAAAATAAGGTTAATTATATTTAGAAAATATTTATAGAATGTTTGAAAATGATATTAAGTAATTAAGCTTCTAAGCAGGTTTGCTAATTCTAGTCATTTTAACGATGAACTTGAGAGTTATTATTTTATGATGAAATTTTAAAATTTCATTATTTACAACATAGCTTAAAATATAAAAAAATATCGACAAATTATCACCAGCAATAATCAAGGAAATCTATTAAATAATGAAAATTGTGAAATATTCTCAGTCAGATTTAGCTTCAGAGAATCTTCATTAGCTATGTGAAGACATATTTGTGAATAGGTTTTGATAGAAAATAGCACAAAAATAATTGTGGATTTTGTTAACAAATTTCATTATTAATATATATATAATATCTATACTTACAAACATAAAATTAGTATAGCTTAATCTACTTGTAATTAAAGAGAAAACCCCCACTTTCACTCAAACTATAACACTACATATTTAACATAGATCAAAAATAGTGGATCCAATCTATTTTTGACTTTTTGCTAAACATTTAGAATGTTATTTACTCATAGCCTTAGAGGGAGTGTTTCTTAATTGTGTATATATATATATTTATAAAGAATGTGCTATTTTATATTAATGCTGAAATTTATTTTAAAAAATAAAAGTGATTATAATTCCCGACTATTCAGAATATAATTAATTATAAGTGTACTCGTTAATTAGAAAGACTATCACATTTAAATAATAGATATTTTATCTTTGATACTTTAAAATAAAGCTAGTGAAATCTGCAATAATATAAATAAAATTCAAGCCTATTCTGATTAGTCATTAATAATGTTAGGGATTGGCCAATGATAGGGTTAACTTGAAACAACAAGTTTACAATTCAACATTGGGCTCATAATTTACAATAAGCTAATAGAGAGATCATAAATGCTACAAAAATACAACTCATGGTTATATTATAAATATATGTGTGATTGTGTAAACATCAATGATTTCGATTACTTCAGATAGTTACTTTTAAATAAGTTAAGTTTAAATTTGAATTGATTGTCTTGATTAGTGAGCATTCTAGATATTATATATAAATAAAAAGTGTGCTAAAATTAGTATATCTATATGTGCATATGTGTAACACCAGTTTCCCAAGAATTATTATTTTTGGTTTAAGATATATTCACAATCATTCTTGTTAATGTTCTTGGTAATGATTAGGCAAAATCATAGAATAGACTGGTTCAGAGTTTCTGGAGGATTCTGTCCTATTCTATTATAATCTGGAAATGTTTTCTCAAATGCTTTTATTAGTTAAGAAGTTTGCCTTTTCCATTTCAGTTCATTATTAAGATTTTCTGTTGATTGCAAAGTATTTTTTCCAGCTATCATTAGTAATAAAATGTAATGTTTATAGAGAAGTAGAAGTTTTTAGGGAATATACAAAAATAGATGACCATTGCTGGTGACAGATTGCCAATGCTTAGTACATTTCACAAAATTTCTTTTCACTTCTCATATTTAAAAGTATAACATTTTGAGCTTCCTGATAGAGAATTTATTTTTTAACATTTTACAATTTTTAATATAGAAACAATATAATTAAAAAATAACATTGGATGCTTTGAAAACAATCTAATAGATTAAGCTTGAAAACAGGTTTAATGATTCAAAGAGTAAATTGACAATGGGCTGTAATCAAGTGATAAGAAAAATTGTAAGCAATTTTAATGGTGTTTTGTATGCTAGAATTCATTACTAAAAATGTAGTTTAAAACAGAAATTATTAAACTGCAATAAGTTAGTGGCAAACTATCACCAGCAATGATCAAATACTTCTTTTTAGTCATACAATACACACGTTTATATATCTATATTCGTATGTGTATATGTTATAGCTTAAGCTCATACAAGTGATCATAATCTAAGACAGCTAATGATATGGTTTCATTACATATAGAGTTCTTGTTACAGGATAGATAACAGCAAATCTATATACTGTCTAACAAATGATTGGGTAATCTTAAAACACATACATGATGAATGGAAGCTAGCCTGCACATTGATCACTTATGATCTTTTTCAGAATATTAAGTTCAGTTCATATATATCTGTAACATTAGTGTCTTGGAAGTCATAAGAGTCACTATTCAAGGTAATCAAGGAGAACTTTAGTTCTTTTTTATTGAATCAATTTATTAATTGTCAAAAAATAAACAAGTCTTATTCCAACTTTATAGATATCTAGGTGTTAACAATACACATAATGTAAGGAGCTTAATTTCCCACAAAAGATTCTTATACAACAAAATAAACTCAAATCTAAGGCTTCATTACTTACTTTATATGACAGAATTGATTGCAACCAATCCATAAGATGCCTGGGAAGAGGCCAATAAGTCTTTAATCAGACAGTTGATGAAGTTGTGTTGTTTTTGGACGGTTATCCCTCATGAACTTCTACATCATAATGTGGTATTATAGTTAGCATTGACTGTAAACAAGTCTTTGAACATAAATTAAGTGAAACCAAAATACATGAATATCTAAGACAATCAAAGAAAAGTTTTGTTAGTTTCTCATCATAGAATTTCTTGGGATAAATTTATTTTATATCTGATAAGTAATCAGTTTGCACATGAATTGATTATCTTGAAAAGAGAACATTCATAACTTTTTATATTAATGTGTATTGTATTCACAAGTCTGTCAACATCAGTGATATAAAACATAAAGGACAATTAATGAAAATTCATGATATCATTACTCTTATTTCTTATAAGTGTAAATTGCCTTGTACATTGATCTCTTTATAAAAATATTTTATCAAGATTAGCATGCATGGAGAGTGACATGATGCTATAAGAGATCTTTTTTTTAAGACAACCAAACTATATTGTTGTTAGCTTCCCAATATAAAGCAATTATGTCAATTTAATATATCTAAAAACAGAAATTATGCATTTGAGTTAATTATCTTGAATATTAACTTCTCATGACATTCGCTTTAAATAATAAACATATTTAATTAGTAGGGATTTATATATGTGTGTATGTGCATAAATATCATTAACATGATTATTCTGCATAGCTATTTCAGCATCTTAATTTTATTGTAAAACATTATTATATTAAGTTACAACCACTGATAATATTTAGAAATTAAATTTAATTTGTGTGTTTGCATGTATATATGTATACAAGGTTATATGTATATGAGACCATCAGTGGTTTAGGTCCATGAAAGATCACTATGCAAGGCAATAAGTTAAAAGAGAAAGACTCCATTATTTTTGGTTTTTCATCAAAAAATGATGTAATTTGTCTTACAAAGCACTGCATTTTAGTTAATGGAATTAAAAATAATTTATACATATAAAAATTACATTATATGTTCATCTACATATATGTATATGGGTGTATTCAAAGTTTAATATATATATATATATATTGTATGAGTCTATAAACACTAGTGACTTGAGCTTAATGAAAAATAATTTAGATTTAAAACAGAGATACTTTCAATTATCTTAAATAGTGAACTCTACACCTTATTTGTAAATATATACTGAGGTAGGTAGTTATGTCTATAGAATTGTAGTTTTTCAAAAAAGCACTTTCCATTCTGCATTTATATTTTAATTTACAAGGTAAAGAGAAGCATTTACAATATAAAGATAAATAATATGTTCTTAACTTATTTTTGGAATATATCAATAAAATATTGATTTCTTTACTGAGTATTGAATTATTCAAATTTCATTTCATTGTTGATGTTCTGTATATATGCTATTGGTTATTATAAAGTTACAGTTTTATCTGCTTCTTACTTCAATTACAACTATAAAATCAGCAAGAAGAAAAGTTCATATATGCAGTCTGATCATTCTTACTTCCTCTCTGGTAGTAATTTTTCACATGTAATTTGGCTAAATGCTGTGCCTTTTCCATTTAGGTTCATTCTTAAGCATCTGTATAGACTGCTATATATATATTTAGGATGTAATTCTCAGCATTAGTATTGAAATGCAGAGTTTTCAGGATCATGGGATATAGATGACCATTGCTGGTGACAGCTTGCCAATATTTTTTTACTTATTAATGCAAATTCTTAGAACCTTATAATTCGAAATATACTACAACATTTAAAGTTACATCATAAAAAAACAACAAATCCTGACATCACCAACTCAGTTCAAATATATTCTTACACTTATTTCCTTGTTGTTGTTTTTTGTATCTAAAACCATTATTTTAAATCATTTGTTTATTATACCTAAGTTCATAGTATTCAGTCTTCAAAAATAAACGAATGTATTTCAAAAGAGTAACATCTACTTATATTTAGTTGCATTTACAGGAGTTTGAAAACAAACTAATTAATGAAGCTTGAAAACAGGTTTATTGACTTCAAAAAATGACTTTGACAAAAGTATGTGATATCAGGATGTTATTTTATGATGCAATTTTAAATGTTCAATTTTTGTTTTTTATTTTACAAAATAAAATGTAAAAAGTTAAATTGCAGTTAGTCATTGGCAAACTATCACCAGCAATGATCAGATGATTGCAGTCGAATACAATGTGTATGTATCTGTACAATCATTTTCCATTATATTTATTAGAAAGACTTCATTACTTATTTGTGTATTATCACAAAATAGATAAAACAAATCCTGAAAACAAAGGGCCATGCATTCAAATACAATAACCTATATGTCGGATTTTATAAATATATAAAAAGCTAATAGCTTTAATGCTGGGGAAGTTCATAAAAAGTTTGAGTGGCAGAATCGATCTTGGGACTTCTTGATCCCAAGTCGGACACTTTACCAGTGTGCCAAACCACAAAAGGTGGCTTTTATATAAATATATATATATATATTACTGAGATTTGCAAGTATTTTCATTATGTCTGCAAACATAGATTTATTATTTGGGTTAATCTAAAATATATAAAGCTTGACTGCTATTTGATATCTTACTGCATAAACTTTAAAAGTTAACTAAAAACAGAACAAGTTTTGTATACGAGTGAAATATTATACATACTTAACTATCATAGTATTATAATTTCTGTAGGTGCTGAAATTAGTACATAATATATTTATGTATTAATTAGTGATTTAATGCCATGAAAAATCACTATCCAAGACACCAAATACTAAACCATGGCTCCATTACTTTTTTGATTATCATCACAGAATTGATTTCTATAAATCCATATGTTGACTGATAAGAGGCCAATTAGTCATGAAATAGAGTAACCAAGCATTTGGGTCAATTGATTTAAGCAGTGATTTCTCGTGACTTTCAAAATAATGATATACTTCCGAGATTTAGTGACAAGAGATCACTACCAAAGAGAGACAACTTAAAAGTCTGGCTTTTGTCTCATTGGTTTATATCACACAAATGAATACAAATTTATAAAATAACTGAAAGAAATAACCAAACACTTAAGTTAATTGCTTTGAATAGTAATATCTTATGTCTTTTTATATAAACAATATGTATATTAAAATTAATATATATATATTTATAGGAATGGGTATAAATACCAGTGATATTTAACTGCGAAAAAACATTCATTACTCATCTAGAGTTTATCTCGGGAATTAATTAACATAAAATTTTAATATTTGAATATTTTAATCAATGAGCTTCATGATATGTGTATAATACCACACACTGGATTTTAATTAACAGCCTTGATGATTTATAACAGAAATACTTTACAGATACTAAGATTAAAGCATAAATTGCTCACATATATGTATAAGAAGCTTAACATCTATTTGTATATCTGTACATGAATATCAGCAATTTCTACCCTAAATGATCCGCAATCCCATATAATAAACTCAAAGACATTGACTGCATCACTGCCTAATTTTTTATTGTAGACTGATTATTTCAAATCTATAAAGTATCTGATAAGAGAGACAACAGCCTTAAAAGAGAGAGAAGTTTTGAATTTCAGTTAATTTCCTTAAATACTGAACTATTTATTAAATATATACTGAGGTCAGATTATATACTGTGTGTATATTGATTATAATACTACTTTTTCATAAATTACTTTCTCTACACATCAAAGTAATGACAACATACATATTCCAGATTTGTTGTTCTTTACGTTGTATCAACAACACATGATGTTTATTTATAATGTTGCTATTTTATCTGCTTTTAATTGCAAGCACAGTTATAAAATATGCATAAAGAAAACTCACATAATCTGTCATCCTTATTTCCTCTCTATTTCAACATTACCCTTAATAGTAATTTCTCTGAAATTTGTAATCTGATTTAGTAGTGTAATTTTTTTTAATTTGGTTAATTCTGAAACTTCTTATTCTAGACTATGGAATATTTTTTTATATATCAATCTTGATACTGACAATAAAAAAGAATGATTATGAAATAAGTGGGTTTCCTGAGGACATGTAACACAGATGACCATTGCTGGTGACAGCTTGCCAATATTCTTTATATTTATTAATATAACTTTTATTAGGACCTTATAATTAGAAGTGCAACATTGAAATCTGCATCATAAAAAAACAAATTCTGACATCAAAAATTCAGCACAATTGCATCTTTGTTTAAATCTATAACAATTACTTCAAATCCTTTTACAATATCTATGTTATTGTTTCTTTGTTTAGGTCTAAAACAATTACTCAAATACTTTTATGATATCTATGTTTTATAATATTCTATATCTAAAAACAAATTTATATTTAAAAAAATAATGATTATTTGTATTTAGAATATATTTATAGAATGTTTCTGAAAATATAATAATTATATAAGCTGATAACAGCTTTATTGGCTTCAAAATATCATTTTGACATTGAGTTGTGATAAAAAAAAAAAAACACAAACAATATAGAATAGTATCAAGATTTGTTATTTATGATGCAATTTTATACATCAGATTTTATTTTGGGAGGTATTTTAAAATGGAAGAAATTAAACTGCAATTAAACAATGGCAAACTATCACCAGCAATGATCAAATAACTCCATTTAATCATGTAATGCATACATATTTAGATATCTATAGGTGATTGTGAGTGTGGACTTCATTATAGCTCAGGGATAAGAGAGATCACTTTTTTATAACATTCATAGGTAATGGTTCATTAATTATTGGCATCTTATCATAAAACTGATTTAAAAAAATATATGTCCTGTTTAGTAAATAATAGATTAATTTAAAAATGGATAAGACCTGCATTTCATTTATCTTGGATAGTAATTTCTTATGACCTTCTACAAAAGTATATATTATTTAAATGAGTGTCTGTCTGCAAACATTTGTGATTTAATGCAATAAAATTTACTGTTTAACAAAATCAAAAATATCACTTGATTAATTTTTGGTTTTTTATTATATTAACTTTAAAACTTGTATGTGTGAATGAATACATGTTATAATATCAAATTTGTAAAAGAATAAAAATCTTTATGCTGTCTTCCAGAAATTAATAACGAATTCTTTACAACACCTATGTAAATCTCAGTAATAATATTAGACATTTGAAAAGGGCACCAAACCAATTATTGAAAAAGGCTTTTTATGAATAATATTACTGAGATTTATATAGCTGTTATAAAGAATTCGTTATTATTTCTGATTATTGTGTTATGTAATATGTAGGAGGTGAAATCAGTGACTTAACATTACAAAAGATTACAATATTCAAGACACCCAGATTGTTAAACTTTCATCACAGACTTGATTGCAACAAAATCCATGTTTTCTGACAAGTAGACAATTAATCATGAAGTGGAATGATTGGCTTGGACAGTTATTTCTCATAATCTTCAAAATAAATATATACTTTTAAGATTTGTGGGAACATTTAAGACATAAGACCACAGAAGATCACTATTCAAAAGGTATGTGTAAATATCAGTGACATGCTACTTGATAATATACAAAACAAGCAATGTAAAAGCCCAGCTTTAATTCTCATTGGACTTTCAACATAGAAATGATTATTAAATATCTGAAAACAAAAGCTGTATATTTAAGATAATTAGTTTGAAAAGTAACCTCTCATGATTTTAATGTACAAATAATATATATTAAATTTGGTACCTACTACATTTAGCTGTCAAGATATGAATATTAGTGATATGGCAAAAAAATCATTAGTAATTCATTTGCTCACATTCATAGGAAGTAATTATATTAAATTCTACTATATGAGTTATTTTGATTGGTGAGCTTCATAAATGTTATGATAATATATAGATATTATCATTAAATCTATGATCCATATAACCATCAATATCTTGATGAGAAATCACTATACATGACAAGCATTCTAAAAGCGAGGTATTATGATTTAGTTTATCACAGCCTACATTAAATCTAATTTGCCTTATAAGTTGCCAGATTTATTGTCTTGAATAGTGGGCCTACATAGATCGGCAACATTAATACTTTTTAAATGTTAAGACTAAAATACAGACTATTTACAGATCTATGTATCAAGCTTAATATGTATTTATACATGTATGTGTGAGCAACAATGATTTCAATCATAAATAATTGTAAGCTCATACAATAAATTCATAGATATGATTCCATTATTAAATTTTTAATTGTAGAGTGATAACTTCAAATCTACAGAGCGTGATGAAGAGATAAGTCCTTCTAAAAATAGAGAGGCTTTGAATATAAATTGTCTTAAACTGTGAATCCTTCAGAGCTTGTATATAAATATATATTAAAGTAAGACTATGCCCTACTGGTGATTTGGCGTTGCAAAGCTGTATCCATAATGCACATTATTAATGATTGTGATCCTGGGATATTGTATTAATGGTTATTTATTATAATGCTGCTATTTTAACTGCTTCTCACAGCAATTAGTTATAAATGAGGCATAAAAACAATTCCATTCATGCAGTCTGTTCTTCTCATTGTGGCTCCTACCATTGTAACTTGATAGCAATTTCTCCAGTAATCTAATTTATTTCAATGGTATATCTTTTCCATCTTTTCTTTCAAGATATTAATATTGGTATTGATATTGAAAGGTGATATTCAAAGGAAGGGTGGGTTTACCAAGACATTCAGATGAC